>VWZO01014343.1:51498-181302 GCA_013396975.1 Bucco capensis
CCCCCCCTTTTTTTTTGGCATGTGAGTTTTTGAAGTGAGAATGAAACTATTTGCTAACAAGGGGAAAGAGACTTAGGACTACAGAAAAAGTGCATACCTCTTCCAAAGTCATTACAAGCAACTTTTGGCACTTTCCATATATGGGACATAAAGCTTTATGAACCTAGTCCGTAATCTCTAAGTTCACTAACTAATTTATGTGTTTACTTATGGTATTGTGTATTTTCTCCTTCTGAAGAGCACAGTCAGGTCTCTTAAAATTCATACGCAGGAGACCTTTTTTACATCAACAGGATGGTGTGAATTTCAAGAAAGTACTGCAAGATCCTTAATACTTCAACATCCCTGGAGCCTCAGTTGCATATGTATTTTTGGAAAAGCTCAATTTTAGTTTCTTTCACCAAAGTGCATGTGTCCTACAGCTTGTCATGGACTTTCCTGGAGCCTTTCCCAGGGCCTGATCCACTACACACCAGCTGTGAGGTGCTAAAGTGCACCCATGGATGTCCGTGAGTCACTGCTGAGAGGTGTTGAGTACCTGCAACTCCCTCTGAAGTTAATGGAAATAACAGGTGCTCAGCATTTCTTCAGAGGGTAGCCAACAGAGACAGGGACTACCCTGACATTGGAAAAAACCTGTAAACAGAGGGAGGCCCTGAAGGAAAGAAAATTTGCTGAGGTTCCCCCACATCCCATTTCTTCACAAGTTCTCCTGCCAAAGCAACAGGGAGCCTTTGTGCTCTGGGAGGCTGCACTCCTGAAAAAAACCCTGTGCTGCTGAGAACGAGGCTACCCCCAGGAAAAGAGTACCTTTATTTAAATAAAGAGAGATTAAAAAGGCAAAAAAGTGCCTGCTGGGAGTCACCGTGGCAGGCAGGACCATTGCATCCCTGCACAGCTTGTGTCTGCAGCTGTCTTGAGGCTCCCCAATGTAGAGCTCCCTGAAAAATATCTGGGGAGGTGCTGAAGATATTTCAAGTTAGAGGTATATCTACCCAATTCTAGTTTGGCCAGAAAGCAAAGGAGAAGCTGACTGTACTCTTTAATGGCTAATTCCCTCATGCCAGCACAGCTGTGGTGGTTCAGGCAGCCAAGAGTACCTCTGAAGCACAGCCTCTCTCAATATGATCTCCACAGATGCCTCTCATGAAGAAGGTATCTGTCATTCCTTGGATGGTGACCCATTGGTACTCTATGCAAAGGATAGAGACACATTGCCTCTGTGCAAAAGTGCCAGCTCCTGAGAAACAACAAAGGCAAAGAGCTAGGAGAATCACACTATGTATTACTTGTACATACCAGATGGTTAGAAAAGAGGGAGAAATGGCAGCAGCCAAAACCAAAACGGTCACTTTAGGACCACAGCTGCACATCTGTGTCAAAATTTAAGGGCCAGCTTTGCAATAACATGAGAAAAGAATAGTGGGAAAAGATCTTTATAGAAAGGCTTCCTATAAAGAAGCATTAACAATCAGGCAGTAATTGTGTGCCAGGCTGTTGCTAGGTGGTAGGGTAATGGTGTACTTCATACATGCATATATAGCACAGGCAATCTGTAATGGCATGAACAGCTATATAGCTTACTTACTACTGATGTCTCATTAAAGGGAAAAAAGCACAGCCATCTGTGCAAGTGCTGTTCCACACATGCCATAGGCAGTTCTGCAACAGTGTTAAATTGGAGAGGTAAATATATGGAGAACGGATGCAAATGCTTAACATAAAAAGTGTCATACATCCCAAAATTTACACAGGAACTGAACTGTAAATGGAATTCTCTTTCCTCTGTGTGCAGCACCATGACTAGCTGGGAGACTCTTCTTTTTGCTTTCAGGTCTTTTGTGCCCACCAGATAAGTAAACCCCATGTATGTGCTCTAGTGCAAATTGCCTATGAAAATCTGAGCTTTAGGTTATCCACTAGATGTGCAAGGCATAGTCAGTGGTCTTTACAAAGGCACGTGTTGCTACTATTCCCTTTCATACTTCTGGGATCAGGCACATGAATCTATATGAAGCAAAGGGGAGCTGGTGATGCAAACACTCTGGAGAAAGTCCTGTTTTCTTCCTGACTCTTTTCCTCCAAAACAAAATATTGCAGGGGCATCACCTTTCAGAGGATATTGTCAGGTTCTGCTTTTCAGAAAAACTACAGGAGAGGTTCTTGGTCCTGGGGATGAAATTTATACAGGAAAACTGGTTTGCTAGTTGATCACAGTTTCTGTGAATAGGCTATTGAGACAAGCAGGATGAAACTTATGTCACATCATTCTTACGAACTGCTTTTCTGACTGCTGGACTAACTAATAAATACTTGAGGGTGCAACTATGTTACTGTTTCAAGCTGGCTCTGGATACTTCTTCTGAAGTGGATCTCCTCATTGCCACAATTTTTGATACTTTGTTTGTATTGTGCAGTCCTCTCAGAATGCCCACACATTTTGGATGAAAGCTAAGCCAGGAAATTATCTCCAGAGGACCATCAAATGTGGTCCAACTGCTAGTGGTCTTTCAGGCCACAGGAGCAGACTAGAGCTAGCCCAAAATAAAAGCCCCAAATGTGGATGTCAGGTCCTTTGCGTGAGCTGCTTTACACTACAGAGGTGCTCCTACTGCTCCATGTGAAGACTAAAGTAGACATATCTTCAGATCCACTTTATAGGTAGTGGAAAGAAAATAGCATGGTATGAGTTATTTGATCTATGTGCTTTAGGATGAGACAAATTATACTGTGGAAGCATCTCTTTCACTTTGTTGACCACAAAGGGAATCCAGTGCATAAGCTGAGTTGTGAATGGGTAATGTATGAAAGTCAATATTTGTTCAATTGAATGCAAAACCTAGGGGTTTTGGGTAGGTGTCTTTTGCCACTCTCAAATTTTAAAGATTTAAAGAATAAATAAATACATTACATTGTGGGGTCTGAAATTTAAGGGAGCTGCTTTGTTATTTTGAAAGATGAATGCAGGTTCTTTCTGCAAACAAAACAAAACAAAAACTAAACAGCAGCTGTAAAATAATGTTTACTGGCATTATGGTCATTTCCATAGCTGAACTGTCTCATATGTAGGATTGTAGAATGCATTTATGATAATCATTTCTTCTGTTCATGCATTACATGACCCATACTGGTGGCATGTCTCCTGTACTTGCAACCATTTCCAGATGTAGCAGGCAATGGTGTGATTGTTTGATTATACTGAAATAAATTCTTCACTGGTAGGTTTGCCTTTCCTCATAGAGCTTTGCACCAACTATTTATGTTGAAGTTTTCTATATTCTCTATATTTTTGTCTTTACGTCTGAGGTATTGAATCTCATTAGGTGTTTTAAGTCTTTCATGTCTTTTAGTCAATGAAGGTACTTTTAGCTCCATCAAATGACAATGGTAACATTCCCCATGCCCTTTTCGTGATGCAAGTACAAAGCATTGGTGAGTCATCTTCCCCAAGTTGTCAACACAAAGACTAAGACTATACAGTGAAGCCCTTTCTTCCTGTGATCTAGATATGAGCTAGGAAATCTTCCCACTGTTAAGAAATAAATATTCTTGGGCAACGCCTGAAATGCTACCACTTCCATGATACTGCAGCATGGTTAGTAATGGCAGTATTCATGAGGACAGTGCTCCCTGTGGGCATTTGAATCTTTCTCTAGTTTTACTTCAGTAAAAAGAGATTTCCCTCTGTGCATCTCTGAAGCAACAAATCTGTCAGGTTTTCCCCATGTTTATTTATACAAGTGTGAGCTCTATTTGATCTAACCTTCTCCTTGCCTCCCTTGACTGTCAGCTGGAGCCCTGAATAACTTAGTGCTCTCCCAGGTATCATGGGTGCTCTGGTAACTCAGCACTGAAGCTGACAGCTCAGCTTGGCTTTAGACAACTACAAGCACAGAGGGAAAAAAAGGAAAGGTTATGTTTACTCTGTACAACATTTGGCTGAATCGGGCATGCACAGAGGATGGACATGGGAGAGCTGCTGGAGGGATTCCTCATTTTTGTTAAAATATGGAAACATGGACTGGTTACGCCCAGAGAGATGCATCTGAGGGTAGAGTATAACTGGAATTGGTGACTTCAGGTTTTATTGATAATAAAAATCCTATTGTTTCAATTACCTCTGCGGAGCTTTAAATAAAGAGGGATTAGTGTCTGATTAAAGAAATAATAAGCTCTGAGTTATTTGTTNCATCCCTGTAGAGCAGAAAAATACCTCATCTTCAGGAATAATCCACTCCCCTTGCAGAGATAAATGACTTCTTCCTCATGGTTTATTTCCTTGCAAACCCAATTATTGCCTTGTAAAACAGAATATCTCCTCCCATTATCCCTTTAGTGATGCAATAACAATCATTACAAGTAGAGAAAACTCCTCTTAGCCCAGCTGAGTTCAGTTGGAGAACAACTGCCTTAGATATGCTTCCACTATTAAGGGAGGATACCTTTATTTGTATTACATATGATGATTACTTTCAATTACCTCTGCAGAGCTTTAAATAAAGAGGGATTAGTGTCTGGTTAAAGAAATAATAAGCTCTGAGTTATTTGTTTCATACGAGTGGAATTTAGGGGAATTCCAGATATCAGGCAAACCCCAAGAAGACAAGAGTTCTCCCCTTTTAGAAGGCATGTATGCAGTTTCTCCAGGATCTACCCAGTCTTTCTCATGTGGTGAAAATCAACACAGCTTTGGTGACATTAGTGAAGGAATGCCAGTTTCCATCAAATGAGACTCTGGCTCTGTTTTTCCTGCCTGCCCATAGGAGTTCTACTTGCAAATGACCAGTTCCCATGACTGCATTTCCCCAAAAGGACAGAGCAATGCACCCATACATGTTTTGCTGCTACTCTGTGAAGTATTTTGCCTTCTTGAGAAAAAGACTCTATGCTGAAGTTTCCCTGTTCTGTGAAGAATTGTTTCCACATCCTTCATATTTGTTACCAGTAGCTGGTTTTCCCTGCAGTAAACAGGAGACATCATACACAGGCATTCAAGGCCAACCTTCAACCCCATAAAAAATCAACAGCAGCCTTTTCATGGACTTTCAAGAGCTTTGGATAAGCAGAACCAGTTACAGATTTCCTCTACTGCTAACAGATATTTAGGGAAGTTTTGAAAGACACTGGCACAGCAAAGGAGCAGCAGCACTACGTTTGGAGTCTAGATGAACTTAACAGTAAGACTAAGGTTGTGGTATTAATCACCAGATAAACCAAATTAACAGCACAAGGAACAAAGAAGTGTAATAGGTACTTCCCCAAAGATTAGCTGCCCATGTTGCCATTGTAAGGGAGGGAAGGAAGGTTTGGTCTCTCTGGCAAAGCCAGAAACAGATCATTAGAAACAAGCAAACCTCAGAAATCTTGACCTGCCTGAGACACCAAGAAATTCCATATGGAAGTGAAGAATTCCTTAAGAGAATTCATCAATATTACCTCAGATTTCCTCAGAAATTTCTCAGGAAAAGGGAGCCTCAGTGCATGACCAAAAAGTGATGGTAAATCTCACAGGAAATATCCTCTGGGGAGAAAGGTAGAAGAAATCTAATACCTTAGTGCATGGCCAAGAGCTAGGGGAAGAAAGACAAAACCCAGCCCCTCAGTTTGTCTGTGCAGAGGTGGTCCATGTCAATATGCTATTCTCCAGTTGATAGAGGATCTTTGCTCCATTCTGGAGGTTTCCCAGAATCATAAAGGAGCTGAGAAAGGACAAGGAGAAACTCTCCAGGGTCTTCTTTCCTGAGCTATATCTTACAGCTGCTCTGTGGGAGGTTGCAACTTGCCCAGCAGAGCCAGTGAATGAAACACACAAACATTACTTGGGTTACTGCAGACAGCGTCTGGCTCAGTGTGTCGTCACCGAGGTACAAGGTATTATATGTGGAATGAGTAAGAGCAGCTGAACCCTAAGTGTTAATCTCAAGGACATTCAAATCTTTGAGTCCAGTCTCACTGGAAATCAGAGGAACTCAGCTCCAAAGTCACCTCAGAAAACTGAAGTTCAACTTTTCCCTCATTGTTAAGGTCTAGGGCTAGGCCAGCCACTAACCCAGTGACAGATGCTTTCTGTTACCCCATTTTCCTCCATATATGGAAGAAAAAAGGGTATAAACAGAGAGAGAGAAAAACTTGTGGATTGGAAATGAAAACTAAACCTATGTTAAAGAAAATAGTAACAATAAAATGAAATATATACAAAGCCAATACCACACCCAAGCACCCCTTGATGGCAACTATGTTGCCATAACCACTAACACTGTAGCAGAAGGACTCAGCAGTGGATGGGAATCAGACTCAAGGGCTGTTTTTGTCTTTTTAATGGAGTGTGCATATGTATGAGTAGAGCCAAGGAGACGTAGCTGGTAAAGTTCTTCTGTTCTGATATTACTGGGACAAAAAGCCTAGGAAAGGTCTTAGTATATAATTTAAATTTAACATTTTGAATTGATCTTTCCTCTCCAATGATCCTGATGTTGACAGAGAGAGAAACTTCTCAGGAGTGCAAATATATTTTGACACCCTGATGAGCAGGTCTGATCAGGGCAGATCCCCCTCTACTGTGGCAAGAGGAGAAGGTGGGGGCACATATAGGATGGTGAAGCTCTGGAGGGTAAGGATTATTGCTGCTGTGGTAGGTGAGAAAGTATTGCCAAGTTTGGGGGATTTTTTATTTTTTTTTTTTTTTTTGCTGAATAAAGTGAGGCCTCAGCAGATCATGGCTTTTTTATCACCTCTCCACTTGATTGCTACAAGCAGCTTCCCCAATTGCATTGTGTCAGGACAGAGAAGCAGTACTTAAACCAGGGCAGAGCAGGCTGGGACAAAGCATGAGCAAAGAAAATGTTGGAAATGAGAAGATTAGGTTATCAAAGATAAGGGGCACAGCAGCCCTTGCAACATTCACTTTGCTTACTGATTTCTTTAACCTGGGAGCAATGGGCCAGCAGGGTGAGTGAGATCAGTGAAACTTCTTCTTACAGTACACAAAGTGAAAAACTGTCATATTGGATCCCATGGAAAATGACCCTATGCTGTGCAGGGAATTGTCCCTTTGTGCTCCAGACTTCAGTCTAGAGAGAGCCTCATGACTTTGCCCTGCATTTAATCTGCAAAATTAAAATTCACACACCTGGTAGCCCTTTTAGGGGAGATGCTGCTGCATGCAGCATCCCCTTTTTGTGAATCATGCTCAGCGTAAGTAATTTGCTCTCTCACTAATGCTGTGGTTCTTGTCAAATAATACAGATCTACATCTCACTACCTTTACCCACTTTGGATTAAATCCAACAGCAGTCTTTTAGTTGTTCCCTCCTACATTGTAGTCAGATTTTGGTGGTCCTACTGTCAACAGATTTGGAGAAAACCTTGGTACATGGATGGAAGAACTTACACAGTTACGGTATGGTGGAGGCTGCCTGATGAACAGCTTGGTGCAGGAGGCAGGACATCTTTCTCCCCATGTCTCCCTCCTTCCCTGAGAAAGAACCATGAGGCTTGAGTAGGGGTGAGAGGTGGAAGCGAGGACAGGCAGCAGGAGAGGGGGAGAGCAGGGGAAAGGGGGCCTGGCAGAAGAAGTGGGGTGAAGACCAGACAGAAACAAGAGAAAGCAAGGATTTCCATGTCTCCCTCTGACACACCAGCATAGATCATGAGAAAGGCAAGCTTTTGATAAGGAAAATATTTTTTTTTCATTGTTAACTTAAATGTCTCCAGACCCCTGAGATCAGAGAAACACTTTGGGATGCAATCACATGCACAGACAGCCATCACATTAAAGGCAGGAATAAGCACAGCAATGTTACTCCAGAATTTCTTTAGCCATGAGTGAACATGAGTTGCTGTACTGAGGGCTGGAGGATTACAGATGGGATCAAGAGGTAGCTCATAGGACAATCTTGTCCTTAAGAGTGGTTTTGCACCCTGTGAGAACTTGAGCACATCTGTGGGAGAGCAGCTTCCATGAAACTCGCTGCTATACCTCCACCAGATGTGCACCATGGGCAGCATCTGGTCCTGCACAGCTCCAGAACTGAGCACATCAATGTTATATGAAAATCCACATCACACATTGCAGACAGTAACTGAAAGCAGAGTGCCACAGGGGAGGTGCAACCTCAAAAAGTGGGCTGCCAAAAAGTGTAATCTTCCTTCAGGAAATTTATTGCCTAGCGGCCTCTATGCTGTTCCTACGTGAAGATGTTTGCTGCTCGTGGAGCCATGGGCCTGCCTTAGCTGTCTCTGGGTGCAACAGGTAGGGTAGGAGCACCAGGGTATCCCACAAGTGGGCAATGGCAAGGTAGAGCCATCTGTTTCTCATGTCCTAGGGAGCACAATCAATTACACACCTGGACGTGAGCTTACCCCACTGACACTGTGCTACCACCCCTACCACCCTGGTAGTCCTTTTCTTGTTTGACTTCCCTTTTATGGCTACATATCCACAGCAAGCCATCCTTGTGAAGTGGGACACAAGCTTGTGCTTTGTGCCCATGGAGAGAAGAGGGGTGCAGCTGGGGACTTGGTGGGACAAGCCCTCTATTCTCCATCTCTGATGCAGTTCCACCAAACAAAGGGTGCTTGTCCAAAGAAAAGGAAAGACAGCCCTCTACCCAGCTGGGGACAAGTTCCAGGTGGCTCAGAAATGTTAACGCCATATACTCTTGCTTCTGTCTTTTTCATTTCTGTTTTTATTAACCTCTCTCACACACACGCACAAATGCTATTTTTACCCTCCAAAAATAAGTTAGTAGGGAATTTTTTCCTATTGGCTAAAATCTGTGGTGAAATGACTTCATATATTGACTAGAATTTGGCTCCAAACATGTTGAAATATTTGTGTGAGGTTTGTGTATTGGGACCCAGCAGAGTGCTGTACAGGTTGATGCAAGTGATACACTGGTTGCCACGATACTACAAATGTTGGGATCTGTCAACTGGCCCAAGCCTGTCTCAATGCACAAAGCACTTCTTATACCCAGCCCCGAGCAGCCCAGCTTCAGGCTAACAAATGCTGAGAATTCACTTAGCTCATTGCAATCTGTGGATCCCCAAACATTTCCAGCAGATGTGCAAACCCCTTTAGATATGTCACATGCATAGATGGCTGCGCGGTGCGCATGGACTTGCTTTGTTTCATCTCATCTCACTTTTTACATATTTCTTAGAAACCCTTGGTTCCCAGGCTGAAAACCCCACAGATTTCTGTTGCACGCAGCATTACAGCTTTCAAATGGCTCCTCTTTTCTTCACTGACCGTACTCAACCTGAGGAAATGTAACTTGTGTTTAGAGGAGAGTTCCTTTGGTTCTCCTTCCAATTTCAGGTGACAGAGGACATGCCTGCTGCGACTCAGGGCCTCCTATGGGGTTTTTAAACTGGGATTACCCCTAGATGGTTGGTGCTGCCAGAGCAAGCTGGAGCATGAGAGATAGCCAGTGGGTGCAGCCAAGACCATGGGACTCAGGGCTGTAAGTGGTCCCACAACACAGGGAACAGTCAGGAAGTGTGGTAATGAAGAGGACTGGTGCCAGACGGATAGACCTTGGCATCACATGTGTGTGCATCCTCTTGTCCAAATCACCCAAGCTGCTGGCCTCAGGGCAGTCTGTGGGTCTGTGCTTGCAGAGATGCAGAGGCTACTGGCTGGACTTGTACTGAAGGGAGTGTGGGACTGGGAGTAACCATGAATGATCCTTTTGTCCCCTTTTCCCCCTCCCCTTCCTCACACCAGCATATATATATCCTCCAGTGGCTAAGGACCAGGGTTTAAATTTGCTTCTCCTCAGTCAAAACTTCCACTAATTTGATCATGGTTTTGCCAAGGAAGGAGTAAATATGGAGCAGGGACTTTGGGGATTTGAGCTATAAAAGCAAGATCTGGAGAAGCTGAGACCGAAGCAACTTTTTGAAGCAAGTGGTCAGATGCAGGCATCCTGGCTCCCTCCCATGCGCAAAATTGTCAATGGGGGTGGGGGAACCACAGGGCCAGGATGCTCACAACATCCTGAGTTTCATGAGGGCTGAGTCAGTTCTAGGTCAGGCCAAGCCACAAGAGTTGAGAGCCAAGTTTCTACTTATGACCCCACACACCATGCTGAGCACAGCTTTTGATCCCAAACCTCTGCAATATACTTATGGAGCATGCTCTCATTGAGGCAAGCTGGAAATTTCACACTTCTGAATGCAAAATAGGTCACTCCATACAATTCTCCCATTTGTGCAGGCACATTTACTGTTGGTGCCAATATACACATATTTCCAGGTACAACCTATATCTTGTGAAAATTCAGATGCTTCTTGTCTACCACCTGAAAACTTGAGATTTGTCTTTTCCATGCAAGATTTAATGTCCAGTCTAGCAACAGTTTAGAAATTCAAAGGACTGAGGTTAAAACCAGCTGAATGATCACCAATGCAGTCTTAAAAATGAATTTCCTGCTCCCTCAGGTGGGAGGAGTCCTTTCCCTGCAACTGGGCTAATGAATTGGGCACTATATTTCTCTTGCTCTCCTTGTTTCCCCATTAGCCAGCAAGTGATAAGGCACTGAAGGCATCAAGCATGATTTAAATCACCACTTCTACCTCTGCTCGAAGTGCATGTCTGTGCAAAGTGTAGGGTTTTTTCCATTGCTCTCTTTTCTGTTTCAGTTTATCTCCCTCACTCAGGAGTTTGCTGGTGAATACAATGGCTTCAGACTGGAGAGAGCTGAAGCTAATTTTCTTACGGTGTTTGAATAAATGGCTGTTGGCTATTAGAGTGGGTACAACCTCTTACAGAGGTTAGCCTTCTTATGTGGTTAACTCCCAATCACAGAGCTCTTGATGCCTGTTGTATAAATACTGTGCCTTTCCTACATTGTTGTGTTTGTCCTTGTTTAATTTTTTCCTGCGTATCTGTCTCTAAAGATGCTGACCCTGGGAGGGTCCCGTTGTAAATGTGTTTTTCTGAGCATTCTAGTTCTCTTTGCTCAGGTGGTTTTTATTGCTCAACCCGTGTTCTACCAACAAAAAGGAAGGGAAGTCTCCAGTGCCATGGGAAAAGAGAACACCTCTTGGTGTAGTAAGCAGGGTCCCTATGGCCGTGAGTGTGCCTCGCCACACGCCATGTACTAGCCAAGGGAGTGACTGAAGAACAGCATCCCAGTTTGATGCTAGCCTCCTCTGCTGATCAGGAGATACCATCTCCCATGGCCTTGCTCCTTAGGATTCTTAGTACAACAATCAGTGAGTGCTGATGAAATCTTCCCGGCATCCCCAAGGAAGCTAAACATGTAAAAGTCTAGCAAAATTTACAGCCTGCCCTGGTGTCTTTTCATCCAAGTATTTCTATCAGCTTGGGTGGCTGATTTCTCTTTCTGTCTGGATACAGTTTCTGGAAGGTAAAGTGTTTAGTCCTAAGGATGAAGGTTCCTAATCCCCTTAAATTAGCATGAGGTGATGCTGCTGTTACAGAAGGACTTGCGCCTCTGGTCCCTGCTCCTGGAATCATCCCTCTACCAGCACCTGCCATCTCTGGCCAGGTAGCTCAGCAGCTTAGGCTGGCACAAAAGGACCATGAAACACATAGCAGGGTTTAAGAGCTGCTCTGAGGATCTCTCTGTAGGCAATACCAACAGTTTGCCAGGGCTTCTTGTAGGAGGAGGAGATGACTTCTTGTTTATAGCCAAATACTGCCTGTGGACATGAGCCAGCCAGTGTGTTTGGCATTCACATTCAGTAAGCCATTTTCAGGTGAGGCATCAACATTTCTCAGTGTAAATGCATGTACTTGGTACACAACTAAAGCGACCTAGAGTTCTTCCCAAAGAAGCTGCTCCTATATTTATTTCATATCAGCCATGATATGGATATTAAGAGAACAAGATGTGCAAATATTCTGCCTCTGAAATACCATAGAAGGCTGCTGCCTCTCAGCTGTGTCGGCTTTTGATTTGTGGAGTGGCAGGCATCTAAATTCCCTGAGTCACCTGCATGGTTGCTAAGGTGATTGAGGTTGTGCAGCCTGGGGCCAGACTTGTGGGGTGAGCTCTGTAAGGACAAGTCACCACAGCCAGGATATGGCCTCCCACTTCTTGTGAAAGAGACTGCAGGGAGACATCCTCTCCTTTGGTTATGTGCATCAGAGACATCCACTGAGCATGGCAGGAGACACATGAAGGGCAGAGTTTCAGTCGTCACAGGCCCTGCCGTCTTTAGGTTTAGGTGAGAACTGGGAAATAAGTTTAGGGAATGACAGTTAGAGATTCAAATGTTAAGCAGAGCTAGGGCAAAAATTTCAAATTCAAGCGCTTTTGTAGATACAACAGCTTTGAAGGTGTAAATGCAGTACACTTCATAACTATACTTGGCAATTAGTTATAGTGTTGAGAACCAGCTATGTACAATAGAATATCCATCATATTCTATAGATTAGAGGGATTTTATATATTGTTTATGTATCCTAGGGATAAGATTTTAGCATCTGGGATCAAAAACCACGAGCATGAGGAAAACCAATGACTATCCACCACATCCTTTTCACCATACCCTTCTGTCAAACATAAATTATCAAGACATTTCAATTTACTTACTCTCATTTCTCAACTGTAAACATTCTGAACGGCTTCAAACACTCAAGCCTTTCCTCCACATTGCAAATCTAAGCACAATAATGAAATGTGTAAGTATTTTGCAAGCTGAACAGCATTTGGGTTGTTCAACATGTAAAAGATACATAGAAGAAATGAAAACTTGGTAAACTTTGAAGGATAATATACTCCTTTTAATAATTATTGCTAACTCAAAGACTTCAGGTTAATTTCATTACTTACAGCATAGGAACTAATAGTTTGACTTTGCTAGACACACAGTTCTGTTCCTCTGAATCCTAAAAACATATTGTTTACAAGACATAATCAGCAAATGAAAATGATCTTGTTCACACAGGGTCCAGTTCCCACAAAATATCCACACCCTTCCTTGCTCATGAATTATGGATGTCTGGGGTCTGTGATTTACCAGAAACTTGGCTGGGCTATGTAAAACCATTTTCTAGAGAATGTGTTTTATTTTGAATGAAGCAAGCAGGCAAGAGGCCAATAGGATTAAAATGCATTCTTTATGTAAAACAACTCACAAAACACAGCAGCTCCTACCATTTTGTAGTCTCCCCTATTTCTCTCCAGATTCCTTTTCCAGGCTTCAGCTGGTGGTCTCAAGTACACTCTGCATGTCTCAGGGTGCATCAGAGGGTGGCTGTTACCCAGGGCTGGTTGCCACCCAAGAGCCAATGGATATGAGAACAAGGAGGCTCTTGTGGGAGCCCCAGCCACTGAGTCACTGAATCCATTATCCCAACTCTAGCATGAGGAAGGGACATCTATCTTTCTGCTCCTTCAGCTTATGGGAAATAATTCCTCCAGGTATAATTCAGAAATACCGTGAAGCTTTAATTCTCTGAAATCAAAACAAAGAGCTCTCAGATTCCCCAATGTAAAAGGGAATGCTCTATATCTACCTAATATTATGCTGCATCCAGAGCTCCCTGAATTTATTTGGACAATATTAACAGAAGTTTATTGAATACAGGCAAACTAGTGAAAGGGCAACATCCACAAGAGCTGGGATACCATGACGTACTCTAGCAGTGCCAAGAACTGTCCCATTTGACCAAGCACAATGCAGTTGCCATCTCCTTTCCCATCAAAATTTACACATGTAAATTGCAGAGGCAAGCCCTTCTGGGCTGGGACAAGCAATACTTAAAATGAGGGAGGAAAAAAGGGAGGGGGGGAAGAGCAAGAGCCTTGTTAGATGTGAGTGGCAGCCACTGTGTTGTTAGGAGGACCTACAGGGCTCCAGAAAGAAATCGCTTCTTAGTGTGCTTTCCAGGATTTGTTTTGAAAAGATGCCAGGCAGAATTTTGCACAGCTAAGTGGAAGTAGCAAGAATGAGGGTGACATCTTTAAACGTGGCCACTTGCCAATGGGCTTCTACAGGGCTAAAGTGATGAGGCTGGTAGATGATTATTATTTTCTCTGTTGTTGTGAAATCATGTAGTCCTTGATCTTCATAGCTGTGTAGGTATCTATGCAAGGATACATGCTGAAGAACTACCTATGCCTCTGAGACAAAAGCAACCACCACAATTTATACGAGAAGGCTGACATTTCAGCATTAAGTAAAAAAAAAAAAGAAAGAAAGAAAAGAAAAAGAAAAAAAAAAAAAGAACACATGACATTTTCCATTTTCAAATTACTTCTGGGCAGGATATCCAGTCAGACATTACCACAATCCAATTAACCTGATAAGAGGAGAGACAACAGTAAATGTTCAAAACTACACAACCCTCTCCCTTTCCTTTGCCTGAAAAGAGAATTTAATTAGAGTGGAATTATAAATTTGTTATCATGTCTATTAATAATCAGCCCAAGGGCATGGATAAGAGACCTTTTGACAAGGCAGAAATTAATAATGAATAGTTTAGAGAGGGCTGCTTAGAGTAGATTAGAATTGTCTTAGAAAGGGTTTTCCTCCTTCCCATAAGTTGCTTGGAGTTGCAGTATTATCTGAGGGGAAAATACTGCAAAGGCAGCCAAAAAAGTATCAGAAGAAAATTAATATAGAGAGGAAAGGCTAAGATGGGCTGGTATTCCAAAGGTTATGAGCTTGATATTCAGAATTTCTCTAGTCCAGCCTTTGTCCTAGCAGCAAAATGTGCTGAGTTAAAATAGAATATGTATTTTCTATTTCTACTTGTAGATATTACTGAATTGTATGTAGTAATTTATTTCCTACATTACATACCTTATTGGCTTATATTGGAACTAACATTGAGAGATCCTCAATATTGCAAAGAAGCTGCATTTTAGTCTGCAAAAGGGTCACGTCTCTGACTTACATTATCTCTGCTCTGAGTGACAAAGAAAATAGTTTCAGTGTGCAGGACAGAAGACACAGCTTGAAGCCTGTAAAATTTAATGGTTCTTCAAATCAGAGGGAAGAAGGGAAGTAAAATTTCTGAAAATAAGTAAATTCAAAGTACTAGATGCCACCACCAGCCACTAGAGTAAGAACTAGGAGTCGAGGGTATTCAGCACTTCAAACAATAAGAGATGGAGCCAGGGAGGAAGGGGAAGAGCAAGGAAATACTTTTGGTGGCAAGATCATCCTAGAAGTATATAAATATTCCCAGACAGACATCATCAAGAAAAGGCACCAGATAAGAGGAAGAAGCTCATCTGCCCAAGAAGATGAGCAGTAAGACTTGAGGATGAAATATGCATTTTCCTGGTGTAATGCCACTGTTGCATATCCTGTTCCCTTCTGGTCAGTTAGGTATGCAAAAAACAAAGAAAAATTCACTAGTACCTTTTGTACTTCAAAGCAGAAAGAGAGGAAATGGAGGACATGCTTGTTCCAAGGGCACATATTTAATCAACTTGTGTAGAAGAACAGAGGCTCATGAGGCTCTTTTACTGAAATAAATGCTCTGTGCACAACAAAGCTTCCTAGCTTAACACTCTCACTGACAGAAGGAGGTACCTTCTCCCATGTACATCAAAGTCCATCAAAAGCAGTCTTATAACCACACCATTTAAATTATTGCTTCCTCCCCAAGCACAGTATAATCAGGAGAGTTAAGTGCTCCTGCCCATAATATCCTAGCAGCAAAGGTGGCATTACATAAGAAAAGAATAGCTTTGAAATGGTCTATAGAACACATGTTCAAGGGACCATACCTGGCAGCTAAACACAAGTATCAGCTTGATATTTTGGGGGGCAGAACATCAGATGGGGTGAGACACACTGGAAAGCTGGGAATAGAGAGTGTAAGGAACCTGGCCACATCCCCTGGTGAGCTGCACAGTGGCTTAAGACCTTACACAAGGAGTCCTTGTGCTGCTGCCTTCCCTCTCCCTTGGAGAAGACCATATCCACAGCAGGGTTTGAGCCCACTTCAGAGTAAACTCCTAGAGAAGGAGGCTGCTCTGCAAGCATTGGTGCCTGTGGTTCCCTGTGAACAGAGCAGAGGCCAGGGCTGCTAGGAGTGGGCCAGGGCTGAAGAGCGCTGAGCAGGGCTACACCTTTCTGATAGTCTCTTGGAGACTCTCCTGAGATGCTGCTGGCTGCAAGGGCAAACAGAATGTGCAGGCAGCCCGAGCTCCACCAGTATGGGTGCTCACAGCTGGTGGATGCTGATGACCCAGAGACAGCTACATGAACACACCAGGCTGAAACCTGTTCCCTGGTTCAGTACTTCAAGGTCAGACTAGACATGTGGTCTAATTCAAGAACAATAATAGCTTTTTATGGTTGTCAAGGGTTAGGACTGGACTGGCCACTAAATGAGTGACAGATACTTCCCCCAAAGGGGAAGAGAACAGGAATGAAGGAGAGAGGCTTATGGACTGGAAAAGAAAACTAGAACAGCTTTAAAGAAAATAATAACAATAAAATGAAATATATACAAATGTATACAAAACCAATACGTAACTCAACCCCTCAATGGCAATTAGCCACTGTCATCACTGATGCTGTGTCAAGCACTGCGGGGAATTCCCAGACTGGACTTAGTGGCAGATGGAAACAGGACACAGGAGCTGAATTCTGGAATTGGGTTCATGAACACACGAATCCAAGGCAGAATGGACAGAGCCCTCCTCAGATGCTGGATGTTGAAGAAGAGGACTTGACCTTTGTGATCCATCAGCTTTATACTGAAATGGTATATATGGAATGAAGTATCATGTTGGTCAGTTTTAGGGTCACCTGAACTCTCTGCTCCTCCCTGCAGGTGCAGCCCTTTACTCTGCATCCCCCAATGTGGTACACAAGATTCAGCAGTGAACTTGCTCTGCATACCAGTCCTTGGTACTAACTATAAACATCGAGCTTTATCACTACTAGAGGCAGACACTGTCCGTAAAAACAAGCTGTTAATTGCATAAAAGTGCAGTTAGTTAAAACTTAGCTAAAAAGTACAATCATTGAACAGAACTAGTTCTGTTCTAGTTCAAACACAGACAATGATTTATCTTACACTATGTGGGACAGGGTTTTTACATCTATTGGCTAAAATGTGTTTCAACACACCATGAAGCAGCAGCAGTTGGGTTTTTTCCAAAGCAAATACTGAAAAGCAGAACAATTTTTCCTGTGCTGTTTCGTGAGATAAGACTAACTTGTAGTGAAATTGTTGCCTTACTAGAAGATCCTAAGTAGTAACATTTGTGTCTAATGGCATGTGATAAGATCATTCTTAAAAAAAGAAAGCTTAAATGCATGGCAATAATCATTAACATGAAGAAGGGGAAGGTGGGCCACCTTCAGTTTCTCCAGTGTGAAATTCTGTGTCTTTTCCTGTATCTGTGGAATTTAACACTTATTATCACCCAAACTGTGACAGATATGCTTTAGTAGAGCAGTCAAGAAAGTCTTCCTCTTTCTATCTGCTCTCCATGACACTGTGGCAACACAAACCATTCCTTTCTCCATCTCTCTGCATGGCTCCTCATTATTAGTTATATTTCCCAGGGTTCAGGATTGTCTTCTGTAACTTTGAGAAATCATGTTTTCAAACTGAAAATGCGGTTTCTTCCCTGATCCTTCTTGCAGCCCCCTCTTTAAAATGAAAGGTTCCCATTCATAGTTACCCTTTCTTTCCTCCTCTTTCGCCAGCTTTCAGTCCAATATGCTCATTGTCCTTCTATTCCATGACTTCAGCCCTCAGACATTTTAACCAACAGTGGAGAATGTTGTCAAATGCTTTCTGAAAAACTGAGTCTATAATATCCTTTCCCCTTCCTTACCAGGCCAGTAATTTCCTCAAAGAATTCCAACAAATTAGTTAGGCATGATCTCCTTTCCCTGAATTGATGTTAGCTGTCTTTAATCAAGCTCTGCTTTTCCAAGTGTTCCTTATTTGATTCCTTAAAGGAGTTTCAGAGTCTTTCCCCTTCAGTGAAGTCAAACTAACAAGTCTGATTTTTCCCAGTGTCTGGAGAAGCTGTCTTTTTTTTTTCCCCTTAAAAAAAGAGAGAAATAAATTTCAAGTAATTTCAGCAGCCTCCCACCTAGAGACACTTATTCCCTCAGATTTTTAAACACAGCTTTTGCTGCCAAGAGAGGGGATACAGACTAAGAAGATGAGGGTGAGAATGGAGAGACACAACATTAGAGATGTCAACTTTGTGTAACTGGATTGTACATTTTGAAAGCTGGGAACCAAATAATAACAAGCATTTCTGATGAAGTCTGAGATTTGTATGGATTATTATACTCATGTCCAGTTCCTCCTGGAGGCAAGCAACACTGGGACCCATATCAGCCTAGAGTGCTTCCCCACTGATGTCACTGGGGAACATCTGTTGGGATGTGATATAGTTTGCGTTAATGTCTTTGGTGTGTTTATGTACTTATGAGGCTTTGCAGGTTGCCCCTCCCAAGCTAGTCTTTCACTTTGGGGAGGGGGAGGAGGGATGTAGGAGATTAGCCCCTCTGCTGGCATCAGCATTGCCTGCCTGTGTGTGTCTCTGCACATACATGTGACGTGGTGCATAACCTGGCTTCATGATGGCACAAGCCTCTCCCCACACACCACTGAACAACTGCATCTATGTTGACATGATTTATTCCCCACAGACTGCCACAGCCTGTCTGTCTCTTACTCTCTGTGGACATTCACTGGCCATAGCCAATAACCTCTGCCTGCACTCCCAGCCACGAGGGACAGGCAGTGAGGTGGGAGGCAGCACTGACCCATCAGGACCTCCTCTGTGAAGCCTCACATGCAGTACTGCAGGGCAGGGCAGCCTGGAAAGCCTGGCACAGAGTGCTTACCATGCCCTGCCTCTCCCAGGTCTGGGTTTCACTGTAATCTGAGGCAAGCTTCATTCTCACTGTCCTCCAGGGACAGAGATGGCCCTAATGCAGTAGGAGAGCTGCCCCAGGGAAAGGCCAAAAGACATGAGAGTGCAGGATATCCTTGCAGCTGGCCATTGTGCCTGGTCTCACGTAGCAAAATGCCCAATGTTTATCTGAGAAAAATAAAGGAGCTTTCACCTCTGTCGTTGTTAGGAAAAGGGTAATGAATTCCAAAGAAAAGAAGGAGGTTCTGCCTCTTGTGAAGAATGAGATCCACTCAAAGTCACAGCAAGAAGTATCTCCAATAATACTTTACATTTGGATACGAATTTTGATTGTATGCACCAGGCATTTCTTGGATTCCCATCTCTGCAGGGGATACTGCAGTGATCTAAGATTAGCAATAAGAAATCTTTGTATCAGTGGGTTTCTGTCCAACATGAAGACAACTGCTGGATCCTCCTCTTTTCCAGAGCAAATTATAAACACAGACTGTTCAGGGAGTATATAATTTACTGCTCAAAAGAGATTCTGATAGCTGCACCTTTCACAGGTGAAGAATATACTTTTGTAAAGATACCAGAAATCAGTCAGTAACAGTTTCAGTCGTTGTGCTTTAAACACAGTTGTTTAGATGTATTTGAGAGAACAATATCAACTACCTACTTCTGACTCTCTCCTTTTTATTTCCTTCTTGACATTAAGCACCATTCACAAAGCATCAGACTCCTGAAAAGGAACTTCTGCATCTCTCAGTATCATAGGCAATCAGACTAAGTAATTCCTTTCATAAACTCCCTCTTAAAACCCTCTCCTTCTTAAAAAACTAACTCCCTCTTAGTAAAAAAAAAATAAAATAAAAAGATAGGTTATTTGCTTCTGTTATTCCTACAAAGGACTATTTAGAACCTCACATCTCTGCTGTTCTGATTTTCATTCTTCCTATTTCCAGACTGCATTTTTCATGACCCATTAATGTCCATTTGTCCTTGTGCTAAAATTTTCCTTTGACTTAAATGTATCTTCTTATCTCCTGAAAGGCCTCCTTTCCTTCTCACAGCATCTTTCTCTTTTTTATCATTCTCCTTCCTTTCTTGTTTCTGCTGTCTCATTAGCACAGTGTTTTCTCATTCATGACAGCTTGTATAGAAAAAATGTTGATGGATCAGGCACTGAATTTGTTACACTGGGCTGAAAGACTCTAATTAAGGGGTTTGATACATCAGGAGGGAAGTGACTCAGACGCATCAGCAGAATTACAGGTACCAGGCTTCAGCATGTTAGTAGTGCAAGCATGGTCTTTCAGTTGTGTTGCTTAGATCTGTTCTGGAAAAGAAGTATAGGAGATATCCCAGCTTCTGTGGGTCTTGCTCCATTTTCTGGGTGTTTTTTCACTGCAGAAATGATCAGAATTAAAGAACTGAAAAAGGCAGCTCCTGGGGCCAGTACAGGGCCTGGCATAACAAAAAGGGTGAAGATGTCAGTCCAGCACTGAACATTTGCTCTCGCAGTCAGAGGAGAGGGAAAGCAGAGGAAGGGGAACCACAGCTGGTAGCCCATGGGTCACAAGGTGGGATCCTTCCCAGGCCTGGCCAGAGAGCTGAGAGCACAAGGATGAGCAGGAGGGAGGGAGCAGCAGAAAGCGAATTTTACAAATCAGATTAATCTTATTAATTCCTGAAATGCTAATGAAGGACAGCCCTGCAAGACTGGTGATGGGACAGAACAGCAGTACTTTTAAAAAACATTTATAAACTAGTTGGAAAGTGTAACATTGCATGGTCCTGGTTTAATGCAGCAGTCAGATAACCTCCTTCTATAATCAGCACCTTTTCACTGTGTTGGCCACATTGTGCTCCAAGGATGCCCAGTGCATCACTGGGAATCCAACAGAGAAGCAGAAGCAGACCCACTTAAACTCTGACATTTCAGCCCCATGACAACGCAAACATGCAGCATTAACTCCATTATTAAATCAGTCCAACTCAGAAAATGCATCAAGATCATCTCCAGAAACAATAAAACACTGCTTTTAAAAAGCCAGGAAGGCTGGTGTTTTGATGAGCCATTAGAAAACATGTTCTGCTGCTACAGTTTTATGATTTGCCTGTGTTAGTTACCAAGACCTACAGCAGCTTCTTCCTTTTATCAGGTTTGACTTTTTTTTTTAATAGTTTTAAGATTGACCTCACATTGCTGCACCTGGAAAATATATCCTTGTTACATTATCTGTCTTACTAAGATCTTTTAAATGCTGTGATTCAGCTGATTTAAAAGGTTTGGGTTTGTCTTAAAACAGGCCTTCATATAAAGATGTGTCTACTTTCCAATTCCTATTCACAGCCTCCTTTTTCTGGCTAGCTTTCTGATGCTGACTGCTAGGCTGGCCACCACTAGACTACCCCACACTACCCACCCTTAGCCCTTATCGGGGCTCCACATGAATGTGGATGTGAGGACGAGGACCTGGCTATGTCTTTTTGATTCCTGCTGTGCCCATTGTCCTGACTCAGCATCCTAGTGAGAGCAGCGTGATGGCTGCTATCACTGTCACTCACCCAGCTGGTGAGGTTCCCCTCTTGTGGTTATGTGCCTTTGATAGTTTCAAAGAGCACCAACATCACCTCCCTGGGGTCTACCAGATGCAGGTTAATGGTTGCCTGCTTCGTACTACGTGACCATTGCAAAATGACTTTTGGAAGAAAACCGCAGAGAAATAAACTGTAAGTGCATGCTCTAATGCTCCTGTGGTGGGCTCAGAAGTCACAGCATTGTGAGCCTACCTCAGTGAAAAGTGATTTCTTACCTGACATTTGGGCATGTGGAAGGCTAGTAAGTGCTTACACTGCTTTTAAGTCACCTAACAGAGATCAGTTGTGGTTTATACCTAGCATTTACCTCCACATGCACTGAGAAAAGAGTCTCTGGTACTGTCCACTGAAGTCATCTGCTTTTTTTCCATGTCCAAGCAACTCTCAATGCTATTCTCAATAGACTAATACAGAACATATGTAAATTGGACCAAAAGAACATATTTAGTATATTTAGCGTTGAAAAATGAAGTTTTGATGAAGAATGAATGTAAGGGATGTGGAGGGTGGACTTTTGGGAAGATGGCTGGGAATATTTTTATCAGGGCACAGCCAATCCACAACCTAGATTCACTGCTCCCAGGCGATCAAGAGCTGACTGGGTTTCAATCACAAATGAGGGTCCTTTCATTTCTGCTTCAAACCAAAGTAAGTTTGAATTCTCTGTGCTAATCTACATCTTTTTCTCATTGCAGAACTTGGCACTATTCAGTACAAATAGCATGCCTTGCTTGAGGAACTGCAAGAGTAATGAAGGCTGGGGATTTTTGAATCATGCCTGAGGTGCATTAGCAAAGCTGTGGGGCACTTCCTGCAGCACCTGCCTGGGCTGTTCCTGGCAGCACTGGGAGCTGTTGGGTTTTCCCTTTCCTGATCCCCAGATTAAACCAACTTTTAAAGAGGTAGTTCCTGCTGTATGCTTGATTTTGGCATGTAATGGCTGATGCTTAGGTGTAAAGAGAAATCATCCTTCCTTTTTGTTGTGACCTCTTAACCTTAGTTTTGCTCCACATCTGGTCTTCTAATCCCATGCCTCTGCCTCTGATACACCTTTTCTTCTCTCCATTTTTCTCTCTTTATAACTTATCCCCCTTTTATGTTACCACCTTTCAAAACCATAATAGCCTAACACGATGTTTCCTGCTATCATTCCCTCCTCACCTCCTCACCTGTGGTCCTGGTTGCAGCCATAAGCTCTTTGGGAAATTGGCTCCATTGCTTCCTTTTTGCATCTGCTTGAGGGGGGGGCCCAGTTCTGGTTGCTCTGTGGGCTAATAAATGTGACTAAAGGTAGCGATAACAAGTAACAACTTTGCCCTTAAGCTAGTTAGTTCTTAAATATGTCAAGTATTTTCTTTCTTTAGAAATTGCATATCCAATAGCAGAAAATGGGAATTAATCTATAATTTTTATGTCTTTGAGGGACACAAATCACCCCACTTGAGTTGTGCCACTGACTGATGCAAAATGAATTTTGAATTTAAGTGATCTGAATGAATTTTTAATGACCCATTTGAAGGTGCAATTACTGAAGAAATCTGTGAAGAATTTGGCATGACAATCTATACCAAGGAAGTTCTGAACTGTTCCTGAAGAGTTCACAAATCAAAAAAGTGCTGAACTTCATCCAATAAATTATTCATTGTGAATTGTTCGCACAGCTGTGCTCTACTTACAAGGGAAGTTCAGGGGGTCTAATAATCCCTCTTCATGCAGAATATTTTGTTGCATGGGGAAAATAGTAATTCAGAGGATGCTCCTTTTTTATGCTCTAATAATAAATTAAGAAACTTTGATTCTGGCATTTGTGAGGAAACTACCTTTTTTTCTTCACTGCTGTGAACTATCTCAGAATAGCTTTTTAATGGAAATTGTTAGCATTGTTGCCATTTAAAAATCAGTGTTGCTCCAGCAATTACCACACAATTCCAAGTGATGTAGTACAGGAAAATATACTTATCTCAGAGACAGTGTGTGGTAACTTATGGTAAAATTTGCCTCTTTAGGAGCAGCCACCACAACTCCATCTGTTTTAGCTAAAATAACTGTCCAAGTGACCCCAATTTCAACTTTATGAGGCTCATATTAATAGGGAATCTGAAGAAAATGAGCCAGAGTTTAGCTTCATGTCACTACTCACATTTTCAAGCTCTTTATCAAGCATCTCTTAAAAGTGTCCTGAATACTAGAGCTCCGAATGCCTGTCTGTAAGTGATGGACTTGTCTTTAAAGAAACAGATCCACTTAATGTGTCCAGCTACAAACATGAGCCTATTGGTGCATATGAACTAACATGTCACCCTGTGATTGATGTTTCCCTATTACTCTGCCAAAGTACATTAAGTTAAGCTCCTTTTCATCTCCACAAATAGTAGGGACTACAGATGGCCCTCATTTGTAATCCTCAGGAACTAGCACAACCAAGTGATGTGAGAGGATGCCGGTACCCATTGCCTGCCTGAAATGGATTAGGGAGATTTCTGTATGGAGCAGTGTTACAAGAATAAAGTAACACAGCAAGTAATAACAGAGAGGAAGGGGTGTTGACAGTGGTTGCGAGCACTAGCAAGCTGTGCAGATGACACTACTCTCTGAGTAGACACTCATACTTGGAAGTGAGTATTTTAGCAGTGTGCACAACTCAAATCTGAGTATTCTTTGCCACTCGTCTCCCATGTGCCACGAGTAACAGGAGTTCCTGGTCCTGCTGGAGCCCAGTGCTAACCTACTGCCTTCAGTTGTGGTCAGGATTTCATTGTGGCCTGGAGCTTGCTGAGGTCCTGGCTGTTTGCAGGCAAAAGAGTCTAAGGATTGATCGGCACGTTTCACAGAGGTTGTATTTCTATAGGGAGCTTGGGTGACTTGGAGCTAGCCAGGCACCTACTTTTTACAAAACAAAGTTACACAAAACAAATGCCCTGAGGCTTTGTGCTCAGGCTCTTTGCTAGAGGCTCCTGGCATAGGTGTGGCTGCAGCTGGTCAAGGGAGCCATCCATGCTCCAGCAGCCCTGGGAAGAGGACCTCCGGCCACCCACATCCCACCCAGAGCAGGGACAGCCTTGCAGCACAGCTCAGGTAACACAGAAAGGCCAGGAAAACAAACATTTGGGAAACTGAGTGCTGAAAATACTTTCCCCAGGTGGTGCTAATATCAGCCCTTGCAGGACACCTCCAAGACATATTTTCTCAGAAGGCTACACAATGTCAGCAAAGAGAGAAGAGAAAGGCCCTATACTACATCCACTGGTGGGGAGGGCCAGAGGCAGGCAGGTCTCGTGCTGCCAGACTCTTTGCTTGGGGTTGCACACACCACAGCAATTGAAGCTGGTTTTGGATCTCCATCTCCCATAAATATCATTTTACCTCATGTCAAAGCTGTTTCCATCTCTCATATAATGGAATAGCATTGTAATGCAGAAGGTCTTCACTTGACACATATTATGAGAGTGAATTTATGCCACTTTGCTCTTTAAGAAGAAGAGAAAAAAAGTGAAGAAAGCAAATGTGATGGGAGTTTTGAGAGAGGGATTTGCAAGGCAGCAGATGAGCTCTCGACCCACCAGTGGCAGCTGTGGCTGTGAGCAGACAGCGCTGAGCATGGCTTGGAGGCCAGACAGGAAGGGAGCCCCAGCCTCCAGACAGCAGAAGAGATAACAACAGTCTTTCCAGACACTCTTATCTGCTCCAGCAAAGCACTGAGACCAGCTAACAGACCTTCTCCAGGGAAAGCTGCACAAAACTCCTCGGAGGTCCATGCTTAGCTGGGGGAATGAGGCTGGTAAGGGTCTGAGCTCAGGAACTGCAGAGACAGAGATATCTGCATCTTCCACAGTGCTGCTGCCTCACTGGCCTGTTGCTTTGCAAGTCTGGCTGGGCTGGATCCTGGGCATGTGACAGATGGACAGGTATCATTCTTCCACATTTTCACTGAGGGTGAGAACAGAGAGGTCCTTCTGGTGCTGACCTCTGGCATTGCCTCAGTTTCCCTTCTGCACCACTCACTGCTGGCTCTGTCAGTGCAACACTGGGCTGCAGCCAGTTCCTAACACCAAATATTTCTGCCATGACAGTCACCATCCAATAAGAATTCCAGATCCAGCTGCTCATCCTGGCTACTGCCACAGTAACATGCCTCCCAACATTCCTCCTTTCATCATGTTGACAGTCATCACCTTGCATGTCCTTCACTCCATTTGTGCCTCTCTGTGCAGAGATAACCTAGGAGCATCCCAGTCTACCCTCCCCATGTCTCGACCCAGCAGTCCCACACAGCCTCTCTTTGTGTACCCAAGGGCAGGGAGCAGCTTCACAGCATCTTGCAGCCCTGGGTGCACTTCTCCTCATGTTGCCCAAGGCCCTCAGCATCATGATCATAGCTGACAGCTTCCCACCACCCTTCTCCACCCACATTTCTCTCTCTGCTGCCCCCATCATAAAGACCCTCAAGACCAACTTTCAGGGGAGATAAGAGAGTTTGGAAGCTCCCTCTGGCCCCTAGCTGGAGACACAGTGAGGAAAGAGGGAAAGGTGGGCAGGGGAGGAGAAGATGAATAGTGGGAGAATCTGGAGGCTGGGAGCACAGTCTGGGCAGAGGGTGACTCTGAGGTAAAGGGCACTTCCCTCTTCATGCTAAACTGTGAATAGCTTTTCAATAAACAGCAAACATCATGAAATTGCACAGATTTTTCTTGTCAGAGATACAGTCTTGGATGTTGCATTCAATTTACTGACTTTATCTTAATCCAGTTGAATTTAAATAAGACTTTTTTCATTATCTCTGCAGAACTGAGCTTCTCATCCCAGAGCCAATTGCATTTTCCTCTAGAGTACAGCAATGTGTTTAATAAAACACAATTTTTAACAGCCATATTTCTAGCTTTTCAATTAAGATGAACTTAAAAAAATAATGATAGAGTGCAAAGATAGATGTTCTTGGGTGGTAACTGAGTATTGAATATCCAACATCAAAATACACCAATCATGACATAGGCATGTAATTATGCACACAAAGTATCCACATGCAAATTATTGACAGAATATTGTATCTGTGTGCATAAAAGCATGCTTCCTTCTCTTATTCAGAAAGGCTACAGTTTGAACTTCTGCATCTGCTTTTTAAAACAAAAAAGACTCCTGAAATGGAACTCATTAGTGCAGGATGGTCTGTATTTCCAGGACAGTTGAAAAGGTAGTAAAACCAGAATTACTCACTTTTCTTAAAATTTAAGTTTTGCAAATGCTTGCATGTTTCATATCTACAGAAAGAATGTTCTCTTTCAGATACAAATAGCTTGATCCTGCAGCCACTTCATAACCATATGGAATGAAATTGAAAACAAAAGCCATTTCCGTATCTGCTGTCAGTCTTCATTAAAAAAGTGGAGCTGAGTGAACCTTCCTGCTCACTTCCTCATGAATAAAATTTTGTTTGCAGTTTAGTCAAATGATTTGTGGGCATTCATGTGAGGCACAGTTGGTACTGATGTGGCCGTGTTTGTTCTGTGGGTTTTAAAGGCTTGGGGAGAGAACCAAGTCTTTTAAGCTCTCCATCAGCAAAGACAAGTGTAGGTGCCTTACTGAAGAGAAGGAAAAGAGTCTTCAAGAGGACCTACCACATATATTCTTAATAAGAAAACAAACTCTGTGGTCTGTGTTGATATTAACGTGCAATACTAAAGGAACCTGAAGGAATCACATGGAATAACTTCTATGAATATTTATTAATCTTATTATCTCTTTCATTTATTTTATCTGCTAGGAGAAAAGAGTTGGAAATACCCCCAGTATTTCTTTGTATTACACAGGAGATGCAATCCTGCTTTTCTAAACAGAAAGAATATCATAAAAAAGGATCTGCATTGCAGTAAGTATCTTCAGAGGGATTAGTTCCCGTGGTGCAGCACAGGCATTTGTTGCCACAAGCTCCAAGGGCACCCTGAAAGGTGGCTGGGCCAAGGACTCCAACTACAGCTCATTCTGGAGACCAAGAGACAAAAAATCTTGCCAAGAACCAGGAGTATGTAGAGGTTAATATTACTGGACTAGTAAGAGCTTTGCCATAATTCAAGCCAAACATTCCTCATCACAATTTTTGTTCTGCAAAAAAGAATCTAAAAAAATCAAAACCAAAACCAAACCAAACAAGCAAACAAAAGTAAAAATCGTAACTCTGGAATGTTGTATGTTCACTCTGTGTTGCTGTAGTAAAACGAATGTGCCTTTGCAAATAGTGTTTCTAAAAGAAGTGGAGATGAGCCATTCACTACGAAGTTATTGTAGGTCTATTAAACAGTTCACCTTTTCCCCTTATTCTTTCTCTCTCTCCAGAAATCTGTTCTAGTTCAGGGAGTCTGAACTTTTCTTTCCCAAATCTCTGTTTATAAATCTCAAATGCTGTCATAAGCCCACAGTTTCTTCTCTTACCAAACATGCCCTTGCTGTAGGACACAGGGGATCTTTCTAGTGGCTAGCTCAGGATTTCACACAAATGAGCCAGCCTTCTGCATCCCAGTGCAATCAATTGGATCATCTGCTCGGCAGCAGCATTTCAGCTGTTCATGGAGTTTTCTAGCATCCCACAACCTCCGCTGGGTGCACCGAGGCTTTTATTTCATTGTTGGTTACCCCACTTAGCTGCCAGTGGCTGACGGCTCATATATTCCCCCCGAGAGCACAATGGACTGTGTATAGCTCACCAGGGACATCCTGGCGGTTTGTGAACCGATGCAGGAAATATTGTCAACTATGTGTTAGTGATACATCCCAGTTCTTCTCATGACTCATCTCTTTAAAGTTTTGGGGGTTGGTTGTTTTTTTTTTTCTATTCCAGCAATTGGTGATGACTGGAGCAAACCAAATCTGGTCATGAACCAATAAGGATTTGTTTAAAATAGCCTATGTTAACTAACTAATTTACTTGCAGAGAACCAACTGAAAAGTCATTTATTTAGTCCCTATGATCATATCCTAATGAGGTGCTTAATTTACAGTTGATTCATCATCCTATGTCTTTAAAAAGGTGACTCCCAGGAGTCCAGCTGCACAATGAGAGATGAAAATCAGACTTGAGGAGCTGCAGGAGGTGGAGAAGAGGGCATAAGCAGCAGTACTGCCTTGGGAAGGTGCTTCTTCTGCACCAAGGGGCAGCTCAGCTTCCCCACCACCCTGATGCCAGCCCTGTGCCCACGTCCTGGCTGTGGCCACCTGACCCTTGCTTCAGCAGTGCAACACTGCCATGCATCTTGCAGACAAATGCATCTCCCATGCTTAATTGTACACACCTTGCACCCTCACATGCACATCCTGCATGCTCACATCTCACAAGCTCACACTCATGAACACATCTTGCACATCTGTTCCCAGCTTCCTTCCTGGCGTGGTGTCAGGCCTTTCTAGAACTCCAATAGAAAAACCTGCAAATCTTCTCTTCGGCATGTCAGGAGAAAGTGAAGTGGGACAAAAAAACTAATTAATTTCTAATCAATCAATCTTTGCTGATGAAGCACGAGTAGCTTTCTCTCTCCATGCCACTAAGATAAAAGTTTATGTAACTGCACCTGATTTTACTGTTGTTTTACCAGTCACAACAGAAGAGTACATGGAAAGATACCCTGGATAAACTTGGTGGTGGGGTAAAGAGAGAAAGCTCCAACATTTAGGTGACTGACCACCTTCTCATTCTCTTTCTACCCTCTGGGTGAGTCCTGTTATCTGGACAAAGAGGGTGAATTTGGGCTTTTAGCTGATATTATACCCCATTTTGTGAGCACAGATATTGTGTAAAAGGAGTCATTTACCAGGACATCATAAATCTGGTACAGCTTGTTTGCTGGAATTCAAACTGACAGGTACTGCAACTTCCCAGCTATGAATAGAGTATCCTAGATCAGAGGAAAATCCACGAACCGTGGAGAAGTGGTTAAAGCTATGATAATTGCCACAGTCCTGCACTTTCTACTGGCAGTGAAATCAGCCTATAACTCCTGTATGGAAAGAATTATTCCATACCACTGTCCATTGTTCTGCATCATTACCAGGAAACAGGGTTATTACAAGTTCGAGTCTCTTATGTTAACCCTGGAAAAGAAAAGAGATATATTTTGTTTTTAAAATATATTAAAGAAAGAAGAAAGTAAATCCTTTCTGACCTGGTAAATTGCTACTGTACACATTCATTGAAAAAGAAAAAGACTTTTTAAAGAACATCACAGGCATAGCACAAACGGAGCAAAAGCAAGAAAAATCAGAGCTGTGTGTTTGGCTAAACCAGGGATAGCATGTTAAATCTTTTCAAGAACAACAGAGCTGAGCTGCTCTGTGCAGCTCTGCTCAGGGAAGGAGCCACATCCATCTTGGGCTGATAACAATTGCCAAGGACAACCCCAGCCACAGAGCTCCTACTCTGCCATTGCTGTGGCTTGCCCCTTCACTTCATGACCCACTCCTGCTTTGGTGGTGACTCCCAATCTGCAGCAGTTCTGTGTCATAAAGATGCCAGCTCAGCACCTGCACAAAACCAGTTCCATAACTCAGGAACCAGAGTCCCATCCTGCAGGACACATTTGCAGCCAGAGGTGGGATCTTTGTGGCTTTCCCAACACTGAATCAGGACTGCTGAAATGTGCTGTTCTGATACACTGAAATTTAGGGAGTTTGATACATTTTTTAATTTTTTAGATAAGTTATACCAGTAAATACAAGTAAATACATACTATGGATTTTGTAACTTCATGCACTCATATTTATACATCATTTGTCATATTATGAAAATAAAAGAGGACAGTCAAGGTGACAGTCATTACATATGCTTTATTTTATAGAAGTGAAAGGATGGTGTTAAAAGAACACAACAAATAGGTGATTTTTAGCATCATTGCCTACTCATGTAACATTCTCACTGGGACATGGGAAGCAATGGATCTGCTTCCAGGTTGTTCTATGTAGCATTTTTTTTATTTGACCATTTTTGGGTGCTTTTTCTGTGTTGTTTACTGCACAGGAAGCAGATTTTCCCTCTCCTGCTACAAAGCTATAAAGAGTAAAGATTGTGAGATGAGTAGACAAAAGTTTCCAGTCTCTTTCACTTAAGTGGCTGCTTGCTCATGTGCCTTGGGTCTTCCTAGCTTCTGCCAAACCTTTCTCACTGCCTGGAGAGGAACCGTGGAATAAGAAGGAGAGGCAATTCCCACCAGACAACCAGAAATATGCTCATCTTTCACTGCCTAGGCCCAAAATGATCCCCAGGCAGGGCAGGAATAGGAAACCACATCTTTATCACATGGACAAAACTGGCCTCGCTTGTATTGGGGCAGAAGAAGGTGCAGCAGGGCTGCCCACCTTGTCTGTGTGAATCTGAGTGCTGTGGGTTGACTTTGGAGATAGTGTACTTGATTGCCCTTTCCCAGGAACCCTACTGCTCCCCAGCCAGGTGCCATGGGCTCTGCTGCACACAGCACAAGGCATCCTGCACAGGTCTGTGGCTCATCCCCGGGGCATGTAGTGGGAAGAGGGTATTAACCTGGACAGTGGGAACACCCTTCCGGGCACAGTAGCCAAAAACCTTGTGTCCCACTAGGCACGCTTGCACAGTCCACCAAATTTGCACATGTACATCCAGTAAACACATTCTTTCAATAGCCCCTTTCCTCTCACCAACTCCCATGTCACCTCCATTGCCTGTGACTGTCTGTAGTTGTTTGGATGTGGAATTAGAAGCATTTAAAATACTCTTTGATCCTGCAACAGAAATGGTAGCCCAACACATTTGGCTATTGGCAGATTGTGGGGACTGCATGCACAGGCCTGTAGAGCAAATATCTTTGGTTTTGTATATAAACCCAGCTGTGCTCCCACACGTGCCATGGCACATGCTGCATTGAAGTGTGATGACAATTGCAACTGAAAATACAAGATGCTTTGAAGGCCCAGTAATTGAAGCAAAAGAAGAAAAGCCTGGGCTTAGAGCCCATAGTGATCAGTACCAGGCCATGCACTCAGCAGAAAGCTGCCTTGTAACTAACAGCATTTTACAGACTTTCTAATTGGCTTCCAGGGCTGGTGGCTGTTCCTTGTGCAGAGTTGGAAATGAGAGCCATGTGGGGCCAGTGGAGAGGCTGAGGTCTGTGCTGCCTGAGTGGCAGCAGAGGCATCCCCCAAGGGAGGTGAGGCGGGGGAAAAGAGGGCTGGAAAGGGCAGGTTATCTTCTGCATCTATTTGGGAAGATGCTTTGCCACATCAGTGCCTAGCATCTTGGCCAAGGAAAGAGTGTTTTTTGCTGGCAGCAATGATTTCATTACATGCCTGTGTCTTTTCTGGGGAGTGACTTTTAATGGGAAGTCAACAGGCTGATCCTGCTGTGGAAGCTGCCTGTGTGCCCCTGGCAGCCTTGGCTGGGATAGAATTGCTGTGCCACCAACCAGCACAAGCCTGTGTAATGGGGCTTTTGCATTTCTTGTCTTGCTTTATTTGGCTTTTCATGGCTAAGTTTACTCTTGCCCTTTCCCTCTCTCTCTCTCTTAACACATGGCTGTACATACCCTATAAGTGTATGTAGACCAAAACTTACTCATTTGTGTAATGTATTTGTGGTAGTGTTGGCTTATTTCCCTGGATTAAAAAACTACATGTTAAATATACATGTTAGAGATATGGCATTTATTTACTGACAGTCTGATGGTCTGGGTTTGATTTCCTGCTGGCAAAATTTGGTGTCACCAACTTAAACTTGCTGTCCAGAGAGCTGGGAAACTAAATGCCCCATGTCAAGGAACAGAAAGGACTAATGTCTACATACCAGAGTTTACCAGGGCTTACATAAAAGAGCTTTACAAGAAGAGCTGGAACAGAAGGGAAACAAAATAAAGCATCAGCTTGGAAATTCTGGTGAATCTGTCCAGACTCAGAGAAAACTATGGAGAAGGTTGGTCTCCTGCACCTGAAATATGTCTGGATTCAGGGAAGATTACAGCATATTCCAAGCAAAGTAATCACACCCTTTTGGCTTGGCAGAAAGCCCTGAGATATCTATGCTGTTATTTTTGTTAGATTCAGCCTTACACTATCTTGCCAGATTCTTACTGCCATCAGTTATCTCCTTCTCCTCTTCTACTTCTCCACCACGCCCTCATTGTCCAAAAATGCCCCAAAGTACTCCACCTCTTTTAAATAAGGAGCAGAAACATGACAGCTTCTCTTAGAGACATAGCTGGGTGGTCAGAGATTTCTTCCAAGAAACTCTTCCCCTTTCCTCATGCTCACTGAGCCCAAATCTTGCTTTTCTTCCTACCTCTGCTGGCCCCTGGGACTTCTAGGACACAAGAACTCAATTCCTCTCAACTTTTAAATGCAAAGATTTTTTTACTAAAAAAAATCCCAAACTTGGTTGTAACTGGCAAAGAAATCCCATCTGGTGCAGTTGGCTCCACATGCCCCCCTGTCACTGTCAAGGGACTATCTGGTGACCTCCTGGCTCATCTATTCTTGTCCCTGTCTTGTCAACAGCCACCAGAACTGAACTTTTGCCCTTTTAAGGCTCCCAGCTTCCCATGTGAATATGCATGTGTATATATATACATATAGACATATATATATGCACATATATATGCATGAAGAGAACTTGTGGGAGACAGGAAGGAAATAGAAAATCCTCCCACCCCCCTCCCCACCTCGTGGGTGTACTGAATTCAGGAAACAGAATCATATCATGTGAAAGATTCTAATAGTAATTTTAAAAGACTAAATGAGGGACACTGCACAAGGTCTATGTGATTGTCTGAGCTCACTTGCATTGCAAACTGAAGGCTCACATGCCTTGGAGGGTCTCTGGGAGACCTCCACATTGGGATGAGTCTCCTTTTGAAGGTATGGCCGAGCTGTGCCATCTCTTATGTTCAAGACCTGTCCAGAGAGACACTGGCTGGCCCCAAGTTTGAAAACAACTCTTCTAGCCAGAAGTCTACTAAGCTATGTCTTTGTTATCTGGCCTGTAGCAGAAACCATGAGACTATGACAATTCTAACTGTTCAAACACTGGAAAATAATACAAGACCAATTTTTTCCTAATGTGTTTTCTACCACTTTTTCAGAACAGCTTGAGGTCATGTGCCCATTTCCATTATTTCTCTTAAAAATACTAGTTCTATAAAACAATATCAGTCTTAACTTGTCTCCATTTTCGCAGAGCTTTTTATAATTAACAAGAACATTAAATCAAGAGAGCACTTGTTCAACATTTCAACACATTTTTGGCTGAAGAGATTCACTCTGCTCATTTTCCTGGAAAAGGTGTTTTCTGGGCCTGTAATCCCCTAGGTATGTGCTTCATCTTCCACTGTTGAGCTGGTAAGGACACATGGAAAGAAAATCTTATCTTGTTGAATAATATCTAAGGCCCTTTCCAGAAAAAACAATAATGATTTGGCATCTCTCCAGCTATTAATGCTTTATGAGTAACTAACTCCTCAATATGCAGAGTTTTCATCCTTCTTATTCAGGACAGGAATAAAAAGTCCCAGGCACACCAGGCAGGAACTAGAAGTCCCAGGCACACCAACCCATTTGCCAAGTTTCTTAGGTACCACATGACCATGACTTCCATTGGTACCTACTTTAATAAAAGAAATCATGATGTACTCTTCTGTATTTGTGTGGATATCTCTTGTAATTTCATGAGCTTGCCTGCTCTCTCCCTTTCCTCAACGACACGTATGAATTCTATGCACAACATATCTAACACACTTCTCTCATGCAAGTGGTTTCTATAAAGAAACCATCCACTATTGCTATGTAGTAAGCTGTGTTTTTTTCTGAATCATCTGTCCTTGTGAACTGACATATGTGGGGATAAATAATATTCACTGTAAAACAGGTAATGTGCAAAGAGTGAAGTTATTCCTGGGAGTATTATTAATTTGGGATAGAATTATTAGAAGTGCCTACATAACTTAAGAGTCCAGATCTCATTTTCAAAAGGAGATGAGATCTAGAACAGTGAAAAGATGCAGATTCCCAGCCAACATAAGCAACCTAAACACTAATGTGGCTGCCCCAGACTATGTTATAGATCTTCAGCCCTTCTCCTTTCCCATAAAAGCTGCACACTCCAATTTCCATTTGTGTTTTTCCCTAGGCTTATATGTATGGCTAGGCTTCGTGAACGAAGATCCAGGGAGTGCTCCANCTTATGTATATACACAGGATCACCTCGGAGCGTTGAAGCCTATGCTTACTTCCTGCACAAGTTAGTCTCTTTGATATATCTCCATTCTCCCACTAGTGACTGATATGAGAATGACTACTAGTGTCAAGACCTCTATAACGTGCTTCACTACCCACCAAAGCAACATGGTTCCTAGCTAGTCAGAAATTAGTAAATGATTAATAGTGACACATCAAAACCAATATATTTCATGAAAATATTTTTGATTCTGGAAACATTTGCCATCCTCAAATTGAAGCTTTCTTGGCAGTGTTGTGGGCTTGGTGTCCTCTGGCAACATCTGATGGGCAGCAGAGCTCTGGGTCAGAAGTCACAGCTCCCAGGCTCTGCAGCACAGTAGTGCATATGGCAGATCTGGAGGACCAAGAAAGAATGGGACTGAGGGGTTTCTATGTGTCACACATTACAGGAGCAGTCCAGGGGGTGCTGCAGAATTACCTCTGACACCATTACACTTCAGACTTGGCAGCCATCTAAGAAGACAAACATGGGGAGTACATGTCTCCTGCATTTGGTTTCAGAAAAAGTGAAAAACAATGTTTTGAGCTTCCCAGAACAAAATATTTTCAGAATTTCATTTCCATAGGAGAAGTAAAAATTTTTTAGGCTTTGTTCCAATCCAGAACAAAAACTGTCTGGAAATGTCAGGATTTCCCACAGAAAGAAAATGCCAAGTTTTGACCCACAGTAGCCTCAAGGTACTTTTCTAAAAAACCTTTTTTAAATTTAGCAATTTAATCCCAGAGCATGGATTGCTAAATATTCTGTGGAAACTATAGTTTCCAAGCCCCAGCTCCTTAGTATATTTCAAATTTCCTCACCCACATCCTTCCCCTGGAATTCCTCTTGTCCATGTGTCCCTCCCCTCCCAATTGTGTGTTACACTGCTGTGTTGTAGTGTATTTCTGTCTAAATGTGAAACTATGACAGGAAAAGGAATGTCAGCCTGTTTAAACTAGAATTAAATGAAATTGTAATGAGCAGTGTCTGACACAAACAAAATAATGTACAAACAGAAAGGATCTGTGTTTCTTCAAACACCAGAGGGAATCGGCAACACTTTTCCTGATAATACAGAAGCACTATGTGTGGTCAGGTCCTTTTGCATATATGGGTTTCTTGATTTCTCCTAGCACAGAGTGTGGCTTCCTAGAAATTGGTGTGGGACCTGATCCTCTTCTACTTCCTCAGGGACTTTCACTTAGTCTTGTGCAAAGTGGTCACATGAGGCTGCTTAGGCTGCACAGGGATGTTTTATATCCCCTTGCTACCTGCTTAGAAAAGGGTGAGCAGTGGGAAGTCAGAGAGTAACCAGGAAGATGGAATTATTAATTTCTAATGTTCTGAAAATGCACCAGTGTTTGAAAACAGAGAGCTAGGAATAAGACATTACAAGCAAGCAAAACCCTTTCCACTTCAAATATTTCACCTAAAATTTTGCACATTGTCCTTCAAGATGGCAGAAAGCCCTAAATTCTCCTGCCTTCCTTCCCCAGGAGAGGGAGAAGCTCAGCTCTGCAGAGCACAGCCTCATCCACTGGGATCTAGCAGCCTGCTCTGAGCAGTCACAGTGATCTGCCATTCCCGCTGGTCAGCGTGGACTCCAAACAGCTCCTTTCCACCTCAGCTGTCTTCTCCACAGTCCTTGTTCTGAATCCCTGTGCCATGGTCTGCAAGATAAGAACCTGGAGGTATACGTGAAGAATAATTTCATCCCAACTGAACCAAAAAAGATTTTCTTTCTCCTTAATTCAGGAAACTGGGTATTCCACTGGACGACATGAGTCTCACCTAGGATCATTGTTGTCTGGATAATAATCACATGCTTTCAGTAAAGACGATCCAAATTCTTTTGTGGACCTTCCTAACAAGCCTTAACTCACAGCTTCTTGATAGCTGCAAGTGAGCAATTCTGCTTGCAATAAAAAAGAATCTCCCAAGAGGACCTCTGATCTTAAAACAAATGCTGTTTAATTCACCACTCATTAGGAGTGTATCTGGATTTATTTATTGAGCACTTCTGACCCCAAATTTTTTGAACAGCATTCCTTCACGATTAAATAGGGAATGGATTTGGGCAACACTTCTGGCAGGCAGACTGGAAGAACACCACTGATTCTTAAAAACATTCATATCATGTAACTTAATGAAATATACTACATGTTGGCATAGACTTGGCCCAGACCAGAATGGATATGTTTTCCAGTCAAGGCTCAGGTAACTTCTGTAGTAAATATGGCCAGAACAATTCATTAATTATACATTTGTGGTTGTCCCACCTTTGTGTATTTTGGAAATATGCAGTCACATTCAATCAATCAGAAAAAATGGCAATATCTTCGGGTCCAAAGGAAATCAATGTTTTTGGTAAGTACTCAACTGTCTGTGGCAGCAGAAAGTATTATATCCTCTAGGGAATCTGTTTCTACTTGCTGTTTAATATTCAAAGAACAGAGAAATGGAAAAAATTATCCCAAAAGTTTTTTATAAGTGACTGGCTACAGACAAATGCTTTCTAGATGAGAAAAACAAACTTTCTTCCTAGTTGTGCCCATGTAATTATGAGCATGACGAGACTTGGCCTCTGTTCTTTGAGCATGTAAGCAAAGAACTTTGAACCTTGTAATAGGAATCAAGAGTGTAAAATAGAACCTTCTGCCATATGCCTCACCATTCTCATTTGGCTGCAAAAGCAAGAAGTAGCCATGGTTGCTGCATGGAATAGGCTGTTGGCTGTCTGCCCTGTTTGGCCAAAGAAAGTATAGGCAGTAAATCTGGTATGTACCTTCACTTCTCATCTGGCTTCAGGTTAACAGTAGAGTGCAGTATCTGGGTTGTTTCTCCCTGCAGAGATCCAAGAGCAGAGAATTTGCCAGAATATTTGCATCTACATAAATCATTAAGAACAAATGTTGCTGTAGGTGGCACATGAATGCTAGCAATGCCATCAGCATCTCATGAATTTATCAGACGATTCCGCCCCCCAAAAGTGAGCTATTATTTTTAACCAGATCTCATGTTTGCAGAAGATTAAGAACTTAGGGAATGGCTTGATCAGTGATTTTTGAGGATGCAGGTTTATCCCAACTCACTTCAGGCACCTAAGGGCCCAAATCAGATGCCTACTTTTGGTGAGATCTTTCTGTGTTTAGTGGAGAGCAAGGGCTCCTTCAGACAGCAAACTCGATGATAGAAGGTGCTGAATTAGCTGCTGAAGTTGGTGAGAACTGGGCAGTAAAGACCTACAGTGTTGAACATGTCACAACAGTAAGGATCTAACAGCACAAAGAGAGGATTTTGCTGTGTGGCACAGGCAGGTTCCTGTGAGCCTGCTCCATCTGGGACATTCAGAATCAAAGTATTCCCCAAAAGGGGCACTGCTGGGCTAGCTCCTCTGGCTGTTGCATTGGGTGTCAGACAGGCCAGAGAGCAGCATCCATCAATCTCCATGAGCACCTGCATGGCTGGGAGAGGTGAGTTGGTGGGACATGTATACACATTCCACAGGCTTCCCTGCACATAGGCTCTTAAAACACAGTCATGTTGTCCTCATCTAAATGTTGCTGTTAGGAGAGCTGACTCCTCCACAGACAGCTCCCCAGAGCAACCCCCATGGGATGAAGCTGGACATGGTCCCAGCTTCTTGCACAGAGGTGGGTGCCATGAAGGACAGCCCACATTTCTGCAGTGGCTGGGGTGGGTAGTTGTGATGGCAGACATGCTTCCCACCTCACCATGGCATGCCCTACCCAAGTACAATCAGCAGGCTCTCTCCTGAGACACAAGCAGGAGCCTCAGAAGAGAGGAATGAAAACTGCCCATCTCGATGCACTGTCTCATCCACAGAACAGGACTCTTCTGTAGTGCAGATGGGGGAGGAATCTTTCATTCTGGAGGACCTACACACCCTACAGCAACAGAAAGCCATCATTTACCTTGCACTGCTAACAACAGGTGACAGAAAAAGCTTTGTATCTTACACCTGCTTGCTGAAAGCACACGGAAAGTTTGTTCACTTTTCTGAGACCTTTCCAAGGGGCCACACAAGTGGCGAGCTGAATAAAGCCAGTTCCAGCCTGATCTGCCTTTCACTTGGGCCTTCTGGATAAAAAAAAAATATGTGGTACATGAAAGAGCTCTTTGAAGTGACTGATGTTGATGCTGCAGCACATTTGGGCGAGCGCAGAGAATACCACAGCTGACAGTATCAGGAGTCAGGGGGGCTCTTCTGCCTCATGCAGGGAGAAGCCAAGGATATCCAAAAGCACTTTCCAATATATCTGTATTTAAGGGGCTGGGTAAATTTAGATTCTGCTGAAAAAGGAGAAGGGTTCATGACACAAGGGTGAGGTAAGAAGAGCATCTGATGCCCTGCAGTGGTGCGGTGTCCTGTCTTGCAGCATGGCTTCAGTGATGAGCCCACTCTTTCCTGGGTGGCTGCTACAAATTATTCTGATGGTGGGGTAGTTTTCTGACATAGGAAAGGGTTCTGCACAGATGCCAGTGAGTGGATTTATTTCTAATCTAAGGAAAATTTGTGATCTAGTGTCTCTGGCTTAAAACGGGCAAGCACCTATGGTAGGTGGTAATTTCAACAGCAATTCAAAGAGCTGCCAAATGACCTCTCTCCTCTTGATGGTGAAACAATCCAGTGTGCTAGAGATGGAGTCTTCCACATAGACTTCTTGTAAGGTAATTAGAAAGAAAGACAAAAAGAGCATCATGAAAAAAAACAATTAAATCATTGGATTTGTGTCATGTCCAGAGCCACTGGAAAATTCACATCATAAAACAGATTGAGAGTTTGTGTAGTTGGTGGAACTTCTCTCATGTTAGGGTATGTTTTAAGCATTATTTAGGGAAAAAAATTAGTGTCTAAGGCCACAAGTGTAACAAAGAACAAAATTCAGTCTGCCTCGTCCCATCAGACCAAGAAGCAACTGTATCACCATCCTGCCCCAGCTGAACCCCTCCAGATGCTGCTGTGCTCATTTTAGAAAAAGCAGGTATTGGGGAACAATGGCATTTTCTTCTGGGAGAGCAAATGGTGCAAAGAGTGGGAGCTGGGGTGACCTGGCAAGGCACCTGCAAAGAAGCTGGATGGTGCTCATGTAGGAAGATGAAGCAGGAAAGCTGAAGAGTGAAGGAGGTGTATGAGGTCATCTTTGAGCCTATTACCTCTGTCACCTTCCTATTTTAAAAAGAGAAAACTCTAGAGCACAAACAACCCGAAGATTAATCCAATCTGTTCAGCTGGAAGCATTTCCCTGATCATAAAGTCATAAATACGTCTCAAATATTCCTGTGTGATTAAAAAAGAGGAAATGCAAATACTTTATAAGATTTGGGTTATGAGATTATGTCTTAGTTTTACTTGGCTTTATTGGCCTGATCCTGTCCCAGTGAACATGACTGGAGGTCAGTTATCAAGCCACAGGGGGCAAGATAAAGCTCTATATGAGTTGCTATTTTTTACTCTTAAAGTTAGTCTTATTGGGCCCAGCCCAACTTCAGCTGAAGTCAATGAAAAGACTCCTGCTGACTTTAATGGGAGTTGGATTGGCTCTATTGTCCTTTGTTGAGTAAAGTAATTTTAAAAGGTCAGGGGGTGAATTAAAAGCAAAAGAAACAACTACATCGATAAGCTTTATTCAACGTGCTTACCTTATAGAGAAGAAGTGTTGTCTTAGCTGGTGAGAGTAGTTCAACCTAGTCCTTGTAGACTCTGGCAAGGATAACAAAGTATGGTTTTACTCAAAGAGCAAGTGGAAATGAAAATTGCTAAACTCTTATTTAATGATCTCCCAGTAGCTTCTATCTGCTCAATTTACAAATAAAACAGACACCAAAGTTAGAGCCTAGTCTCAACGAACTCAACCTTGTACTGGTGCAATTCCACTAAATTCAGTGGATTTCTTCTTGACTGACACAGTGGGAGAGCTAAAGTAAAATGTTGTGTTTCTAATTGTATGTCTACAGTTTGACTTGGACTATGGACATCTTGCTCTGCTTTCAGTAGTCACTCCTCTCCCTGCAGATGAAGCAACTTGGTAGCCAAAGAGGCAAGGGGAAAATGAGGAGGAGGATTAGTTAATGAATTTGTTGATGGTGTACAAATGAGCAGCTGATTTTCCAAATGCTGCCTTGGCTCTGAAGGACTAAGAAGATAAAAAGGAAAGAAAAATCTACAGTGTGTTTTCCAGTTGTGCTGTGTCAACTTCGTGCATTTTAACTTGCATTCTAGGTCCTCTTCAGCTCTAAAAGAACAGACCACAGGTTTTATCACCATATTCAGTAGATAAAACTATCAAATAAAATGTTGCTGTTTTTACACAATACCTTTTCAGAGTCCAGTAGCATCATAAATTATAGACTTGTCTCTCTCAGAACAGCTCTCGTGCACTAGCTGTCGGAAGATGCTGTTGGCAATCAGCTTCACAAAATTTTTCTTTTCCAGATTATCCTTCTTCCAGGATGCATTTTACAATCCAAAGAGCATAAAACATGCTGAATTTCTTGGCAAATAGCTAAAGGAGTTTGGTTTTGATCTCTGTATTGTCCTTACTAAATGCTTAATGCTGTGGAATTCAGATAGTCTTCTCTGCTACAGGCAGTAGCAACAGGAAAATTAAAGTGTGTCCTCCTCCCTCCAATTTATTGCCATTTTATATATTAAAAAAAAAAATCTCTACCAAGATGAGATGAATGAGAGCCATCTTTCCAGCAGATGGTTAAAAGTAAAGGGACAGAAGGATGGCTTCACTGGGCTAATCCAAGAAAGGGAAAGCCCTCTGAGCAGTTCCCTTTCCAGGCAGGTTAACAGCCCTGCACTCAGCAGGTTCTGACCATCAATGAACTAACCCTTTCCTCCAACCTTGCCTCCCACTGGGCAGGAATTCAATGCATGAGCAGAGGTCAGTGTTAATGCCATCTTGCTAAAGGCATCCAGCTTTCATTCACAAAACAAACCACTTTACTGGCTTCAGAGGGGAAAGGAAGTAACCTAGGAGAAAAAATGTGAAAAGATTTTCTATGAAGTGCGAATCAGTTTACGGGATAATACCAGTCACAAAAGGGTTGAATCAAACACTGATATAATATATCTTTAAAGCAGCCTCTTAAGTAAGAATCAAGGAGAGATTACTTTGCCCATGTCTAAGCTTAATGGCACACTTACACAAATAAGATGAGAAACTACAGCTGCAGAGAACACTTGTGCTGCCTGCTGCAGTTTACAGAACAAACATTTGGGATCTATCTGGCTAATCATGATATATTTTTCATGTGATCATCTGTTTATGCTTCTTTAGTTTATATTTCTTGGACCTGGGCTGCGTGCCAAGGGGCTGGAGTTGGCAAACACCCCCTCAGCCCCACAGGACCCTCGGCAAGACCCTCAGCCACAGCTGCTCCAGCCCCACATGGGAACAGGACATCCTCACTCCTCCTGCCCCCCCGGGCAGCCCATCCCTGAGGATGATGCATGGTTGGAGCTACACAGCTTAACCTCTCCTTTTCTGCGCACAGACCCTCTTGAACTGGAGCCACAGACCAGGCACATACACATATTCTGTTTAGTGCAAATTATAACAAAAAAAGCACAGTGCCTTGGGGCAGCAGGATTAGGAGATGAGGCTAGTAATGGAGGCAAGTGTTTCTGCACTTGTTTCCAAAAAATCCTTTTATTCCTGTGTGGCTCATGTCTACCACACTCCCTGGCCAGCAGTAGCACAGGGGACTTGCCATGGCTGCTCATTGAGCTGGGGGGAGGCAGTGGTGGCCCTGCCACCATGTTCCCAGAAGCTTTGCTCTGTGATCTCTGCACCAAACCACCCTTTATTTCCATGTGTGACTCCACAGCTCTTTCAGTAGGCAGAAACCTTCACCTTTCAGCCATGTTCATCAGCAGGGGCTGCACTTTCCACCCCGGCTATCTGTCTTGTGCCTCCCAATCCACAGTCCCACATCCTGCTCATGACCCAGGGCCCAGGGCTGATTTCTGCCCTCCCAGACCACAGACAGCAGGACCAGGCTGTCCCAGTCAGGGGCTGGCCCAGCTTGTGTCCATGGCAGCCCCTATGGCCTCCATACACTAGACTGAGGAGATGTTCCTCTCCAAAGCACAGGTGCAGCAGCAACCTGCTGCTACTTTGACAGTCAGATCACTAAAGCTGAAGAAACATAATTAGGGAGAAATGTTGGCTAAGTAGATTTTAGGATGCAGGAAAGAGGCTGGCTCCATGCCACATCTCCTGTTTCTCTCCCATAGAGGGAGCACATTTTGTCCAAAAAACATTGAAGTAGATACACTTCTGTAGCCATTGCCAAATTAAGGCATTGAAGGAACCAGAAAACAGGCAAATGATGGCCTATGTCCCCAGCTCAAGGCACAGATGATTTTTACAGTTGTTGCTGCTTGTCCAGTCTCCAGCTGGGATGCAGCAAAAATGGGGTCTTAAAATCACAGCACTTTTGCTGGGTGCTGGTGGCAGGCATGAGGGTTTGGAGCAGCACCTTAGGACGGTTCTAGTTTTGGTAAAGAAGAAAGCAGCTTTGAGCACCAACGCAGAGTGGCTAGGATTGTTCTGGACCTTTGCAGGATACAGCACTTCCCTTAAAGCACAACTTTGTGTGCAGAGCCAAGTAAAGTATATCAAGGAGAAGGAAATACAGCGTGAACCTGTATAAGGCCACAAACATATAGCTCCACAACTGTGACCCACACTACACCTGGTTTTTGCTGATGGTCACTGCATCTATCCACTTCCCTGATTAACAGGCAAAGAAATAGTATGTTGCTTCTTTCTTCTCCTTCAAGTAATTGTCATGAAGCAGCCATACAGCCCCAAGGCTCCATGATTCAAACAGATCTGGGTCCAGTTCCAGGAGAAACAGAGCTGGCTTTAGCCTCCAGGCACATCAGTCCCAAACAACCTCGAGGTCCTCATGGCTCTTTCACATTTGGAGACCCAGGGTCCCATCCAACCTAGAAAACAGTCAGGCTGCATTTCTGGTTAGCAATGAGGAACCCTGTAGTTTTTCCTCTGTTCAGCTCCATTTGCCACCTATGACCATGTCTGAGCAATGGTCCTGAAAGGTTCCTATTGCCTGGAGTGGGTACGTGGGGTGAGAGGAAGCTAGCGAAACCTTGAAGGCACAGAGTAGGCTGTCCATTTCCAGCCTACAACCACATCATCTCAGGCTGTGACCTTAGCAGCTCTCCCAGCAAAGGCAGAAGACAGCAGTCTTGCTGCATGAGCAGCATGCAGAAAACAGCTCCTCCTAACATCCCATCCCCAGTGGAAAGACAGCCAAGGTCGAGATATGTAGCATCCTGCTCATCTGGAGAGAAGGGCACCTATACTTTTCAAATGCCTCCGAGCTAAAAGCAGGTCCTACATGGCTGGGTGTGAAGGAGGACATGTGCCTGGGAGCCTGACTCACAGGGCTCTGCAACCTCCATGGCTCCCAGCAAAGCCTAAAAAAGCAGTGCTGCATGCAGCACTGTTATGCAAAGCTGAAGGATGCTAAATTCCTAGTTCAAAAGGGTGAGTAAGCATTTTTCTGTGCGGTCTCTACCTCCCTGAAGATGTTTACTTTGCTCCTTGTGCTTCCCCTCTATTTCCTTCCTCTCCATTTCACACCAATAATACCTTACACATAAACTAGCAATAAAACTGAAGAAATGAAAATGCAGTCTCAGCAGGAGTAACTCTCAAACTGTGCTATCTAGGAGAACAGTAAGGTAAGATGGGTGGCTGAGGGAACAGAGCAGAGCACTTGTCTGTTGCTGGGTTCCCACAAGGAAACCTAAGTGCAACAGTCCCTTCCTTACATCCCAATGATGTAACACTTAGGTCTGCAAGAATATCTTGCAGATGCAGCAGATCAGAGCCATGCAGATTCAACCCTAGCATTATCAGCTGACACCAAAATTAATAGTATGTGACCTTGCTACTACCCAGTGTGGCCAAGGAATAAGACAAAGAAGCACAGTGAGAGGGCATGCTGGATTGTCAGGAGGAAGTCCCCCTCTCAGGTTGGCATGTCCCATCTCAAACACTTTTGTAGAGAAATTATTTTTTATCATACTTAAAGTTGCTTACACAGTGTAAAACTTCCTCATTGTTCACGAGCATCACTGAGTCTTTTGGACAGGGTCCAGAGGCTTTTTCTGGTGCTGAATGTATTAAGTTCCATCAAAATGGTGGAGATGGCTGAAGAAAAGTGCAGTTGGCTGCCAGAGAGGCTGGTGGTTGCTGCATTGGCCACTGTTCCTTCACCAGTCATTTTATGTAAGCCAAGGATGTTCCCATCTCTCAACTCATGATCTAAAAGTACAAACTCCAGATTAATTAATAATCTGGTTGTTGAGGGAATTTCAGATAGCTGCAGTGAGACATGTCTACAGAAACTCTTTGTAGTGTTTGAGACTCTCTGTAACACTTGAGTGGATTCAAATTTTCTCTCATTTTACAATAGCAACATAAGAAAGCACAAAGCATCACATATCTGGTGATTGCACAAGTGGGATTTGTTTTGGGAGGGAAATTATTGCAGTTTGATATTTCTCCACTATTTTTTTATTTAACTCTACATTCCTTAGTTCAACTCTACTTAAAAAATGAAGTGGCCCTTGTGTGAGGAACAGCACTTGGAAGAGACAGTCCCTGGGAGACCACAGGTGCTGGTGGCCTTGTTTTATAGGATGGCAAATGATATCCACCAGTGTCTGGAAACATCAAGTCTGTTCATACAAAACATAAATCTCATGTGAAATATGGGCTTTCATGGATCATCTAGTAAAGGTGAACGTTTTTTATATCATATTGCACACTAGGAAATAAAAAGCAAACTGCACTGACAGGATGCATTGACAATGCCCTTTCTACAGCAGATTTTTATGTGTTTTCCAGAGGCTTTAATTCTCTTACTTCAGAGTCCCTCTCACTGCAGATTTATGACATGTTTCCTGCCTCCCTCCTCCTCATCTGTTCCCCCATCTCTCTTATTTGAACTACTTTAAAATGACACGTTGACACATATCCATGCGATGAAACCAAGCACATAGCTCCACACCCAACACAGTGACCCCACACCAGCCAACATCTGAGCACAAATGCAGTGGACAGGCAGAAGGGTTCCTGCCTGGCAGGGAGAGGCCACAAACTAGCAGGTGGAAAGGCTTGGTGCACGTGGAGCAGTCAAGATATTGCTCTTTTTCAACTCCTTTGATGCCTACTTGGGGCTGCTGGATGAGAAGTTAATTCTGTTAAGTCACAGCCCATAATGGCAACAGTTAGAAGATCCCCTCTGGTAACTTCTGCTACCCACCATAGATATACTCACCTTAAAAATCCAAAGCCATCCCATCACCCATGAGTGCTGTCAGCAGTGACAAACATCCTCCACCCCTCAACCTCCCTCTTTGTCCTTCCTTTAAGCCCAGGCAGCACCTGCTTGTTCAACATCAAATAGAGGATGGGCAAAGCCAGGAGCCAAGGGTCTCCCCTGCATGGTCTGGGGACTAAAGCAAAAATAGTTAAATGTTCCCCACTTTCAGCATTACTGTTTGACTGTTCTCAGATAGTTCACAACTGCTTTTGTGTCTTAGTTTCTGCCTCCATAAACAAACCATTATCGGTTTCTATGGCTTTTATTTCACCTGTGTTGCTCTCCCAGTCTTACAGGTTCAGCTCAATGCCCAAGAGCATCTGCATTTGCTAATATTTTGAGATGAAATAATTTGAAATTTGTTTTGAAATCCTTCTGCTTCTCAATGGACTCCATCTAAGAGAGGTTTGAGGTCCTGGCACTGGGTCCAGACCCACAGATTAAGTATACTAAATACTGTAGGAGATTACTGTCCTCTCCCCACCAGCACTCAGCCCCATTCCCTGCCTATCCTCTCTCTTGACCCTTCCTTTGATCCTCACAAGAAATGCTTATCCTTAGGGCAGCCTTCCAACTCTCTGCAAAAAGCAAAATGCCAAACACCTTTACAAATACAATGCTTGTTAGTACCTCTTCCTGGGATGTTTGTTTCTGGGCAACCTTTCCAAAGGATGTCTTGAGCAGCAGTGACCTCTTGTCCCACAGAAACAGCAGCACATGGCAACTTGTTGCCTTTGCCTTCTGCCGGGCAGAAGGGTTTGGAGGATTTGCAATTTTAAGGAACGCGTTCATTTACCTGTGAAACAATGTGTCTGCTTCCTACAGCTTTAAAGAAGCTGCCAATAGCCTGGCTACATCATCTTAGGGAAATTTCTTGTTCCTGGCTAGTAAAATCCAAAGTTAAACCTCAGGTGTTCTTTGTGTAAATGTGGAGCTGCACCCAGAAAAGCTTCACAGTCCTAGAGTCTGGAGATTCTCTGTCATGTAATCACTACATGCAGGGTGTCAGTGATACGTAATGTTACAACTATTAAGGTCCTTTCCACTACCATTAGAGTATAAAAAGAGTATTTTCACACTCATGCTTTTCAACTATTTATCTGAAAATATATAGCTCTCCCTTTTTATCTAATTTTAAAAGCCCCTGCAAAAATGTGTCTCTAAGGATATTAACATTTTTCCAGTGTTAGCATGACTTTTAGAGCTCACTGTCTTTTGAGATTAGCAAGGGGACAGTTTTTAAAGAAGACCCTGGAAAATCATTACAAAAAGTCAGAGCTGTGGGCTCATGCCCTTCCACACCATAGCTTCCTCTCTCCCATCAGTGCTAGTGGTGGCCTCTTAAAGAACTTTTATAACAATGTTACCATTCTACTTCCACCATAGAGTCCCAGCTTCCAGCAATAAATGGCTTAAGATATCCCTGAGCTCATGTTTGTGCCCATATCCCTGGTTTTAAATAGTATATACCTGTACCATAATTTTGCCTTGGAATCATGTGTGCTTGTGCATCCCACAACATCCTGCAGCACTGAGTCCAACAGAGTAATTCTGTGTTGTACAGAGGGGCAACTCTGCTAGCATCACTCAGCAACAGGCAGCCAGTGATTGGCCAGAGCCACACTCTTGGTTCACCCACCACCATTCCCATTCTCCCCTCCCCACCCCTTGTTCATCATCCAACTTGTTCCCAGGACAGCGAGAAGAGCAAACCATGAGGTCATGTAGCACACAGCACTGCAAAGCAGTTTGCAGGACAAGGCCTTCAGGCACTAGAAGTGATCTTTTTGTCACATGCAGCTGAGCAGTCTCAAACAAATGTACTCTGCAATGTTGCTCATACAAATGGCTTGAGGCTGTGGAGGCAAGGAGGAGCCATTTCTGCAATACACTGTCAGCTGGTGAGAAATTCTGCAGGAAAGAAAGTGCACAACAGCTCCCAGATGCCCTGGCCTACAGGCATCAAACCTACACGCAGTCTTGCTGACACTCTATAATTGTCCACAGGTAGGGTAGTCTGAATGGCACTCTTTGAATCACAGACTTTCATGTCTCTGGCAAATGGAAAAGCAGACATCAATAGGTGATGAATATAGTGAGAATTGTATTTTAATTGGAAATAAGACGTATATTACCTTGTACTGGATCAAATAACATGAAGGATTAAAATGGCTGTGCTGAATAATTGAGATCCCACTTGTATAATTTTTCCTATCATTTTAAAGTTATGCCATGGAACCAGCAGTATTCCACTAATAAAAAGAGTTTGCTCATAAAAAGGAGAAATATCAAAGAGCCACCAGTGAATAGGAACATCAGAGAGAGAAACAGAATTTCCCCACTGCTCACCCTTTTGTGTGTATGAGTACTACATTATGAGCTTTTTATAGGCTTTGATTCTTTTATACAATTATAAACACAAAGGAATTCATGCCAAGCAGCTAGTGTGTTCCTGCAAGCACATCAGATGCATGGTGATGCTGAAAATTTTCTCTTTACCTGTCCACACCCATGATGCTGCATGCATTTATAGTGCTGTGCAATTAGAAAGAAATAGCACGACTTGACCTGATAACCAGAGCAACAGCTACATCCAGTTGTAAACTAGGCATTCAAACCAGAAACATTCATGGGGTTTAAGCCAACTCAATCTGAAGGGATCACTTTCTAAACCTAGGTGTGAGTAAACAGATCCCTTCCTACTGGGGTGGTTTGTCCCCAGTACCACACAAAGCAATGAGCTGTAACCATAGGCACATTTGAAGCCTCTGCATCATATTACTGGTAGCTTGAAATTCAGCCTACAGCCTCTCTTAAAAGATAGTATTTTTCCAGAAATGTTTATTTTAAGTTTAGAGCTGTTATTGTTATTTCTTCTCAGTGGTGTAAAAGTCCAGTTGGAAGAGTTTTCTTTCCTCTGCATTGAGGTTGAAAATTCCTGGAAAGCCATGACAATATTCAGCATTCATGATTACACAGACAGACATATTTCATGAAAATTGCATAGGCTTTTAATACAGCATTATGAATGAGCTCTAATGTTGAAATTATATTAGATTGAATTTCAGAACGTATTTAACATATTTCCATACAGCAACCTTGGGATGTCTTTTCAATAACAGTGATTATTGCAGGCAGGCTGTTTTTTATGAAAACATTTGTTCAGGGTGGACAAGGCTTCCTGAAAAATGTTGTACATCTTTATGGCTGACGTTTTAGTTGTTTTGAATTAACTTTTTTCACAGCCAGAATGAAACGTTTCACCATATAATTCTTCATGCATGTCTTCAAACAAACCTGGAGACTTTGCTGTGAATTTTCTAAACTGTAATAGAATCTTGGGCATGGAAACTCTCTGTGAGCTGGAGGTGAGCATTTTGTCCCAAGTTATCCTGTTACTCTTGAAATATAAATATTCTTAGCTAATGTCTGTCTTTTAAAAGCAGGGGTTGTCTCAGGTGATTCAAAGGCATCTCTAAGGTATCTTGTAAACAATCCCTGGCTCACTCCTTTATAGACCTCCTAGAGCTGACTGCCTGACCCATGGATCTCAATAAAGACAAGCTGTTTGATTGAGTGCAATAGAGTTCAGATTTTTCTTTGCATAATGGCAAACACATTGTGATTACATATTGCCCAGGACAGTGTATGCATTTGGAAAGCAGAAGTCAGTGACTCATCTTTGGGATCTGCCTGTATGAGCAGTATCCCTGCCCGTCTTCATGGCTTGTGGATGGTCTCCCAGACCAGCAGCTCAGCAATGCCATTTTGTCCTTTTTTCATCCCTTACAGAAAGCAGCATAATTCATAACCCTTCCTCTGGAACATTAGCAGTTTAAAATGTAGTTACTTTGGAAAAGTATCTACTAGGTAAGGCTCAAGGTACAGAATGTGCCATTGGCAATTGATGTGGTTCTCTCCTGGGGTTGCTAGACTTTCTTCTCCATATTCACTCTGCCATTAAAAGCACCTGGACTACTAGGTGACATTGATGATGCATCCTGTTTGCCTCTTATTCACATTGGCGTCAATAGGAAGTAACACTACAGAAAACACTTAGGTTTTACCAGTGTGAGGCTCTGAAAGGCTTTCCCTCAGTCAGTAGCAAGTTTGATAGCTCTCATTAGTCTAGTTAAGTCATTGGAGAAAAAGAGAGGTGTGTTTCCTACACTGGTGGCATAAACACTCTGCTCACATTTACACTACTGGAAGAAATGTGCATTTTCAGGGCTAAAACAGTAATCCATTCACAGGACATTTCTAAAACCAACCCTATTTTATTCACCTCTCTTAAATGGTCAAAACTGTGTAACTGGATGCCACAGGCTTTATACTCCTAACACCTAATAGAGATTCTTTGAGGGGATGTTTTGAAGACATTTGAAATAGGAAGCTCTATGCCCTATCCTCACTGCTGTTGTGAAACTCTAGGTGAGTCCACATAGATGTGGATTTTTACTGCAGTTGAACATTTCTAAACACCATTTTGCTGGTTAAGAATGAGCTGAATCATCTAAAATTTACTTTTATTTTTGCCCTCTAACTTGACCCACAGAATACATCTACTAATTAAATGTCAACAGGAAACAAATGTCTTCACAGAGGGAAAGTAGTTATCTATGCCAATTTTGGTTTGTGGTGAGAAAGCAAAGATGAAAAAAATCCACATACAGAAAGACACATACATTTTTAAAGAGTGTTACAAGCTCATGCATGGCCACCCAGCTAGGGATGGAAATGGCTGGAGACATGTGGTTTCTAAAGAGCAGATTCAGTGAGGTCTAGGAGACCATTTCTTTTCAGCTGAGCTGTCCTCGGGTATGACAAGTCTTATACTCTTAGAAAGAGTGGGCTTGGCCAGTTAGCAAGGAGAAACAAATTTGTGCATCCTGGCTGATTAGCTTCAGCCCTACAATGCAATTCTGAAGTGAAGCAAAACTCTCTATAAAAGTTCTTCCACATGTATTAACAGCAGGAGCCTTTCACTTTTTTTTCTTGCTGCTTTGTATCATCTTTCCAAAGATTCACTTCTGTTTTTTCCACTAATGATCTGGAAGGAAACCTGACTTGTAGAAATGGGTGTAGGAAAAGTGCTGATCCACTATGAGCAAAATGCTTTTAGATGCAACCCACTACTGGGCGCTGTCTCAGCCTTTCAAGAATTCACTTTCCACTGCAAACACTGACTGCAGTCAATGTGAAATATTTACTCCTCTCATCTGAGGCTCTCCCACATGCTTTGAGATATTTGAGTTCATAAGTGAGAATACCAAATATTATTCCTATTGCATGTACATCAGTCAGTTCTTGGACATTCTACCTCTATGTCATGGTGTCAGTAAGGATGAGTGAAGCTGCCCTTTGGCCAGACTGCTGTTTGGTTTAAAACGCTGGATTTGGGTGTTGCTAAAACCACCTCCCACCACTGCTGTCCTTGTTTTCCAAAGCAAACAGCCTCTGGTGTCTTGTGACCTGAACAGCCCCAAGTGTCTGACCTTGAAAAACAAAAAATATTTCATTTGAAAAGAAAAATCTCCAGTCTAAATGATTTGGGGCACTGCTTTCCTTCCTCAGCAGGATTCTGGAATGCCCAGGCTTTGGTAGGAACTGCTTACATGCCACAGACATACATGGGAACATATTTGCCTTCTAATGATATATTAGGCAATGGTTTTGAGTTGGCAGGCTACTAAAAGCCCTAGCCAAACAAAGATAAAACTGTAATTTATCAACAAAGAATCCTGAATTCATGGTCATTGGTGACTCCTGGGACTGGTGGTAGCCCACAAAGCTGACATTGACAACATGGAGAACACAAATTCTAAGGATTGCTTAGATCTTATTCAGCTTCTGAAAAAAACTTGTTTGGATTTTTTTTTTTTCTCCTAGAAATTGTTCAAATTAGGAACAGGATAAAATGATCACCTTTCTCCAAATCCTGCACAATAGGGCTAAAGCAGCAAGGGTATATATACAGATTGTGATTGCAACATGTAAAGGAAGGTGAGAAAGTGGATCAGTAAGGATGAGTGCAGAGAGGTAGCTGGGGGACTGTCTCACTGAGGGATTACAGTGCTGTGCTTCAGCTGGTATACACCTTCCTTTTGAGAATCTGGTCCATAGTGTTTGGGATTCCTAGTCTCTGCACTAGTTATTTCAAGGAGTAGGATTTTTCCAAAGGTAGAACATTTTTAATGAATCTTGACAATATTTTATCTCAAGTATGCTGAGGAATCTTTCTCAGTAGACCTTAGTCCCTTCTTCCATCCCCTCAGATTTCACTGAAGTCAGTGGTGTCAGACAGATATCAGAACGAAGTTAAGAATTAGGACCTATTTTTAGAGGGTTTCAGAAGCCTATGTTATTTTAATTGTCCTGAGTTAGGTGGGCTCTCACAGAGCCATGGTGGAGTCCATCTAATTTAAGATGAATGAGAGGAGCAAATAGCAAGAGGCAAAATGCAAATTCTGCTTTCTCCTTCTCCACCCTTGCATCCTCCGATTGCTCTCTGGATAGCAACTAACTGCTCTTACAGTGAGGAATTCCATCTCCTCACTGAGGCTCTCAGTGATACTGCCACAGTGATTTCTGTGAACTGGTACCAGCAACAATTAATTTCACAAAGAAACAGTGAACAGGTTAGAAATCACTAGGGATGCTGGCTCTCACAGACCCAGGCCAAATGTGAAGTGGTGTTCTGCAGGTGAAAGGATCTCTGTGTCATTACATACCTTCTAAGTTTCCCAGTCCCAGGAGTGTACTTTCATGGGAAGAAAAACCTGTTTCAGATCACGCCAGATATTTTCTGCACTGCCCAGCAGTTATACCTGAGGATGTTCTCCAGATGTTTGTGTTTGTATGAAGCATACAATAATAAAGTTGTAAACTGAAGGAGACAATATCTGGACTGCAAGAAGAAGGGCTGTCTGGAAAAACATGGAAATTAACTAGCTCACACACAAAACCAACTTCTCCACTTTAATAGGGCAACAAAGACATATTTTATTTGCTTTTCAAAAAAAAACCCTGCTACTTTTCCCAGCAAGTGGGTATACTCAGTGTGTCACAGTTCTTATATTGCTAATTGGTGATTGCTTGCATTTTGGGGAATAGATATTCCTTCCACTTGGGCAGAAAAGAACTGAGAAGTGCAGAGTCTAAGACAACTGAAGCTGCAGTTCAAACATATTTTAGTCTACAGTGAAAAGAAAACACTAATATAATAATATATATACTACTGTCTGGAATGTCAGCTATTGAAAAACGTGATAAGAGAACAAAATCCTTGCAGTAGCTGAAAACAGAGGGGATGGAAACAGAGCTGTTGCATTAGGGCAGTAAAAGTTAGACCACAGGTATCATCTGCACTGAAACTTATAAAGAGCACCAAATGAGAATGTGCTGGCTGAGACATCTGCAGAGTGAAATGCCTTTAGAATTTGCAAGCTGTTTAACAAGAGGTGAATAAAATAAGAGTTTGAAACTAGAAGCCTTTTCTCTTTTCTTGAACTGCTTCTCTTTTTCTGCTGGCCTAGGTTGGCTAAGGGAAAGGTCTGAGAAAGCTGTCTAGAAGTTCTAGGAGGTCTCTGGGGAAGGTTTCTGAGTATGCTATTCCTACATAATTTGGGCTGCTCAAGCAGGTCCTGATCCCAAAAACATGTGGACATAACTGAGACCTTTTTGCTTAGTGCAATTAATATTACACTGGTGGCCTGTATAAGGATTTCAGAACATGCCATGGCTACACTGCTGGGAGCTTGGCTACTTCAGTGATTTCACTGATTGGGGTGTGTTTGGAAGTATTATCTTGCATCTTTTTTTAAGACTGATTGTAAAAATAATACAGTAGCTGACTGCTGTCATGGCTTTGATCTGAAAAGCATAGTCAGACCCTGTGCTGTATGACTTCTCTTTATAACAAAGCAGTAACAAGCCAGATAGGAACGCAGCTCTTCACACATCCAGGATTAAACATTTCTGTAGGTTTATTGTGGGACCTGTAGGTGGCCTCATTTTAATAGTCAATAAAACAAGAACTATTAGTTCAGTTTGCCAATGAGCTAAGCAATGTCTTGTCTTATTCTTCTGAATTTGGAAGCTGACGAATTTGCTTCTAGTGCCATTGAAGGCTCTGCCATTTTTTTTCTGTAAACAAGTGGATATAGAGCACACTGATCTTAATTTGGAAAATGAGAACATCTGCTTTGTTTTCATCCTTAAATTCCTTCAAGAATGGGAAGAGAGAGGGCATGGTTTTGAAACTCTTGAGTTAGGACCAGAAAAGTAGCCTGCATCCCCTCACAGACCATGGGTGAAGGAGTAGAGTACTGCTGGCCATGCAGTGACATTAATCACAGACATTTTGTAACATACTCAACATTAAGAAAAATCAATATGTGTTACATTCTGTTAGAGAAGGTCTAACCTCATGGTTTACCAAATTCAGTTGAGTAAATGGACTGCAAAACAAGGCCAAGTAAATTAAGACTAAGACCTTTCAGTACCAACTTCCTCATTCACACTTGGCACCGTGTTTGTGACAAGGCATTCCTCACTGTCACCTCAACAGAAATGCAGCCTTATGAGGTTGTCTTATTTAATTGAGCCATTTTGGGGGTGAGGAAAACAAGGAAATACAATGGAGTTTATCTAGTCCTACAGAAAGCTCCACCTTTGCTAGCTGTTGAGGGGACAATAAGGCCTCACACCTCATGCTAGTACATTGAGTAGATCCTATCCCATGGGTCATTATCATCATTATCTCGTGTTGGGCCACTGGAGGCAAATTGTGCACTTCAGTTTTGTCTTATCTTTTATCCTGAGAGATGACACAGCCTTTAGATACCATTTATCTGCAAGTACAAATAAGAAGCCAATGCATTACTTCATAAGCTCCCACTCCTTTCTTGGAGCAATGTCTTTGCTGTGTAAATCCAGATGTCAGCCTAGCACCATTCATGTGGGGAATACATGCCATAGCCATTGTGTTAGGCTCCAGTTCTAACCAGTTCACAAACACACACTGTAATCTAGCGTATGAGAGCTGACAGAGCTTGTGAAAAAGGGTTACTGTTATGGTGCCTTTAATACATAGAAGCCATACAGCTATAATGATTAGAGAATCACAAAGTGTTTCAGTAACTGGCCTCATGTCACTCATCATGCCACTACTGCTTCTCCCACCCCGTGACCAGGGTACCCTGGGGAAAAGTAGGAGCAGGAGGGACACTGTCTCTTACTAGAAAATTCCCTGTTTTTGAAGTGGTAGGGTGTGCAAGAGTCTTAGGCTCAATGGCATGCCACGCACTGCAAAACACAGCCTGTCCTGAGCTGGACTGGAGTGCAGAACAGTCCCTTATGTCTGCTGCCAGACCAGCAGCAGCAAGAGGACTGCACACCTCTGAAGATCTGCCTTAGCACAGCATCTCTGGATGCTAATGGACCAGCCAGGTTATACTGGGAGTGCAGTGCAAAGCCACCACAGGGCACCCAGCTGCATCTCAGTTCAGTAGATACCAGTTAGTCACTCATTTCAGAATCAGTTCTGAGACAGAACTTCAGTAGATGGGTGGGAGCCAGAGGGCCACAAGGGATTAATGTTTGGACCAACAGGGATTATATTAAGCTTGTAAAGTCTTCAGTGTGTCATCTGTCTTAGGACACTCTGCAATGTCTGAGAACAATTAGCAAGTGAATTAATTTTGACGTGACTTTCTGGCTTCCACGAACACAAACATGGAAGAGAGTCTGCAAACAGCCTGCAACTTCTTCCTCTCCCTCGCACCTATCTTCTAAAACCCATTGCAGAGCTTATCTACTGCATGGCATTAACTTGCTGTCCATGGGGCATTTCAAACCTGCATTCTTGGAGATGAAACCTTGACAGAAACCAACTTTCCAGACAAATTCCTCCACTGCAGACTGAGCCCAGACACCACAGGGCTCATACAGCACGGCTGCAACTCACCGCACCTTTCAAAAGCAGCCAAAACTTCTGCCAAGTAAAAGCTGATCCTTTCTCTAAACATTTCCCTTCTCTATTGGGCCTGGGTCTTTGTGATATTCTCTCAAAAGCAGGTAAGTACAAGGACATCTGGTACCCTGCAGTGCTGTGCCTCTGCCCCTGCCAGAAATCTGCTGGAGATGGAAGTGCTGGACATATAATATTCACAGTAAGTTATGCAAAAGCAAAGTAAAAGCAGTTCCCCAGGACATACTGCAGCTAGGGGCACAAAAACCTGACATATGACCAGATAAATAAGGTAGAACAGAAGTATTTATAAAGAAATTTATTTTATATTTGTGTACAACAAATATATGAAAACAAATCTAATTTGAAAAATGTATATTTGATTTCTTAAAAGTATTGAACCCTTTTAAGGAAAGGTTTTAGTTATTAAAAAGGTACTGAAGGCTAAAATTATACTTGGATAATATATGTGTGTGTAAGTATATATATATATATAAAAACATGTGCAAATTTATATATATAGTATATATAAATAACATGTGTGACTAACATGATATTTTAAGGTATGCTATTAAAACATCTGAGTAACAATAGAGATATTATAAAATAGTTTGCTATTTCTACACAGTTTGCATTCAGTTTTTATAAGCATCTAGACAGTGCAAAATTTAAACACAAAGAAATATTCTCCTATTTTTCTATACACTGTGCCCAGCTCCCAAGTTTCCTCTGTCATGACCATAACCAGACTGAACCAAATTTGGAGGGTTCAATATTAGCCCTTACTAGCATCTTCTAAGAGCAACAAAAGGAAATCTGTCTTCTTTTGCACTGTGCTGTGGTATAGTTTGTGCACAAGAGAGAACAATGCATTTCCTATGTTAAATGGTCTAACTCCCAGAGATCACATACACCTCACCATATTGACTCATTTCATTGCACTCTGTATCCTGCAAAAATAAATCTCCTGTAGGACAGCATACATTACTGTGTACTGAAGTTTAAGTAATATAGTTCTTTAACATAAGGCAGGAATATACTGAAATTTGATAACACTTAAATCCAAAAGCAATCTGGAATTAAATCACACTTCTGTACCACATTTTTATAGATGCTGCCTTTTTTATGTTTATGTCAGAAAATGTGGCAGAGAAAACCTACTTTTCTTTAAGTAAAAACAAGGGATAAAAGCAGTCTTCTAGAAGAAATTGCTAAAGAAGCAATGAGACCAGGAGAAACTCAACTGCCTTGAAACAGCAAAGGTCAGTCTGCACAACCTTTCCTGGGGCTGATGAGCAGTTCCTTGCATGACAGCTGGGGGAATACTAACATGAGTAGGTGCTCACTACAGCAGAGCCTGAGTGTTTTAGTTCTAATTATTTATCATCCTTACTTGCATCTATTCAATGTCAAGGTATTGTATGCTTTTTTCATGTCTTTCTTATGGTGCTAAAAAAAAGGCAATTCTGACCATTCTGTATGCTTTTACAGTAGTTATATTTGAACTGAAGGATGTTTGTATTCTAGATAATATGTTTATTATCACAGGCATAAAAATCTCAATCCTGCTTGCATAAAAATCAATGGCTGCTTTGCTCCTACTAGAAATAAAATTGGATTCAAATATGCTAGTCACAAAGTTTGCTGAAAAAAGTACATAGTGTATTCATTAAGTCTCTCAATGCTTAAAGGCAAAGTGGTGTTTGCAAATACTGTATAGCTTATTATGCACAATTCTAGACAAACTGTGATTCAACAAAATCTAAAAGCAGCTGTGAAAAACATCTTAGAGGTCAGTAAATTTTGCTACATGAAAATTTCTGGAGCTCTGACAGGCTTCTTTGAAATTCATTTCTTAAACCAAACCCCTCACTCATGTCCTACACAATTGCACAAATTAAAGGCTGTGGCCTTATAGGCAGTATGCTAACAGATCAGCTAATCTTTAAAACTCGATACTTCAGGAGGCTTTCTCTCTTTTTGCTGCAATCATTCCTAAAAAACTCCCTTTTAGCAGAAACTGTTATGTTTCTGAACTCTTGCAGTAACCAAAAAGATAAAGAGCCTACTGTCATCCCTCATCTACTTCACTTCTCAAGTTTATCTCTGCACTTGTCCATATAATTACCCCCTGCAGATTTCAACTTTTATTCAGATTTGAGTTACAGTTGCTGTAACATGGACCTGATGGAGCGGGTCCAGAGGAGGCCACGAGAATGCTCAGGGGGCTGGAACACNACAAGCCTCACAAAAATACAAAGCCTCATTAGTAGCCCATAAAAGTGAGCCTTACTTGTTAGAATCTTGATTTAAACACCAAACAAAGGGGGAAAATATATGCTGAGACAATGTTTACATCCTTTCAACCACACCCTCGACATTTTGGCAGTAAATCAGCCAAAGACTGGGCTTTACATCTCATCCATCTTGCTCAGTTGGGAAGGAACAGCCATAACTACAAGTTTTTGCAGGGTGCGGCCGATGCTGGGAGATGGCTGAACACATATGACCAAAGACTGCATGCCTCACAAGTCAGAACAAAGCAGAGATGTGCCAGGAATTCAGGATTTTCCTATGCCCAGAAGTTTCCTATAGACTGGAGACAAAACACAAGTCCCATCTCCAACATAAAAAGAAGTAGTGCTCAAACCTACAGTAACATAGCACTAAGAAGAAACTAATAACTATTGACATCAAAGCTCCTCAATTTAATGATTCCCCAAAGCAATCTCAAAGAAAAGAAAGGAAAAGAAAACCTGTGTCATCAGTCAATACATTTTTCAATCCAATTATATAGTAAATGCACCAGCAGGCAAGGCCTCAGTTCCAATAAGGTGAGAAGGAAGAAGGATGATGCAAAATGCTTTCATACACTTAAAACATTCTTAGGATATAAGAGAGCAGGCAACTTAGAAAACATTCCTTGTAAGCTGTGTGGGATCAGCAGAGTCTTCTGCAGTCTTTGCTTTGTCCTACAGCTCAGCTTTGCCTGTTTGGGCAGGACTGGCATTACCACTGCCTTCTCCAGAGTTGTTCTTGTCTGCTGGCTTGAAAGATAACGAAGCTGAGTTTGTGCAGTATCGTTTGCCAGTTGGGCGAGGTCCATCATCAAAAATATGCCCCAGGTGAGCACCACACTGAAACAAAACACAATAGAGTATCACTGTATCTCTGTGCAGCTTGATGGCATTACCACGGTGTTAAGCAATGACTAGCAGCCGCTTCCAAGGAAGCACACTGGTGCCTACATTGCTGTTTCAAGTGGGATTTACAACCTACATTTATCTGAGAGAGAGGTCCAAGAAGATGACTTTTTCAGATACCACAGGTGCCTAAGACTTCAAGCTCAAATTTCCTGGGTGTTTTCCACCGTGTCACTGTGTATGGTTGGTTGGGCCAGCATTTCTGAGAAGCTGCTTGTCTCTATAATGACTTCACAGCAGGAGTTCAGTTAAAAACACAGTGATGAGGGCAGCACTGCCCACATTTCACTTAGTGCTGTAAGGAGGTTGTGTAAGAAGGTGGCAGCCTGAGCTCTGGGATGTCCTCAGCCTGCAGTCATCTGCTACATCCCTCAGTAAGAAGACACTAAACCCCTTGGAGATCCTGGCAAGGATCTAAAGCAGTGAAGATACTCTTTGGAGTGTGCCCTCATACTCATGGATTTGTTTATTTTCACAGCCTGGCACCCTTCACAGAATCACAGAATGCTAGGGTTTGGAAGGCACCTAGAAAGATCATCTAGTCCAACTCCCCTGCCAGAGCAGGATCACCTAGACGAGGTCACACAGGAATGTGTCCAGGCAGCTCTTGAATGTCTCCAGAGAAGGAGACTCCACAGCCTCCTGGGCAGCCTGTTCCAGTGCTCTGTCACCCTCACTGTAGTTTCTCCTCATGTTAATACTAAACCTCTTGTGGTCCAACTTGCTCCCATTCCCTCTTGTCCCAACACTGGATGCCATTGAGAAGAGCCTGGCTCCCTCCTCCCGACACTCGCCCTTAACATATTTATAAACATGAATGAGGTCTCCTCTCAGTCTCCTCTTCTCCAGGCTGAAGAGACCCAGCTCTCTCAGCCTGTCCTGTAGGGCAGAACACTCTTCTGAACATCAAGGTCCTTCTGGACGCACCTCTGCTCCTTGCTCCTGGAGGGGATGTTGCTCATCCACTACTCATCTCATACTATCTTTTGTAGTATATAGGAGAGAGAAACAGGTGACTGGAAAAGGCATGTAGTGAATATATGTAAAGTATTTCTTTATGAATAATCTTTAATTATTAACAGGAATGATGCTGAATTTGCTTCTTGTAAAAAACATGAAACTACAGATGGTCTCTTGACACTTTTGTTCTGTATGAATCAGCCTCAGATACTTGAAGCAGTATTCAAGGTGAACACTACTGCTCCTGTCTGTAAGAAAGGTAACAGTCTCTTGCTTTAAAGAAGAGTACAATATTTTGAAGAAGCTGATCCAGTTGATCCTTATTCAAAATTTAGGATGACTATCACTGCACATTATGGTTGACAACTTCTCTGAATAAGAAGAACTTCCTGTAATTAGTTACTTAAATTCCACAAGTTCATTCTTACAGCCCAACATCAGAAATAAAAAAATAAAAACTTGCACTAGAGAAATATTTATCTTGAACAGGAAAGTCATGCTGCTTTACCAAAGAATCTTGGCCTTTCAAGTCAATAGCTGATCTCAGTGAGAGCCAGAATGATGCAACTGAGATCACAGAGTTGCTCGTGGGCTCACAGTCAGACAACAAAATTAAAGACTGCAAATTATTCTTAACATTTAATTAATTCATAGTATCCCAAATACATAGAGGCAATACTGATTATTCCAAACTGTGAATGAGTTAGTGGTGGCAAATCTCTACCCTGAGGTTAATGTGTTGCTAATGTTCTCCTGCTGTTATGGCCTTTTATTCACCAAACCTGTAGGAAGGCTGTCTGTAGAAGGAGGTAAAGTCCTGTCCTCAAATTAAACTCTGTCAACAGACTGAAAGGCTGGGAGAAGCTCTCATGTCAGCTAGACCGGACAGAAGTTCTTCTTGTTTAATGACAGGTGAAACAATAATCGCCACTGACTCCAGGAGCAGGGCAGGTAGGCATATGAAGCCTCAGTGCTCCCACTCCTCAGTCCCACTCGTGCAGCCACATCCCAAGGCAGGCTCTCAGCTCCCAGAGAAGTGTTGCTGAAACAGCCATGGCAGTCCAGCAAGGACGCCAACAACAAACAAGGGCACTTCTAGCCTATCAGCAAGACAAGCTCCCAGAGCAAATGAGAAAAGTCATCAACGACTTTGTGTTAAGCAGCAGCTGCTCAGCTTTTTAAGAAAGGAAGACAAAACAAAGCAGTACAGAAAGGTTAAATAAGGAAAAGGCAAAGGAAAGTTGCATGGGAACTGGAGCAGAGAAAGCTTCAAGTCTTGTTCCTGAAAGATTGCTGTCTTGTGGCAGTGGACCTGCAGTATCAGGAATGGAAAAGATCTTGTAAGAAATGGGCTTTTGAAGAACCTAGCCCAAATGCCTTAAAAACAGAAGCTTTTACTGTTGTGTAAATATATGTTACAAAATGGAGATTCTTTTGTTCTTTTTCCCCTTAGTCATCTTCTTGTTCCCAAAATCCCCTGAGAAAAACATTATCTCATCATCTACGACTGCTTTAAGTTGACCCTGAAAAAGTTCTGTATAAGTTTTCTTATTGGTCTTTATTTTTCTTCTCCTATTGGTTGTTACCCCTGTTTCTTTATTGGTTGTTAACTGAATCCCACCAAAACCTATAAATACCCCCTCCCATGATAATAAACTGGCTCTCTCTCGCTCCTCTCCTGAGGTCTCTGTGTGGCTCTTTTGGGCATCTCGGGGACCATGGTGGGGGGAGGACTAAGGGGGAGCGCACCCTCAACCACCACACTGTCTTACCACCTTTTCCTCCATTCTCCACTGCTTATTTTATTTCATTTTCCTTTAGACTGAGGGCCTTTTTTAGGCAGTTTCAGAAAAAAAACCTGAGCTGTTTTTCAGACCGAGGTCTCTCACAATGAGGCATTTCACCTGATTATAAAGCTTTTCCATACCTTGGGAAAAAAATGTAAAAAACTTTTAAGTGTCCCAGCAAGAGTATTTTTCTAAATGCTCAGCATCCTAATTAAATCATCTCATCTCAACTATGAATGCTTCAAAACCTCCTGGCTAGAAGTGTTACACAGATCTTTTCCAGATTAACATTTAAGCAAAGATAAATCATTCCCTCTCCACTGGACAGAAAGAGAACAAAAGAAACCGTAGAGAGAAATGGTCTGCAGGAGTAATATACTCACATACAGACTATAGAGAGAATCTATCAAAAAAGGTTTTCCTCACAAAACCTGAGAAGCTGTGTGAGAGCCCAGGGTAGTCTCATTGCACCTTCTTGTGATGGCAGAATCACACCAGGATTGGATTACTGCAAAATTTGTTACCTTTTGAGATTACCCCTCACCAAAAATTTATGTGGCGATTCTCTCTGTAGAGGACTCTATAATTCATCTGCCCTGAAAAGAAATGTAATTCAATGCTTTGTATCACAGTGTAAGAAACCTGGCCCTCAGCTGAGAGTACAAAGGATGAATTGATTTTACTGTCCTCCCCACACATGATAGGTACCAACCATTTTTCTAGGACATATATACATGCCTGCAAAGCCTCCCCAAAAGAAACAATCATCTGTTGCAGCCTTGCACATAAATATATTGGGCAGAATGCACTGGGACAGTGAAACGGTTAGAGTAAAGCATCTGAAGTATGTGTTTGGGAGCAGGCAAGAGGGGGGTTGCTGCTAACTGTCAGTATGCTTGGATCTCTCAAGCCTCCTGCTTCTGATATACTGCTGGAAGGCATGGAAAGCAGCTTGCAGTCAGCTGCTGTAGCTGAGTCCAGGCTATCAAAGTGCAAACAGTACTTCTGTGACAACATAATTTTATTGATCTGTACAGGTAAAAACAATAGCTAGGGAGACCTCAGGGGAAGGGAGTCTTAAGCAGGAAAGAGAAAAAAAAAGAGATGCCATTAGTTTTACAGTATCCCTCAAACACATTTGTAATTAACTTCTACCTGTCACTAATCGCTGACCTTTTAAAAACATTCAGGGTGATGTGTTTCCAAAAACCTGTAGAAGTTACTTCCAGAATAATCCCATGCATGTCTTTTATTAATATTACAGCAACTTTCCCCCTGTGTTTGCTTTCTATAATTAAAAGGAAGTTTTTTTATTCTCTCAGACAAGTGGAAGGACTTTTGAAGAAAAATCAACTACTTTTTCATCTGTAGAAGATTAATAAGGTTTTGGGTGTGGGAGGGGTTATTTCCCTCCAGCTCAATCAAGGCCTGCCGCATCAATCCCACTTTCCAGGCTGCAGTAAAAGTGCATTTCTTTTGCAGCTGCATATGTGATTCACATTCCTAGAGCTCCAAGGAGGGGAGGAAATGGTCTTTTTATGGACACACAATGTGGCACAAACTGTGCTGAGTAGTGGCTGCAAAGATGCTCGCCACTCCTCAAGGTATTTTCCTGTGTGACTTGATCATCTGTGGCGTTATTGCCCCAGGAAGTCAGAGCAGCTGGTAGGAAGTTGCTATTGCATTATATAGCAACCTCGGCCATATTTTTTTCTTAATGCTTTGAATTTAAGTTTTGGTTTTGCTTTACTTTTATGGTGTCTGTGTGTGACTGCTGCTAATACTGCTGGTTTCAGGTCTGCTAACTCTATTTTGTTTGGCAACAGGTAAATGACATTCCCAGATTCCTTGGCCTGACCACAGGCTGCCTTGGGCTTCTCTCAGGTAAAACTGGGAGCTCTGGCCATGTCTTGATGGGTGTCAGCACATACAAGCTCAGCAGGTTGGCAGTATGCTGATTTTAGCGCTATTCTGGCCTACTAAGCAAAGCTGAAGAGAATTGCATTTTTCATTATGCGAGTAATCACTAGTGAAGCACAAGAATGCCAGTCTGCAGATCCACTGCAACTTCACCAGGTAATTTAGGAATTTATGGAAATGGATGCTCTCAAGAAGTGTTTAATGAATCTTCTAAAGCATATCACCAATGTAAAAACTACAGGATTATGTGGCATACATTGCACACTAGCAGACACACTGATTTGGCCACTGAAATGTTGGGCCAAACTCTCTACCCAGACTGATGTTAACAGAATCTCCATAAAGACAATGTTGCCTCTTTTTGGGAAGCTTCTTAACTCACTCTGAGCATTTACCTATCAGAGCTGATTGACTAGTAAGGATGTATATCATCAGGGATGAAATCAGTTATCCATCCACCAATGCTGTCTGGAAAGAGAACAGCAAATTATCACTGACCAAATGAAGCTGCTGCTTCTTTCAAGAGAATTTTGGGCATGTGGAGCTAGAGGACAGCAAGCTGCTGGGTATGTGTGCCAAACGCCAGTGCAGCAGCTTCTCCCTTTGCTAGGTAATTATTATGCTACTCCCTTCACAGGGAAGAGGGCAGCACAAAGGGTGAGAAAAAGTAGAACACTACAGATAATGGAAAATTAGGCATGTTTTGAATGACTCTTCATTAATAGGGCAGATGGGAATGTTTGAGGCAGCCATTAGGACTGTGCTGGGAATGAGTGTTGGGAATGAGTTAGCACGGCTGCACAGTAATGCACAGTGATGGAATCAGCACACAGACAGTCGCTCCACTGCTTTCAACTTCCCTCTCAACTGCTCATGTGTGGAGTCAAGTTGGCAAGGCTCAGGACCTCCTTTGAAGTGACTATCTTCAGGAAGGGTTTTGTAGACTCAGCACTGAGTCCAACCATTTACATCTGCTCTGTTAAATCTCACACAAGACAACAATGTGCGTTCCAATGAGCCCTTTGTGCCTTTAGCTCGTTTCACCCAGCTGCTATACCTACAACCCATTGTGCTCTCTCACAATGATTACTATTTAATGGAACTGAAAGGTTTGCAAATCTTAGGAAAAGTACAGCATATTGTAATGATTTTTGCAGCCCTTGCCACTGGAATGGTTTGTGTGTGCTATAAACTAACCTGACTGCAGGATATTTCAATCCGATGCATCCCATAGGAGAAATCATCATTGAAAGTAACTGCATCAGGACTGATCACATCATAGAAGGCAGGCCAACCTGAAAAACAGGAACAAGGTAAGTAAGAAGAGAGGATGTCTTCATGCAGACAGCACTGTGAAAAGCAAGACAGAATCACACTTTCAAAAATGTTGATCTTGCTCCAGAGCCTAGATATAAATGAAATGGAGTATCTGGATCCTAAATCACTTCTGTGCTTCAGAAAATTACCTCCCCTAAACACAAAGATGTTTACAGGTAAGGACTAAACTGCCGCTAGCTGCCCATCTTCCATCTCAGCAGAGATTCCTGTACTCCCCCACAAGCAGCAGTAGCACCTTAGCTCAGGCATGAAGCCAGATTCAGCCTCACCATCAGTTTAAAGAATCACAAATTCTACCCTGAACACAACGAGACTTTAGGAAACATAAGTGTTCCTGCTTTTGCAGTGCCAAGGTACTTCAAAGAAGAGTTGGGAAGTTGCAATCTAGAGCCTTAAATTTTCCTTCACCAAGGCATGGTCACACCCAGAAGGCTTGTGTCTGATTTCAAAACAGTGCTTCAGATCAGCCATGGACAGGTGGAGTCATAACCATGCTGATAATATCTACACTACTAGATGGTCTGCCTCTACAACAAAACAATTGCACTCATTGACACGTATGTTCAACACAGCTGCTAGCTGAGCACTGAGCAGCATGACCTGACACCAGATGATGATGAGATGCATACCTGATCGACTAGTAATAGCCACTATTCCATGCCAGTTCTCCTCCTCTCCACAACACAGGTGAAAAACAATGCAGGTCTATTTGTTGTCCCAGTAGATACCCATTACACAGTTGTAACTTTTCAGCCACCCCTCAACAATCTGTCATCATATGCTCCATTTCCTGGAGCTGGGTTCCCACATAAGAACCTGATAGCTTTTAAAGTCTTGTCAACATCTGCCAGTGCCCATCTGAAATCCCATTGCCTATCTGTCCTCATTCAGTCTGTTGCCAAATATAACATGCACAGGCAGTTCTTGCTCTGTGTGTGTTGCACATAACAAACATATACAGAACTTCCTTGATTCTTCTTCTAATATCTGTTAAACATTTGCTACTGATGATGTAATAAAATGGCTTGCAAGAAGCTATTAGAAACACAGCAGCAGTTCTGAATCACTGCTACAGATAAACAAAGGATGTACACAGATTCCTGCAAGGCAAGTAAGCAAAATTTCCTATACAGTAAAAGGAGGAGTGGAAGCTATCAGGTTTTCTGAATGTGGGTAAAGGAAGCGTGTAAACTGGAAAAAAAATCTGTACATCTTCAGCTGTATATTAAACCATTAAATATGGAAGATTACTTATTAGGATACAAACATAATTTTTAAGCAAGAAATGCTCAGAAATGCATTTCTCTTCCTTTTGAGAACACCCATACAGTTGCATTCCTAAGTTTGCAACTTGAAGACATTGCAAGCCGCAAGGTGCCTACTACCATCACAAGAGTTTCCATCCAAAAACTCAGTGTAGAAGTGAGTAGAGTCTCTTTTTTTCCTCCCAAATTATTACAAATGGAAGAGTTACAGAGGTCAGAGAGACTGAGGGGCAAGAACTATGGACAGGGAAAACATCCCACAAGACAGGAATGCAAAACAGTACATCACCACCATAAAAAAAAATAAATATATATATATATAGAAATTCTTCCCCCCACATAAAATATCCCTGCCAAACAAGTACCTTCACAAACAGAAAAAGAATAAACATATGACAGGTTTTGCAAAAGGAGTTATCCTGTTGACAGAAAAATCGATGTCTCCTTATTGGTGGCTCCTTTCCAACACCATTCATAATCTTCTTAGCTGGGCCTCTGTATAATGAAAATTGTGGCCTTACATAGGTCAGAATATTTTTAATGCAGCCTTTTCATTTTTTGTAATGTAATGGTTTTGCAAAACAGACATATCAGTTTGCCCTTGTGTGATGGCAGAGAAGTTCCAAAGAGGGAGCTGTTTGGAGCAACCATCTGATTGTGTGAAAGCCTTTGGAGGAGGAACACTTCAGTGCTGCAGAAATTCATAAACACAACCTTGCCTCCTCCATAATAGCAATAAGGAGGAAGCTTCAAAGGCTGCTACACAGAGATTGAAGCAATCTGTGTCTTGCTGAGAAAATTATCTTGTGAGACAGGTTTGGAAGAGACATGTTTATGTCATCTTTGACATTAAGAAAGACCATCCATCCTCCTTTCTCCAGACTTTTCCTTTTGGTCTTCCCATTTACCACAGAAAATTATTTGCTTTGCATGCACTCCATGCACTTTTAAAAAATGAAGTAATCTGAGACCTATACAGGCAAGCTCTTCCTAAAGTAGTCTTCATACCCAACTGGAGTGACTTCAGTTTAAGCCGTCAGTTCAAGCCACACATAACACATGTTCCAAAGGTTCCACCATTGCCACATATGGTCCCCAAGACAGGGACTAGGAAACAGACTGTGCCTCCATGGTGTGGACTTTTAACTCTCAGTCAAGCCTTCTCTTCTTGAGTGACATGACAGGCCAGACAGCAGCATCACTACAACGAACTAGTAACTTCATGAAGGTTGACTGAAAACTGAGCAAATCCTGCAACAGAAAAGGTCCTGAAGGGCACAGTGAGACACATTGTCACTCTGTTGACCTTGAGAGGAAGACAAGTGAACTGCTCATTGAGTTGATGAGCCAAATTCACCAGGAAAATCAATCCCCCTCTGTTGTCTCATTTCCTCTCTTCTGAGCTGAAGTGGAAAACCCATTTGATAGTTTGCTAATCCTTCTATGGCCATTTTTTCTACATCAAAAGCTGCCAAGAACAAGCTGTAGAAGCAGTCTGCTTGCCTGCACATCAGGCTACTCCCAGTGACACAGAAAGCCAACCAGATCCCTGTGGACTCTTCATATGATCTTTTTGTCTTTGTAAGCAGTGAATGATCCAGGAATGGCCTCCACTTTGCAAGTCCCAGGTTATTTCTCCTGCTGTTTCACTGGCTGCTGCTCCTCCACTCCTGTCCTCCCAAGCACTTGCTTCCTTCCTGCTGTAAGACTGCAAAATGGCTGATGCACTCTACATTCCAGACTGCTGTTAGCTGTGCATTAAAGCTTCAGCCTGCCATTGAAGGTTATCTGACTACTTGGAAAAGGCATGGTTCTGCAAAAATGCAGTGGAAGATGACCACTTTGGATCTTTTCTGCTTCTGCCAAGCTAAGAGAGACAAACAGTTACCCTTAGCAGTGCCAAGATTGAGCACTGGAGGAGACCCTTTGCAAACCCTGGGACTCCACTCTTTCCAGGTAATGACTTTCTGTCAGACCTAGTTCACCACATCTGATGAGCAGCAGGAGTGGGACCACTGTCTTTTGAAAGATAGTATAACATAACAGCTAGAAAGAAATAGCTGCTGGAGGATAAAGGGCAAAGGGTAATTGCAGGAGACAAGATGAGGGTGAGGGAATCTCCCAGCTGAGTGAACAACTTCAAATGACATTTGCACTTCTGTGTGTCTGTGAACAGCAGCTAAGACTTGTGAATCCATTATCCTTGAATATAATGTTTAGTTTGAGGGAGAGTATGACACAGTAATAGTCAGCAATTTTTATCATGTTACAGACATTTTAAATAGGCTCATTCTTATTTTAACAATCACTTTGACATCACATTGGCAACATAAAAGGGCTTTAAAGTAAGAATCTGTTGGTTTTGTGCTCACTCTGATGACCCTTTACATGGGAGTCAGGCTGCTGTGTCCTAAGGGCCAGTTTCTAATACATTAATAAGCCAGCCATGGAAATGAATAGTTTTTCAGATATATAGCAAGTATCCTTTCTTGGATATAAAATACACTAAATAAAGCAATGAAACTTTCTTCTTGCAAGTCCTTAAGTGAAAACCATGTGTAAACTGAACTTTACTGACAGATCTTTTCCGCTCCATCCCGCATGAGTAATAGAAAGGATCTTATGTTGCTGGGTGTCACACATACTGAGTCATGTCCTATTCTTCCTCATTCTGGGACATCCCCCAAATACTTTGTAAAAGCTGCACAGCATGTCTAAAATTCACCCCACACCTCCTCACTAAAACTGAATCTTTTTTTCTTCATAACAGTCCTTATTCTGGCAAAGAGGAGACAGCAGTTCATGCCTTTTCATCAGAGAACACTTTCTTCAGAGTAGAGATGGCCTGGTACTGCCCTGGGCAGCAACAGTGAGGAACAGATAGGAAGACAAATGCTGGCTTTGGTAACCTATGCTGGATACTGCTTTTGCAGCCATGGGAACAGGGTTTCAAATAATTCAAAAGAGGCATCTTCTTTCTGACCTTCAGACCTCCTATTCTAGGTACCTGATTAACTCTGTATTACTAACAAACCTGTACAGGCAGTTGGCACAAGGTGGATGTCACAACAACACAAGACAGTCAGCACACAGCAGTCCCAGACAGTTGACAAACTGAAGTTTGTCTCCTTAAATTGAGATGCCATAGTAGTTGTAATGCCTGAGAAAGGCAATGACAGCAAACAATGTGCCTACAGTCCAGCCACCTTTGTGAACTCCTGGTAGAGATATGAAACCCCAGCAGGAGTAGACTGTTCTTTTCACATTAACCCAAGAAGTTCTAAAGCACCTTATCTCATGGGCTACTCTGGGACTCTTTCTTGGGGTAATGCTGACATCACGCAAAAAAAGAGACAGACATTTTGTTCCCATAAACTTTTGGGAAGCAGTCCAGCTGTTGATTGATTGATCAGTTTTAGAAGCATCTCAGACCTCCTTCCAGTTTTGAAAGTTTGCACACATTTTGTTGTAGTTAGATCTCCAACTTCCTAATAAACGGATGCAAGCACTTAGACATCTAACCATTAAAATATGAGTCTATAATTATTTGCAGAAGCAAAACGGCAGGCTGCTTTTGAAAATCAGCCCTGCTGGGCTATTTTTTCCCCCTCTCCTGAACCAATACTCCTTTTGACATTTTTTTTTTTGAACAGCACAATTGCAATCCCAAAGCACCTAATGCTCTGACATTATTCCTATTTCATACACCTGCTGACTGGAGACCTCCACAGTTTTTCAATAACTGTGATGTCTGTAGTTATGCTTTTCATTTTAGATCCCAGAGAGATTAAGTTCAACCTGCATTTTATCATTCTGTGCTGTAAATATTCCAAGCATTTACTTCAGTGAGTTATTTACAGATGGAGAAGTAGGGGGAGATGGAAGATGTTAGAACTACCAAATGGCACCAGATGGAAAAGAGGACCTTGACCTGAAAAATACCTTGTTTCTCTGATGTGCTGTATTTTTAGAATTCTGATTCCCTTTTAACCTAATGCGGATTAATGAAAACCTAAAGGCTTTTTAAGGTAGAGTCTCATCATTTATCTTCACTGAGAAGCTCTGTCTGTGTAAAATCATAAAGCATATAGGATTAAAAAAAAGGTAATAAAGCTTCTGCTTTGAAACTGCTGTAAAGCTGAAGGTCTTTCACTTTTTTCTTTCTCACAGGTTTATTGAAACAGAATCTGAAAGACACAGGCAACCACAGCTGTAACTTCTTACATACAAGTTTAATGTAGAACTACAAAGTGACATATTGCTATTATGTAGAATGCCTGTGCAAATCTAGGGCTTTTTTGGACAACATGATGGGTTATTTTTCATAATATCTCCATGATGATGAATGAAAAATAAATACTCTTACTTACTTTACCATTAGGTAACACTACTTTCAGTGGAGGTTCATCTAATTTATCCAAATGTAGCTAGAAACAATTGGGCACAGAAACATTCTTATTCCTCAGCAAACAACTTTACATTAGGTATGTATTCCACTGGAAAGAAAACAGCCAGCCCTTTCCAGCACTATCCAGATATAAGGAGGACAACATGGCACTGTTTTTCAGCAGAACACACAGAGTGTCAGACTGGTAACTAGGTTGGGGGTGGGCTGGGGGATCAAAGACAAAATGAAGCTTCATTTTGGAAAGACAGGGCTTATCTCTAACACACTAACAGCAAAGTTGGGCTATTGCAGCAGGCAAATACCATTCTAACAGAACAGTGTGGGAGGGGAATTTTACAGAACAATTGAACTTCTAATAGCAGCTTTTATGAGACAATTGTCATCTGTTTTTTTCTTTATGTTTCTCACTTGGGAAATAAAAAAGTGAAAGCCATAAATAAAGGTAGTGTTTGTTTTCTTCCACTACAGCACTCTGAGCATCAAAACAACTTACTGTGAAACAGCATATGCAATCCAGACTTACTTCTTTGTTAGTGAGAGATGGTTATATTTGTTCAAAATTATTTTTAAGGCACATCTGAAACTTACCATCTACAATTTAATTTGACATCAGAATTTTTCAGAACAAAAGTGCCCCTGATGTCTTTTGAGCAATGAAAGCATGGAGTCTGCTCTCACTAGCAATTAATAACTGTATCTCAATACAGCTATTGCCCAAGCTGCTTCTTTAGTCCTTTCACTATATTCTAAAATACTGCTGAATACAACTCAGCTGTTTTAGAGCCTTCCTCTATAACACCCCTGACATCTCCAATGCCCAGGCTGCTGCCAAAGTCAACAGGTTGGCAGGAGTTAGGATCTTCCTCAAGTCATCTTACAAAGACTGATTTACTAATGGTTTCTTTCTTGGTTCAGGTTCAACAAAACTACTGAATCTAACTCATTTCCTCCCAAAGGATGGGTTTCTCCCCTCATCTGAACAGTGTCTCTTGTTACTTTAAATCATGGCTAATGTTTTTAAAAATGTATCTTACACATAAGTCAGCTGTAGATCTTCAGCATCAAAGGAACCAAAGAGATTCGTGTGAAGCGGTATAACCTTAAGCTATATTTTTGAAATGCCATCAAGAAATGTCTCAAATAGTTTTCAAAATTTACTGTTGACCTAGTAACCTCAGTCCACAGCACTCAACTTCAAATAAATGTTTTTGTTTTCCTTCCAAAAGCACTATTTGTAAACCAAATTTATATATCTCAAAATAGCTCACAATTGGTATATCTATGAGTTATCTGTGCAATTCACTGACACTTTCACACAGGATGAGTAAATCAGGAGAGCAGTAGAGCTTGTATGCCTTATGATGGAAGTACTTTTGACAAAATTGAAATCCTAATGCAGTGTGTTCACAAAGAAAGAAGAAAAAAAAAATCAGCAAATGCAACCTTGTAATAATCAGCATCTGGCTCTGAAATGAACAGCAGTCACAGATTGAAGTACATATTTGACAAATTTGTCATGGAGTGTTTCAAGTAATGAACATCCACAATTTGTTTGTTGAAATATTTTCCTGTAGTATTGTTATGCATGTCTGGGAAATGAAGTTTGTAAAGAACAGCCAGAACTCACTTATACACTAAACCTGAAACTACAGAGGTGGAATTCTGACAGAATTATTAACTCAGAAAAAAAAAAAAAAAAGAAAGAAAAAGCAAAAAAGCAGCTTGTACTGTCTTCCTTTTGCAGTTATATTCTTTCTACTGAGTTGTCTCCAGCACCTAGTGCTCTAACAAACCACCACCCTCCTCATTACAGCTGGACAAACAGGCTCTCATTGCAGTTGTAAAGTTCAGAATCAAAGGAAAGTTATTACACTCATTAAAACAAAAAAAACCCAACCAACCAACCGAACAAACAAAAAAAAGGACAAAGATCTCCTTTCTTCTGTTTACTTTAGATACTGAATGAGATGTCTTGGTGAGGGAACTTGGTCACAAATAACTAAGAAGGGACATAATTTTCACGGCCATCAAGGAAAGCTTTTTGCCAGGATTTTGGCAAAGACTGGGGCGGTTGGCAGATGCCAACATCTACCAGAGGTTGACAGAACAGAGTACTGAACAGAAAGGTGAAGACTGAGCCACAGGCCACCAGGTCTGCTGTAAGGGCCGTTTGGCCACAGGAAAAGACTCTGCAGGAAGGTGGCCATGGCTCCATCTGATACCACCATGAAGTGGGGAAGAGCAAACTCATCCTCTTTGCCTAATATTACAGATTATCCACTAAGATAGACCTTCAAATAGATAGACTTTTCAGAGCAAGATTTTATCCCAGTGCAAGAAGATCTCATTGTAAGCTACAAGCTCATCAAGTCCTGCAAAGAACCTTGCCATGAAGTCCTCCTTCATTTGGAAGTGCAGAGGCTACTCACTGCAGTGTCATGCAAAGATTTCTGAGCGACTTCTGCCACTCTGGAGCTGGTACCCATGATAACTTTATATTGCCCAATGTACAGACAAGCCTTTGTCTGTACAACATGGCTGAACACTGTGCTGTCATGCACAAAACAATGCATCGGCTATAGGCACGGCTGAAAATCCTAGAAGAAGAAAAAAGGAATGATTTGCAGAGTTAGATTGTTTGGAGCTAGTGTTGGTTTGAGGGAGAGTTTTAAATCTTTTTAACAACCTCTTATGCAAACAAAAGGAGGTAGGTAATAAGGCTGACCAGAAAATAAAAACCTTTCTTCACAGAAAAGCCTGACAAAAACAATATACATGTGCACACACACTCCTTTTCCTTTAAGTTTTCTGTGGAAAACTTCAGCTGTACTTCAAAAATTTCTGAAAACTGAAACTATTGAAAATGGAAAGTTCATATTTCAGATGATAATGTTCAACTTCTGTTTTGCCTTCTGTTACGGTTCCTAAAGCAAAGCATGCCCTTTCTGCTAAATATCCTATGTTCTTTCAAGAAAGATTTCAAAGGAAAACTTTTCACAGCTATTCTATGAAGCTGGTGACACAGTCCAAGGAAAGATACAGCAAAACTACTTAAAAATAATCTCATGAGGAGCTGTTCTCCTTTAATGCTCTGCTGAGGGAAGCCCAGCTTGCTTCTGAAATCTCCCAAAGACTGACCAGGTACCAACATGGCTGCTGTGCAAATCAGCTCAGCATAGGTCTCTTTATTTGCTCTGATGCTTGTGCTATTCCTTACATGACCACATCTTTGATTTCTTCTTTTTCTTCTGGATTAGCCTTCTATTATACTTTTTACTTGAATAAAAAAATTAAAGAAAACAAATGTACCACACACAAACTGCTTAAGACATGGAAGTAATTTTCAAACTAAGCTGAAAACATTTGTAGTTGGGCACAGTATAAATGGTCACAGTGGAAGTCAATTATACTTACTACATGTTTTTGCAGGCAAATAATACTAGTTTACAAACATCCAGCTCACTTCAGGATCTTGTTTTCTTTCACAGTATTCTAAGTAGAGCAATACATGAAAAGCAGTAACTGTCTTGGAAAACAAACCTGATGCAATAAGCAGGAGGAGAAACAAAAGAAGATTTAGAGAGAACTGACAAAAGGAAATGGGCCAATGTGCAGGAGAAAACTGGAGAGAGGCAAGATGCTAAGACTGGGCATGCAGTCCTCTAATACAAGCATTCAAGTATCTCAAGGAAAACTCTCTGTAGTCATGGGGATTTGTCTCCATTACAGTGCCTCCTATAGCACTAGGCTAGCTGTAGCTGCAATTCACATTGTTAGCTATGGATGTTCTTTGGATAGTCTCCTCTGTGACACTATGGATTGCTTTGTATTTGTGTTTCCCTGGGCTTTCTCCTCTAGGCCATTCAGATGTCCCACTGCCCAGACCTCCCAACTCTGCTGCTGGGGCACAAGCCATGGTGTGGTGTCTGTGCTCAGGGTATCCTGTACAGCCTGAAGACAGCTGCCTTCACACAGCAAGCCCCAACATGCAGGCCAGCTGTCAGACATGCCAGCTACCTGGACCCTCTGAACATCAAAAGTGAGTATCTCCTAGATGAAAACCCTAGAGGGACGAGGGAGAGGAAGAATCATACAATCATTAAGGTTGGAAAAGATCTCTAAGGTCATCAAGTCCAATCATCGACTGAACACGACCATGCCCACTAAACCATCTTGCAAAGTGCCACGTCTACACATTTTCTGAACACTTACAGGGATAGTGACTCACCATCCTGCCTAACCACTCTTTCAGTGAAGAAATGTTTCCTAATATTCAACCTGAACCATCCCTGGCACAACCTGAGGTCATTTCCTCTTGTCCTAGTACTAGTCATCTGGGAGAAGAGACTGACCTCCACCTTGCTACAACCTCCTTTCAGATAGTTGCAGAGGTCTCCCTTCAGCCTCCTTTTCTCCAGACTGAACAACCCCAGTTCCCTCAGCCGCTCCTCATAACACTTGTGCTCTCAACCCTGCATCAGCTTTATTGCCCTTCTTTGGACACACTCCAGCAACTCAATGTCTTTCTTGTAGTGAGGGGCCCAAAACTGAACACAGTACTGGAGATGTGGCCTCACCAGTATAGGGGGACAATCACTTCCCTAGTCCTGCTGGCCACATGATTTCGGATACAAGCCAGGATGCTGTTGGCCTTCTTGGCCACCTGGGCACACTGCTGGCTCATGTTCAGCTGGCTGTCGACCAGCACCCCCAGGTCTTTCTCTGTCGGGCAAAAGAAGAGAAAGGAAGCACCCACAAGCTATCGAGATGTCTAACACCCCGACGCTTCCCTGTCTTCCACTGCCTCCTGAGGGGCTATTCGCGCTGAGGGCCATGAAAGGCACCGAAAGGGAAGGAGCTGCGGCCGCGGGGCGCAGCCCGGCCCAAGGCGGGCGGGGGGCTCGGGGAGGAAGCCGCTGCGGGCCCGCCCGGGTGTTCCTCAGCGACGGCTGCCGCCTGCGGCTAGGGGTAGCCAGGAGGGCGCGGGCGGGAGCGGCTGTAGCGCATAGCCGTGTTCTTGTCTCCACCTGGTGATTCCAGAAGCAAATATCCTCAGGGATAGTAACCTTTCAAATAAATACACGTGCCGGTCATTTTAAAGCTGTGTTTTGGGGCACCTATCAGGGAGCTCCAGCCGCAAACACCGTGATCCAGTAAAGAAGACACTAAAACCAGAACGGATGACCGTTTCTTTCTGCTTTTTCACCCAGTTTTTGGAAAACAAGTACGGTGCCATTCTGTCATCTGCTTCCTCCTGTTCAGAGACATTCAAAGGCACCACTGACCTGCGAATTACCACTGGCAGCTAAGCGTCCTCATTTTGCACAGAGAGGGACATGAAGGCAGAGGAAGCTCTTGTGTAAGCAGGAAGAGTTGACACTACAGACACTGGATACATTTCTGGAGCTCACATGTCAAAAACCATCACCTTCAATTCACTGAACCCTTCAAAGAAGCACACACTAGGGCTCCAGCCTAACCTGGCTCTAACCTTCCTCAGAAAGGCCTAAAAAAAGACAGGGAAAGGATATAACAAAGGCATTTCTCTTCAACTGCTAAACGGTCCAATATACTCGTAACCTTAGCTTCTCTGCTTTATAGCAAGTGAGTGATGAAAACCTGATGGGACAGGCTTGCAGGCTGCACTCTGAGCCACCAGGGTGCATTTTTGGAATTGGCCAAGGATATTCTAAAGTGGACACCTGGAAAGGGCATGGGCAGCAAGGGGAAATGCTGTTGAGGAAGGGTTTAAAAAGATTAAGAAAAAATTCTGATATAAATTTTAAGAGGTGAAGTGCAGGCACAGAACACTTTTCCTGAAAAGCAGGAATTGGGCTCTGAGCTGCCTCCTCAGATGCTATTTGGAGACCTCAAAAACAAGAGTCATTTAGAAAGCAATTTCTTCAAGAAGTTCAGCTAAAATTACAAAGACATAAAATTCCAGTCAGACACAGGAAATTCTTGGGGGAATACAAGAATTTTATGAGTCAGAAGATAAAAATCCCTCTGAATACCTAACTAAACTAATCTAATGAAGTAGTCACCAGGAAAGGAGTGTGATGAATCTGTATGTCAGGAAGGACAAATTTAAACAAACAGGAAATTGAACAACCTGAAGCTGTTTTCATTTTTACTCCCTGTGCCCTGCTCCTTTTTTTCTTTAAAGGTGCTACATAAGCTGCCATGTGGGTCTGAGGGGACTATTTAATTTTAAATGAAGTCTCAATTTAAAATAAATGAATTACCTGGCTTCCTTTTGCAAAGTTGGGAAGCCATTTATTTATGATTCATTATTTGCACTATTGTAGACCCTACAGGGCCCAGTGCAATGAAACCACTAACCACTTGCAGAGGAGTACAGGGAAAGTCATTGATGTAAAGCTTATAACCTAATATTTTGCTTCCTCACTGGCAAGCAGAACTGAGGCTGAACTCTTCATATTAGATATTTTGCCCATGTCAGGGTGTAGCTAGAGTTCAGTCCTAAAGATAGCTAGACCTGGTTCAGCTTCACATTAAGGTGCATGCTTAGCTCTGAAGCTGTCAAAGAGGTTTCCAGAGAGATCCTTACCCACAAGGGCCTTGACTTAGGTACAGAGAATTTCAAGACCATCTGTGTGAAGCAGTATTTATATAGAATGTTACCTCTTCTCTATCATGGAACCATGAATTGTCTAGACTTGAGGAAGAAAAGAGTTTTACATATGTATAGTATTGCATCCTGGATTTCTTTTGTGCGGAGTCAAACTTTCCAGTTTATAGCCTTTTCATTAAAAAATCGCTCACTTAGGAAATAAATTTTAGCAAATTGCACTTTGCAGAGATCATGTTAGAATTCCTAAAACTACAAAGATTGCTACACTTTTTATGGCTTTTATACTAAAATTAAGAAAACCCTTTGTATTTCAGGTTTACTTCAGCTTGAAGGAAGTAAACCTATTGACAAGCTAGGTTCTTTTTGTTTCAATGAGTTATGTGATTTCAAATGTCTTCACACCAGAATGGAAAAAAAAATGAAGGAAAACACTCTTTCAACAAGCTTTCCTCCAAAACTTGATTTGCATTAACCTAAATGTTTCATTCTGTAAAACCAAAAATACTTAATTCTAATTTTTACACCCCCCGCTCCAGTTTCTATTTAATACTAAGAATTTAAAATAAACAGTTGTGCTAAAATAATTTTGAGATAAAAAATGAAACTTCATTCCCAAAAGACAAGCCACTGGTCCCTCAGCTTCTATGGTCTTATGTGCTGTGGTAGACAGTATGTCAGGCATGGGCTGAACTGACTGCTAAGTACTTTTATATAAATTTAGGACACTGCTTAGTTTCCTATCTGAACTGCCTGCCTGTCTGGATCCTCCTATTTGGGGTTGATTCTGGACTTCACTTAAAATACTAATTGTTTATATTAAACAGACAAGAGAATGTGTGATGTATTTTAACTGTCAAAAGTGTTGTGAACAGCAGCAGCTGGAAGAGGAATGTTTAATTCACTCTGTTACCCCAAGCCTTTTAGAATCCTGTATCAGCAGCTAAATCTTACTCTTACAGGCAAGAAAAACAGTATATGAAGGAGTAGCACTGCAATGCTCTTCTACAGGAAAATAAAGAAAGGGTATTCAGAAGCCGTAGCATTGTCATTAGGAGGTCTAATAGAGCATCACTAAATCTACAACAATACTGATGCATCCATGAAAGCTGTGCACTTTTTTGTGTGGAACAGCTCACATTTTGTGGCTCCTTTCTTGTGCCAGTTTACTTGTACATAGCTGATGCCAGAGACATGCTACAGGTAGCAATGGGAGATATCACCTGAACCAATCACTATATGATATGCCTAAAAGAGAAAACTTTTTACTAGCTGTTACTGTAATACTCTTAAATCGTCTGGACAAGGAGTCAGTGGCTTTTGTCAAGCTGTAAGGATAATTTTCCTCCCCTACACAATTTATTCTTACAGGGCATCTCAGACACACACTCAGGACAGTTCCCCCATGGCAACTGTTGCAGCACAAGCTTGTGCTGGGACCAGCAAGGCCCAAAACAAGCCTAAGAGTCGTTATTTAAGAGACATTAACAGAAGTCTTGTTAAGTAACAGGATCAAGTTGTTTTCAGCATTTATAAAAACTTCAAATTTTCAAAAGCAGAAAATAAATCCAACCACAATTATACTACTTTGCATATTTCCTTGAGGAAATCTTTTAAGTAAAGCAGTGAATTAGCTGCACATAGACAAATGATCCTTCTAATGTCAAGGGAAAGGACGATCTGAAACATTAAATAAATCACACAATCATAGAACGTCCTGAGCTGGAAGGGACCCATGAGGATCATGGAGTCCAACTCCTGTCTATGCACAGGAAAACCCCCAAAATTACACCATGTGCCTGAGGGTGTTGTCCAAATGCTTCCTGAATTCTGTCAAGTTTGGCGCCATAACTACTTCCCTGGGGAGCCTGTTCCAGTTCTCCATTGCTCTCTGGGTGATGAACTTTTTCCTAATATCCAACCTAAACCTACCCTGGCAAAGAATCATACCATTCCTCTGGGTCCAATCACTGGCCACCAGAGAGAAGAGATCAGCTCCTGCCCCTCCACTTCCCCTCATGAGGGAGTTATAGACTGCAATGAAGTCTCCCCTCAGTCTCCTCTTCCCCAGTCTGAACAAACCAGGTGACTTTAGCCATTCCTCATATGGCTTCATCTCTAGACCCTTCACCATCTTCATGGCTCTCCTCTGGATGCTCTTCAACAGCTTCATATCCCTCCTATATTGTGGTGCCCAAAAACTGCACACAGTACTTCAGGCAATGCCACACCAGTGCAGAATAGAGCGAGACTATCACCTCCCTTGACTGGACTCCAGCTAGCAATGCAGTGCTTGATGTGTCCCTGCATGCAGCTGGCCCTTCTGGCTGCCAGGATACACTCATATTCAACTTGCCACTGACCAGGGACCCCAGGTCCCTTTCTGTGAGGCTGCTCGCCAGCCCTTGTCCCTCAGTCTGTATGTACATCCAGGGTTGCCCTGCCCCAGGTGCAAATTGTGGCACTTGCCCTTGGTTAAATGTCATATGGTTGGTGATTTCCCAGCCCTCTAGTCTGTCAAGATCTCTCTGCAGGGCCTCTCTGCCTTCAAGAGAGTTAACAGCTTCTCCCAATTTGGTGTCACTGGCAAACTTATTTAGTAAACCTTCTAGTCCTGCATCCAAGTTGTTTATGAAGATGTTCAAGAGCACTGGCCCCAAAATGGAGCCCAGTGGAACCCCACTAGTGACCGGTCACCAGCCCAATGTAACCCCATTCACAATAACCCTTTGAGCTTGAACTGTTAGCCAGTTGTTCATCCACTGCTTGATGTACTTATCTACCTGTATGCTGGACATTTTGTCCAGAAGGATATTGTGGGAGACAGTATCGAAAGCTTCACTGAAATCTAAAGCAAGAGCTTGTGCAAATGGCTGTAGTGCAGGTTTTCCTTGGGAGGCCTGACTTCTGCCATGTGGTATGGGGTTTTTCTTTCTTTTTTTTTTTTTAATGCCACATTTACAGAACAGGTTTGGCATGCTCAGAGAAGGAACAACATTTTTGTTAATCCCATAAGTCTTTTACTGTCCATTTGCCACTGCTGTATTAGCAGGAAAAAACAGACCTAACAAAGTGTGAAACTACTCTCCATTAAAAGACAGTGCTGTACTTCATTTCACTTTAACATTTACTTCAAAAGTAAACTCTGCTGAAACCTTGCATAAATAGTGCAGAATGAGCTTGCAAGGTATTCTGAACTTACTGAAGCAAAGTCCATTCACACCTCATATGCACAACTGCTTATTTGGTTCCTTCCTGCCAAAACTTCTGCCAAGAGAGCCCTGGGATGAAGCAAGTGGAGAGATACAGGTTGGAAGAAGAATTGTTAAAAAAACAGAAACAGCAGAAACACAGTCCACACTAACTGACAATAGGAAAGAATAGCTAAGTTCCAAAGTAGCTGCAGGTAGAAATTTTAATTCACTTTAATGCTTATTACACCCTATGTGTCCAACTTCTCATTTTCAGCCTTTCTACTTTCTTCTTCTCGTTTATTTTTCATTACACTATAGGAAATACTTAATTCTTTCCTTTTCACTCAAAAATGCAGTGAACTGGGTGCCGGAGCTTCCTCTCAGGCAATGTGTGCTTTCGAGTATGAAGTCAAGGAACTGTAGCCTTGATTAGACTAGATTATGCAAGGAGCTATACAGAGATTTTGTTTAGCTTTGTGAAACAGGTTTGTGGTTCGTTCTAAAAGGAAAGGATTACAGAGACTTTCACCAGAGAAGGCAAAATACAAAATCTTCACAAGGGCTCAGTAAGAAATCTTCCATTTTTAAATAAAAGAAATATGAAACGCTTCCTTGCTGGATGCAAACCTTTTCATAGGGATGTCTGTGCTTCAGCCCACTCAGCCCAGAACAGCCAGTAACCTGCTGGTCAGGTCCCATGCGAGATGCATGGGAGGCTTCTGCTCTAACCACTTGTAATATTTTGTATGCAAAGTGGAGAAGCTTTAGCAACACAGACTTAGGGGAAGGTGTCATAAGATGGCTGAAGCAATCCATCAACTTCCTGCCGTTCTCTTGGCCCTGCTCTCAGTTGTCTTGATACTTCTGTTTCCTCACCATTCACCAGCTCTGATGCTTATCCATTTGTTGGGAGAAAGTTCAATTCACTAAACCAGTAGAAAGTTATTCAGCTTTTCTTCTGGGCTAGCAAGCTCAGTCAGTTAACTGAGAGGTTAAAAAAACATTGGAGGCAATGCAAGGCAGAAGGTGAGAATGCAAGAGGTGTAGGGAAGACTTACTCTGATATCCTAGATTGATAGAAATTCTACTGTTAGAATAAGGTAAAATTCTGATCTCAGCAGTGACAATATGTCTTTCCACTAATACCACAGAAACACGATTACAAGCTGACCATATGAACAACAGATTTAACCAAAGACTTCTGGAGATCAGTGCATTTATAACTCAAATAAGCCTGTAATCCCTCTGTTCCAAACATCTCCTCTTGGCTCCCCTGGAAGCTGAGGCACACCCATGGTTTTAAATGCTCATGCTCTAAGTGTATCACTCCAGGTGTTCTCAATAGGATTCTTTCCTAAAAAACAACTCGAGGTAAAACATGGTCCAAATCTCTGCAGGAAAAGAACAGAGCCAACAGCACAATCCATTTCTGAAAAATGACTTGGTTCCCATGCCACAAGCAACAGTCCATAAAGCATCTCACAGAAAACCCAAACAAGCCTTGCAACCTCCAGCTTTAGAGCAAAAACTAGAGGATCTGAAGACCTCCGACCCACATTCCAAAATGGACCTTAAAAACATACTTCCTTCCCTTGCAGTCAGCTTAATGACCTGCAGATTTTCAGTACAGGCCATATCTGACATCAGCATCAGAGCCTCACCTACAACCAGATTAAAATGGTTGTATATTTTAACATGAAACATGACAATGTTTCATTTGCACAAGGTATATCCCACTGGCTTGGTGTAGTTTTGAGGGGGGTGGGTGGAGTGGAGGCAAGGAAGAATTCCTACTCTGTTGTATTCAAAGCAGCCTCAGCAGCAAAACTCTCAAATGTTCAACCTCTATACTACAGATCCCAGCATTGCTATCACTTGGTGTAATCCTTGTTTCACACTGTTAGCTACTTAAGTAAACCCATTTTTTCATCTACACCTTAAGAAATGTTAAGTCTAAAATGCTTGCAAAACGACAGATCATTTTTGAAAAAGACCTGAAACCAAGTGATCAGCCTTTGGAGAGCTGTGTGTGCAATGACTTGATTATCTCTATTGTTGGCATTCGCAGGGGTCACAGAGGGGTTCAGCTGCATTGTACTAGGGCAGCACTGCAAAGAAAAGCTGTCACAGGCGGCTGAGTGTCCCATCTAGGAAACGAACATGGGGGTGCCAGTAATTAAGTGTCCAATTAAATAGGGCCAGAGCTTTGAGCTGATGGCAGGTTTAGGAATTCCAGTTTAGTTTCTTTCTAAAGAATAAAAATGCCGTAAACTGCAGTTTCTAGGGATCTAGAAAACTTTCTGAAAACTTCTCAGATTTTGTAAAGAATTTTGAATGGAAAAATTGGAGAATTCGGACAAAATTCAAATAGCTCAACTGTTTCCCACTCTTCATTTAGTTCAAGTCTTTGTTTGAAATGTTTCCTTCCAATATCAATTTATGTTAAAAAATCTGAGGGGTATATACCATTTCCCAGTTCAATACATAGAAAAAAAAACCCCAAATCATTTATTTCTGCTTGCCAATTATAAAGCAAACTTTGCTGGACACACAAGTCCCCAACCTTGTTTCCGTACACAGTTTTGGTTCCCCAAATAAAAAATCCTGTTGTTCTCACAGTCCTAGCTGTGGCTACCCTAGCCTCCAGGACTAAATTTAGCTTCCTCTATCTCAATATTTTACCTCTTTCTCTTATATACAGTAAGAATGTATAGTAAAGGCTATACATCCATCCAAAGATGTAAACCAGGTGAGCAGGGCAAATAATAATTTTATTTGCAGCTTTATACAAGTCTATCTTTCTGCTAACCTTTTGTTTAACAATCTTACTTTCCTAAGCCCATCCCATGATACTATTTTTCTTATTTTTTTCTTCACTGATCTTTATTAGATCATGTAAATATTTGCATGGACTTGAGTAAGTATCAGTTCATTTCCTGAGGGCACTGCATTCTTCACTCTTGCTTTGAATGTTGTTTTTTTTTAAATACCTGCTATCACTGCTGTAACTCTCTAATTCCTCATCATTCACTAGTTTTAAAACAGTCTTGCACAAATAAACCATAACACTGAACTAATGAGATATGGGTGGGAAGTTTCTGTAAATATAGCCTGAATTAAAGGTAAATGTCTGCATAACTTAGATAATCTTATTCTTTACATTACACTGAAGATAACACTGAATGCCCTTCATTTATTAATCTTTATGAATTTGAAGAACACTCTGCTTTATCCTTTCAGACTCTTTAACAAAGCAACTTTATGTTTTTAAATATGAAGTAGCACACTCCTACCCAAACATTAAAGCAGAACTGCAGGCTGTAATACATTTGATTACTCAGGCATTTTAATGTTATTGTCCCCCTCCATCTGTGCAAGGTTTAAGTCTGGCACTGGCCAATACAGTTTATGAACATTTAAAAAAATATGCAAGATCTATTGGCAGAGGAATGAAAGAAACATACTGTTACTGCTTCTACAAATTGATGAGAAACTCATTAAAGCTCAATCATTTGTGGATAAGTAAAAAACATTCTTAGAGGCAAAGTGCCAGTGGAAATCTCATGTGTTTCAGCTTCTGAATTTTCCCAGTAACCCTTTTTGCTGTGGAAAGGAGGGTAGAGTGGGGAAGGATGGACAGAGTCTCCACATGGTCCACCCCTTTCTTGATCTTATGAAGGAAAATCAGATCACCTTAAGATCAAGGGCTTTTGGTTAAAGGTCTGTGTCCTCACTTCCAAGGAGTCAAGTTGCCTTGCCATTCTGGGTGCCATGCTAGCAGGCACCCTAAGTGAGTAAGGACAGGAGTCTCATACTTGGGTTTGTGCAGGAGGTGGTCAGGTACTCACTCCCTCCTTCACAGAAGTCCAGGAGGGGACATGTCCCACCAGGGAGTCTCACTGGAGTGTTACACATCCCGGACATGTATAGCTCTTTTGGGCACGGAACTGTGTGAAAAATCAAATGGGAACATGAAAACTTATGTTTACGCATCATTAAACAAATTACTTTTACAGAGACTAGCATGAAGGAGTTAAGATTACAGTTCTGCTATGTACATTTCTCTGCTTTTTAGGAGTGTGATTCACTTTTTATACGAACTGTACCGGGATGCCTGGAACCAAAGGAATGAAAGCAGCTTCTGGCATAGGTTTCAATACCACCCTGTTCTTCAGCAGTAAAATGCAGCCCTGTTTAATCATACTGCCACAGTGACACAGATCCAGGTACACTCAAGATATGCCAGCACTGTGGGACAAGGGAAGAGTCTCAGACACACAGATAGTAAAGAAAATAGAACAAGTTAAACAGAGAGCTCCTATGAATCTCTTCTCCAGCAATGCCAGTTAACTGGGTAAGCAATGGCCAACGCAACTTCAGTTTGCCACAGTCTAACATTAGTACTACTAACTCATGAGCTGAAGTCCAGCTCTGACAGTACTCTTTCAATCAAGGATTTCTTACTATCCTCAAAAGCAAGGAGGGGTAAAATTTCCCTGTAATGCTCTGTCTTCCCCTCTTGCCTTTTAAACTTGTTCCCAGAGCCTTAATGCCCTCAACACAGTATTTTGTGCAGTATATTTCTCATTAGAAAGCACAGTTTTTCCACCACTCTTCAACCTAAATATGTCTTAATCAGTTTCCAGATATATTGGCACTGACAACTGACATTCCAGATCCTGCCCCTCTGTACATCCATATTCCTGGGAGTCTGTTAAATCTGTTAAATACAGAATGTGTGGCAGGGGAAAAAAAAAAAACACTGAATCAAGGGGAGATAATTGTATGAATGTGAGTACATGAGCACTTTCAAAACCCATAAATCTTACGGATAAAACCACTTTTTAAATAAGCACATAAACAGGGGAATTCTGTTCTCATGACCACCTCCTTGAAATGTAAGAGGCAGAAACAGAATGTTTCTGTCTCTAAATTTTAATGTATTAAAAATACACCTTGCCGTTCACATCTGCATTTATTGTGTCAGGTGTCCTTAACTTAGTGAGGTTAACATAAAGACTTCGACTTTCTAAAAGCTCAAGAATAGCAACAGAAAATCAGCAAAATCTCTGCCTACTAAGCTTTTGGAAAATTTCACATGCATTCTGGAACATGCCAAAGACCAGCTTAAAATTTGTGCCCTGAATGAAGCTAAATTTAATATGCTGACAAATCTTTTATTCACTCTCATTACCCTAAGGTCACCTCTCTTTCAGTTACATATTTCTCTTCCTGCCCATAAATGGGTGAGCAGTGATGGATGATCTATTTACAAAACACATTGTCAGCTTTTTCACACCTGACAATTCTTACTCATAACTGCAGAGAAACAGGTGAACATTGCCACAGTTCTCTGGGGTAACAATAACTAGAGACACTTAAGTAGATTTGTCTTTTTTGAAGAAAGGTAAGAAATGAACATGCATACAAGGAGAAATGAAACTAAAATAATTGCAGTTAAACTCATCTTTCCCACAAATATGCTGCACCCAAGCTCTGTGTACAGGTGCTTTACTGACTCCCACAATAAGAACTAGATTTTCATTGTGTAGCTCTCCTCTTAAAAATTTTTCCCTCTACATCTCCATAGTGGCAGCTGTGGAAAGTGACTTGGGGATCACACCCACTTGATTTGCTGTCATCTGGCTTAAGACCTGATCATGCTGTCCTCACTCACATAAAACTCTATGCAAATTGTGTCTGACTTAAACTGGCAGCATTAGACCTCATTGGTGTTTTGACTTAGGACTTAATCTCTAGCAGATGGGTGTTCACATGTACAGTGGCAGTTGCAGTGGTATAACACAAACCTGTCTACCATTACATTTTCAAGGCTGTGGCTGCCACTAAATAAAGTCTACAAAAGACAAATTAATGCTCTTTGCTTCATACTCAGATCAACACTGTAAAGATTTTGATGGTGATCACTGAATATTCCAGTTTGATTAAAAGCAGCTTGCATTTTTTTGCTTTACTTAAAGTACTATAAAACCTCAAAGCAGTTTTGATAAGAGACTAAAATGTGAAATAGTAAAAGCTGACAGATCTTTCGTATGGTTTCTTACTGGTCATAAATTTACAGCACTGTATTAATGAAAGAAAAACATGAAATACTTTAATCTTTATTAATATTCTGTCAATAATTATCACTTGGCTAGTTTGTTCAGTCTAACATGATAAGGGCAATTTTTGTCAAATAACAGATTTCCTCATGTTTCAGCCTATACTGTATGGTATCATTCTCACCATCTTGTACAGTAAGGAACTTAAGGCATTTTTCTCTATTTGACAAATCCAGAGGGAAGAAACAAAACCAGCTTGCACTTCTTTCTTATTCATAACCCCATAAACCACATTAATCAAAACAGAAGATGTGCAATTTTGGACAACCTACACTCAGCCACAAAAAGTTACTGTGTTTAGTGAGACATTGCCTAAAACCAAAACAGGAAAATGCAATTTATGGTAGTGAGAAAATAATGAGAGAAAAAGTGGAAATTTTAGTCATAACCATACTGAGGCTGCCCAGGGAGGTTCATGTCTGGTGATATTCAAAGCCTGACTGGACCCCATCCTTTGCAACCTGCTCTAGGTTATCCAGCTCTTGCAGGAGGATTGGAATAGATGATCTCCAGAGGTCCCTTCCAACCCCTAAAGTTCTGTGATTCTGTGATAGGGAAATTATACATTGCCCAAGGTCACAGAGCTGTCAGACATGCTGGAACATGGGTACAGAATCAGCAGATCCTCATACAACACCAAAAATATGAAGAAGCCATCCAAATTACGGCCAAACTGCACATCCCAGCTAGTGATATACACCCAGATGGATGATATCTTCTGCAGCAGAAGACAGATGTGATGTATTCTTGTATCCTACAGAATTCTTCCTTCCTGGCACCACGCAGTGAGCTAAACATAATCCTGTGTCGTCATTCTTCCAAACCTCTGCAGACATGATGCACAATGTCATACCACTCCACTTACAAATGATTTAAAGTTCAGTTTCCAAATTGCAAAGCAGACAGACAATTTCCCTCCCCATTTCATGGTTTAAATTAATAGAATATTAATAAAGCAATGAAACAATACAACTGACTTAAGCTGTACATGGTGTGGCTAAGTTGCATTTGAGCTATACAACCATGCGAATGAGCCACAGCTGTGACCAGAAACCTCCCTGCCTGTCCATCCTTGTGGCTTCTCTTGCACATACATTTTTGGCTAATTAAATGGAACTATGGCAAAGTTAATTATCATAGATCGTAAAAGGGTTAGTTTGAATGAATTTTCATTTTAAAGGAACAGAAAGCACTCTTAAGTTTGCAAGTGTAGAATAATTCAAGAGCATCACCAAAAATCTTCTACTTTCTCCACTGAACAAGACTGCAATACAAGTAGCTCTTGAAAAGTAATTAGGTAGCCTTGCTCAGTAAGAAATTGCACAATGATTAATAGGTCTAAGCAAGAATCACAATATTTTTGTATTTAAGAAATCCAGCCCTCCAGAACAGTAAAGATGTTATGCTGCTGAATGTTGCTAACTTGAAAAAGCAATCTGCTGACTAACAATAGACTAACTCCCCAAGAGACCAAACCTATCTGAAACAGCTATACTTATGAGAAATTAACAATCCTCAGTCAAACTACTTTATAATTTAACTGAATACCACAGTTTCCAATTCTGTGTAATAAAACCATGATTTATATATTATTCATATCTTCTCAGACTACTTTTGCCAAACTGTTTCTTAAAGATGGCATTTTTAGCTATTTACTATTAAATAAAAAATAGAAGATTGTGTTTAGTGCTTAGAAAGAAGAGTAAAACAATTCTAAATAAATCTAGTGAATTTGCTTACATTAGTGATAATAAAATGGAAAATTGAAAGCTAAATATTTTCATTACAGCATCAATTTAAACACATTGCAAAATCCTTCTCAGCAAGATCCTCAGAACAAGGCAAGAAAGAAACAACAACAAGTATTAAAGTATATGTAGGACAACAACAGAAAATTGTATTTGTCTTTGTTGATATTCTATTCCTGGAAGGTCCTTTAATGGACAGTTCTTACCACATGCTGACAGGCAGAGCTTTGTGCTGGAGTGGCACAGTGAGCATGTGTGCCAGCTCACAAGGGCAGAGCATCTTTAAGTACTGGCCTATTAATGAGAACACAAACAGGATTTTTTGGAGGGAGGAATATATTCTCCAAAAAATCCCACAAATTAGAAGTTACAGAGATTATTCACACAGAAGAATTGAAGGCTGTTATGAGTTCCATCAAGGCTGCTGGTCCTCCATTGGTAGATTCACAGATATAGCTTATGGAAGTGAACAGGCTTGCTATTCAAATCCTTTAACAACTGAGAAGAATCATGCCAATGATAGCAAGGAATAGCCCAGCTCAGATATAAATGAGATGAACAGAGGAAGTGGAGGGAAAAGATATCTGCAACGGCAAAGGCAGTATTAGAATTTGGAAAGTTATATGTCTGGAGTCCTCCAGCATCTATCTGACTGCCTTATTTAAAAATCCGAAGGGAGTAAGCTTACCTACATGCTTACAACATTTTTAATCAGACCTCCAGAACTAAAAACATTGTTCTATCTTGAAATAATTTGACCAACCTTTGCCATCCTTTACAAAAGACAATGGTAATTACCACAAACCCAGGTTGTTACAAGCACATAGCTCACTGGGATGTGCCAGTGAGATGTCCCAGCCACCCATACTCCAAGTCACATTTCTGTATGGCCCTAAAACCATTCAACAGGTGACTTGGCTTGCATCTGAATCTAAATGCTCTTCTTGCTGCTGAACAGAGCATGCTCTCCAACCATTGCATCCCTAACAATCTGCTTGTAGAGTTGTTAATGCCAAGAACAAAATAGCACTGACAAGTAATGACAAGTAAGATAACCTGAGCTGCTCTTCTGTTTCTGCAGTTGCTGTGTCCCACTGTCTTTCTGTCCCAGCTCACACACCCTTTCAAGAATCCATGCACTGGTGATGGCCAGAGAAAAGGAAACAATTCCTCATGGCTGAAGGAGACTCTGGTCAAGTCATTTGCCTCATCCAAGAAATTCTGGAGCATCCCAGCTCTTCAGCTAATTTTGCCATTTTTTTCTGTTGCAGACTCAGCAAGTCATCTTTGTCTGTTTTGTTAACCAAATAGGGTGACTGATGAACTTGTCAATATGATTTTCTGAACACCAAATGTCTCTTCTCCCTGTTCCTGAAATGAATCTGCCTTTCCAAGAAGAAATTAAGAATCACCCTACCACAACTTGGGTGAAGAAGCTGACATCAGTAAAATTTAGGAATTGATTTGCTAACCTGTATTTATATCTATGATACAAACAATCGATAGATGGTATTACGAAGTGTACTCTGCTGCTTCAGAGACCTAAGGTTTCAAGCAAATTAAGTTTCTTCTGGGTTTCCCTAGTAGCAAGGGTCAGTAAGAGATGCTCGCTTTCAAGATGCCTTTTGGTTTTCATTTCTCTCTTACTCAGGCGAAGAGTTCCTTATGCTCTTAATAGTTGTACTGATTACTTTCATACAATGGGACTGATGACAGGCTAGGGGAAATCAGGGCTGATAGCAAGAGTTTGGAAAGCCTATTGCTGAACATCTGGAAGTGTAGCCAAGAGGAATTTATGAGAGTAAAACATCTGACCACCCCCAACCTTATAATTTTCTTTGACTGTTCTCTAGCACCTGTGCTGAATCATGTAGCCTAGCAAGTTAGTACATCATAGGGGCCACATTAAGGGAACAATACCAGTAAATACAAGAGGCAAGATGGGGAACTTTGGTGGGCATAGAGTGGTGACCGCATTGTGCAGTGCTGAAGACATGGGGATACACTCATTCTGGTGGAAAAAGTGATGTGCAGAGAGGAGAAGTGACCTGCAGAATCACTGGCTGACACTGTGAGTCCAGACAAGGCAGGCAAAGGAAATTCCAGGAACTGTCGGGGGCTCCTTGGCTTGCTTCGTATTTGACTGCTGGGGCAGCAGGGACTCAACAAAAGCTCAAGTACAGCTGTCTCTCAGGACAGCCTCTAGCTGCATGGGCAGCTAATACAGCTTAATTCCTGATACTAACTGGAATGTTTCCAAAGTATTGACACAAAAAGTGAAATAAAATCACATAGGTAAGTTCTACATTTCATTTGATCTGTAGAGAACCAGGAAGACAAAAGAATGGGTTTTGGAGACAAAACTCTTTATTTTGAGAAGTGGGAAGCTGGCACAGCAAATGATAAAAAGCACAGCTGAAGACACTGTGTACCACTGGGCACTCCTCTGTCTTCTGCCAGTGCACAGATGCACCCTGCACCTTCTGACTTTCTCCACTCTGCTGCCTGAGTGACACAGAGAGACTCCACTGCAGGCCACGTATGTTGTCCAGGGATTTGTCCTTTCTTTTTAACACAGAACAAAACTCACATTTCTTGCCCTTCATGATTTCACTGCCAACACTATCACCTGGCTGACCTCCACAGTGACATGCAGGACGCACCAAATATTACATGAGATGATCCAAGAAAACTCCAACCCTCTCAGTAGACAGTAGGAAACTCACCATTACCATTCCCTGGTGACCAGAGGGCATGCTGAGACAGTTGTTAGCATTTTCTATGATTATTTTTATATTACTAAAGTGGGATTAAGTGTTTAGCAACACCTTTTGAGACCTACAAATTCTTCTTGTTATGGAACAGCATCCTGAAGACCTATTTTTCTCTAAATTAAAAAAAATAACTTTCATTAGCTCATTATTCCAATATAATTCTTACCTTCCTAAATTCTAAAATTCACTAACCAAGCACACGGCACAAAAAGCATTTTAGACACCAACAAAATACTAATAATTAGAACAAAATTGTTTCAGCTGTGGTTTTTGTCATTTACTTTGTTACCTACCTAATTTTGAGAGGGAACAAATTGGTTCTACAACCGTTCTAGCTTTCAAGTACTTTTTTCTGTTTTTAGTACCAGTGAAATTCATCATATTATGACAGGAAAGCAAAATTGTTTCATTTCATAAGATCTCCAACAGCATGAAGCTAACCCCATGGTCTCTGAGACAGAAATTCTGCCAGTTATAGACTTTCAAAGTATAAGCAGAGAAGAAGAAGTTTATCAGATGGAACTGTTAGTCATGATATGAAGAATGTATGTTCCCTACAGATGTTATAGCTATTTATATGATAAATCCCAATCATCACTACAGGAATTTTACAACTTTCTTTTAAAAGTTAATGCTCAAGTTCAAATTAATCTTCTTTTGACAATGTTTGCCTAATAGTTCAGTGTTGAGCAACATTTCCAGGGTTACATTTACAGCGAGTCTGCTGGGCACTTTTAAAGCTGTATTCCAGACTTTGTACTTGCATCAGAAAGACTTCTTTTAATTCTTCAGTGCTTCACAAATACTTCTAGGAAAGACAAGTACAATAAACACTGATAAATGCTTAACAAGGGCACATCTAGACTTGTAAGTTAGCTGGAATTAACACTAGGGTTAATTTAGAGCACGTGACAGGTTGTAGAACAGCTCCCTGGAAGAAAATACTCCTTCTAGAATAAAATTACCTCATTCTCATGTTCAACACTTGAACTGTTTTCAGTAACATGAGAAAATGAGAACAAAGCATGTTTGTTCCAGTCTGTGGGATCATTGGTTTACTCAGGAATCACAGTCTGGGGAATTCAATATGAAACGAGGGATACGAAAATACCTTAAAGTGTCTCCAAGGAATTCACGGTTGCATAAATATAGAGTCATTGGTGTCAAATGGCAACAGCCCTTTTAAAACCAGTGCTACATTTACACACTTCAAAGGCCCGTGTTATGCAGAACATGGTGCTACATAGGGCACTGCACCCTCTCATATCAGAGACAGATCTTTTAAGAGGATGCCTCTCTGCCATCAGCAACAAATCCTTCCCCTCCCTGCCTACGCTCTCCTGTTCACTGAGACAGCAGGAGGTCTGGGCTTATTGTCTGGTTTTGGAAAGGGATAGCAAACTCTTTGGGTAGGGAAACAAAAACAGTGATGTTTTATTTGGGTGATACATGTTGACTTGATCTCATATCTCCACTTCTTCTTTGCTCTCACATAATAGGAACAAAAGATAAACTCTAAGCGATTGCACTGACTGTCAAGAAAAGGTTCTTGGTGGAAGAAACGAGTACTGTCCCTATAAAGGGAAGGCTGTGGTACTTGTCACAAAGATAAAGGATTTTTCCACCCTTGGTGTTGCTGGCCATGAAACGTACTTGGAGGTTAGGGAATTTCTGTGATTTTTTTTTTTTGTCTTCTTAAAATGCCAGTTTAATTGGGTGCTAATCTGTTTTTTCTGCTGTCTTTTAAAATTTACCCTTGGTTGTTACCTGAAACCTGTGCTGAACTGATAAGACCACGGCGTCAAATCTCAGTAGTTCTCAGTTACAAGTACAGCATTTGGGGCAAAAAATAAAACAAGAGAGGAGCCCAGCCTGGCCTGGCCAGCTGCACACATTGGCAATCCACAAGAGATGGAAACTATTCCAGCCAAAGACTTCCCCAGGGATTTAGGGGAATGGAATCACAAGCAGAAGATGAAAGTGAGGCTCTGCAGAAAAAGGAGGAATAAATCAAGGAATTCCTCAGCCCCAGACCTTCCCATATTGTATCCCTGATGGTACACAAAGTACTTTGATGTTCATGGTACCTGCTGATGTTGATGCTCAACAAAGTAACATTAATCATCTGCTGCAGATAATTCTGATGTGCATCCAGATAGTATTTAGGTGCAGCATACAAAAAGTAAATACAGAGATGATTTTGGGTCTTCACCGCTCATTTACGTTTATGTATTTTTTGTGTGGTCTCCTCTAAATGTCTTCCAAACTGTTTTGCAACCTCTGTGTGCTCTGTGCTCCTGGGGGAGGTAAAAGTGCATTAGACATTCACAAGGCCAGAGCTTAAAGAGTGGCTTCAGAAGAGCAGGTCAGGGAGAGCAACTCTAGTCCTTTGGTCTTTGGGCAGCCAGGCTTTCCAACACTCCTGTGTGAGAAATAAGAGACAAACTGTGCCCAGAACATGGGCCCATGGAAAGCAAGCCTGTGGAGTTCATACAGATGAAGGGGAGATATTTAAAAGCTCATGTTCACCCTACAGAGTCCAATCACAGAGGCCTGGTGACACCCACTGAGCAGACATTTGCCATAGCTGCGACAGTGCCAAACTTCTATCATTACTTCTTTGTGCTCCCTAGGAAGTATCATACCTCTTCCTTCACTACCAAGGGGAGCAGCACACAGAATAGTGCACCTAACAGGAGAGCTGCCTCAAAAGAGAAAGCAGGAAAACTGTAGCTTAATCCACCAAGAAAATCAAAATTCATCAGAAAGCATCCTCCCCTCAACAGAAAAGTGAGACATTTGACATTCTGCTCCACACCCTAGTTTTGGTGACTACAAAAAGAAAGAGGGTAATGGCCAACAATGTGTGAAGCTATCCGCCATGTAAAACTGTTTTGTCAAGATCCAAAAAGCAATCTTAGCATAAAGTCCATTCAAGTAATATTTAAAGCAAGTAACCTCAAACTCACAGACTAAAATCGTAATAGAAACAAGATGACTCAAATATACAACATGTAGAAATTGGCTATATAAATGCTTCCTGCTTCACTCTCATATAGTTCCAAAGATAAAATCTAATGTGGAAAGAAAAAGCAACGTAATGCCTCACATTTCAAACCCAAATCGTGTAACTGGGATAAAAGGAAACATGCTATTTCATAAATACTCTGATTAATATACACTGTAAAATTTGTATCATTATAAGCAATTATAATCATTGCATTAAACAGACTATACAGAAGGTAACATTGGCCTAAACACAAAATTGCCATAATAACAGGTTTTCTGCTTAAAACAGTCTTTTTCATCTTAATGAAAAAAATGTATTTTGAATGACCTTTTCAGGCAATGGACATTTCAGCTAGTTTTAAGACAATAGTCTATTCTTAAATTACTGTTGTCTAACTTTCAGGAACACCCAGGAATAGTTAACTGAATAAATAATAATCTGTATTAGGATCTCTGTATTTTCCCCAACTGTTCCTCTGTTTGCTGTCCTGTGTTTTTTGTCTTTTTTGATACACATTAACCTGTTAGACTGACCTTCACTTTCCTCCCAATCTCTACAACACATTAAAATTCTTTAAAAAGACAACTTGAGAGAGCCTGCCTTTTGGTAAACCTCCTAAAGCAAGCTCTACAGACTGGTCTGGCATGCGTTGTGTACATGCACCTGTCATGAAAATTTGATGACAAATCATCTGTTTCCTGACAGATAGGCTGCATTGACTTCAAATTCCCATGAAATGTCTTCATCTATCAGGAAGAAAAACGTTCTCCTTTAAAGCCATGATCATTCTCAAACTTCACTTCAATCCTCCATTTGCTTTAGTCTGTATTATCATTTATTTGTACTATATTTTTTTCTGGATCAATTAAAGCCTGCTGCAAGATACATCTTCCTGATCATCTTTTGGGAAAATGTATAGAGACAGGAGCTAATGAAAGGAATGAAAGCAAATGTTTCACAGTAATAATGCAGTTTTCAGAGGGTGAGAAATGAAGATTCTTCTTAAGACTGACCTACCCCAGTTTGTTTAAAACTAAACTGAACTTGAACTGATAAACTACTCTTTTGAGATTAACCTGAATAGTGTACATTCAGCAAAACACTGTAAATCTAAACATACCTGAATTTGAGTCAAACTTTGTTTCTGACCTGCAAAATAAAATAAAAAGATCATTAAGTTACAAAACCAGCTTTATCCCATAAAAGCCATTTGTCAGACTGATCCCCTGCAGCAAATACTGTCTTTAACATGACAGCCTGCCTCTGTCTGTTAATGTTAAATGCATTCAAGGGCATTTTAACCCAAATAATAACTATTAGCTTTAATATTTTAAGGGGTTTTTACAATGTAAAGTTACAAAGAAGATATTTTAAAAGACAAATCACAAAATGAATGCAGAAAATAGAATATAAATTTAAAACAGGATTAAATTATATGCTATGAATCATGGCACACAGTTGTTCCTAGGAAATAAATATTGTTTTGATTCATTTTCATTTTTGAAAAGTCATTAAGAGAATTTAATTTATTCATGAATGTTTCCAATCTATTTTTGAAGCAGATACCGTTTCATTAATGTCATATGTATTGTATCCAATGATCTGTACTTAATTGTACAACATCCTAGGAGGGTTTTGTTTGTGTGTGTCTTCAATTTACTCACTCTGAGCATAGGAATAAGTGGTTTGATTTTCTTAAAAGTGGAAGGCGGGGGGTGGGAGAGAGGGATAGAGGAAGGGAGCCAGACCAAAATTTTAACTTGTTTTAAAGTCTTTGCAAAAAGACAATGATGTATGCATTATGAGCCCTTAGCTTTGGTCGTGCACTGCAGATTTTTTCTCTCTAACAAGTAGTGTTTTCTTCTAAGGGCTTAGCACTTAGCAAATGAACCCTATAACCTGTATATTTAATAAAAGGAAGAAAAAAATTAGCCCTTGTGGGAACATTATGTTTCAGATATAGGTTAATAATACTTGTAAATGTAGAAGCCTTTGAAGATCTTAATTCAACTGTGGGAAAACTTAAGTTGGGTAATTACTCTCAAGATGCTGCTGATGTGCTGTCAAGCAGAATTAACCCTGTGACTAGGCCTATCTACACAATCTGCTATAAGACAGCATTGTCTATATCGAGCTCTCAAACCAATTAAGGGGCATGTTCCAAGCAGATTTATATTGCCCACTAACAATCAGTTGTACACGTGGTCATGGCTGTCACAGCAGGATACCAGGTCAGAGCAGCAGGAGACCTGTTAAAGGATGTTACGTTGGCAGCAAAATGCATTTCCCCAGAAATTCTGAGAAGGAAGCACAACGTTGGGTCCTTTTACATTCCCTCAAGGAGAAGATATACTTTGGGAAGTTACAGTCTTTCTTTTTTTTAAAAAATAAGTGACTGGAGCTCAAGAAATAATTTCAAATGTATTTTCTTATTATTATTTTATAAGCTTGGATATGCCAATACCTGTAGATGTATTTTACATGTATTCTCTCTGGTTTATATAACTGACATTGTAATCCCACACCAGAGATCTATCCTACACCAAACAAATATCAAATCAATCAATTCTAAAAACTAACAAGTTCACACTATTAGTTATAGTTAAAGCCATCCAAAAGGAAGCAACTTCCTTCTCCCTTCCTACTTGTTCTCCACCTTCCCCAAGTACTCCCAGTCTTTTCTATTTTAAATATAACTCTCAGGCAGTGATGAGATGGAAGGGAAAATAAGCGTAACTCATCCTCCTAATTGGTACTCACAAAGTATCACCATAAGCACTGAACAAAGAAAGTATGTTCCTGACAAATGCCTGCACAAATAACTGCCCAGGGCACTAGCTCATGCTCCTGTTTGGCAACATGTATCAGTTGGTATTTAGATCCAGCAGGATGAGATCTCCAGTTTGTGGGAAGTGTGTGCTGCCAACTGGGGGGAATTCCACCAAGTTCCATGCAAAGCCACTTAACTGAGTATTTTGTTCACACTGTAGTGTATCTGTCTTGAGTGCTCTCTCTCATCACTTTATCAGCAACACCTCACTACCTATACATTGCAGATACCATATGAATCTTACCCTAAGCATCCTTTTTCTGCACGATCAACTTCTTGCTGCCTACATCCTAGAAACTTGGTATTAATTGGTCAAAAAAAGACCTTGGTTTTCATCCTGCATGGCTTAGCATGGACATATGCTCAGTAACTTGCGGCATCAACAAACAGTCCTGGGGCCAAAATGGCAAGAGAGGAGGGTCACCAGGGTCACTGGGCACTGTAATGAGTACCAAAGCTCCAAACAGTCATAAATTACTGGACAACAAATCAGAAAACTGATACAGGGTGATAAATGAATGGAACTTTGTCAACAGCAGAATAGCTATGAAAGCAAAAACAACATGGGAGGTAGCACTAGGAGCCAGTGAGAGGAGAAGGATCACCTACTTTATGGTCACCATGTCACCTTGGCAAAACAAAGCAAAATTTAGGACACAGTATTACAGTATCACAGTATTGTTAGAGATCTTGGAAAGGTACAGAAAAAAGAGAGGAAGATAATGAAGCATCTTTGACATTGTAAATAACCAACAAGTAGCAAGTAAGAGAAGCACTCTACAAGAAAAAAAGTCATCTTGTCTACTTGAAGAAATGACAAAGTTGGCAGCAATTTCAATAAAACCAGCACTTTTACCCTAGATCTTCCAGTATTTACATCTTTCTTCTTGACAGCACACTAGACAAAGGTTTAAGAAACTAGCTGCGTATGTGTTAAAAATATACAGCTAAAAACTGGCCAATAAATATGATGATAAAAGCTGGAAGTATATTCCAAAGGGATGTTCTGCTGCACACAAGAATACTCACTCTGACTCCTTTATACTTTCAAAATTACATTAACTAGAAGGAAAAACTTCTCTGTACATTATCATTGTACATACTCTGATACCCAACTTAAGCATCCTTACAGAGCCAGGCACTGACTTTACAAACTGTCTTTTATCATTTATCACACCAAGAAGGGGAAAAAAAACCCACAACAAACAGAGAATGGCTTTGTGCATATTTTCTCTACTAGAAAGAAACAGGGTAATGATAATCCTATAGTGTGAGTTTTAAAGTACTCCTTTCTGAAGTATGACTGAACTGCAATTGTTCACTGCCACATACTACAGCATGACCAGACACACTACAGCTGAAGCTAACACAGATCTGCTATGTACCACTGAAGCAAGGTTTCGACCAGAAGAGAGGAAAGAGGACTTACTGCAGAATTCCTATTGTTGTGTTACAACTGCCTTTTTCTTTCACCCTTCTTGATGAAGTCCTTAATAGGTTTATTCAAGCTTTGTTGAAGCCCAACATTGAGGAGAGCCTTTGAAAGCCCCACAGCTCTCTCAGAAACCACATGATGAAACTTCTGCAGCTCTAATCCCTTCGTTTTTACACTGAAGGAGTCATTGGCTTTCGTACATCTTTCAATCAGCAGCTTTATACCAGGTTCCTTTGCAAGGCTTTGCTTAAAGGATGCTAAACACAACTTTGGTAGGGGCAGACATTCAAAATACTACTCCCCTCTAAGAAGGACTTTGCATAAAGATCTGTTACAGTTTGTACATCTTCATTTTCAAAGAACTTTATTTCATATTGGCATGGGCAGTTTGCTGCAGAGACAAGCATCTAGCAGGCTCTGAAGCCCTGGGACAGGTGACTCAGCAGAATAAAATCATTTCTCCCTCTCCTGTTTGCCCCCAATAATAGAGAAAATACCAAGTTGCAGTATCAGTGTTCTTGGCCAGAGCACTGCTAACAAGCTAAAGAAGGCCAGGACAGAAATGCTCAGTGGTTAACATGTCCCTGTGAACATCATGTTGGCCCATATCACACTCAGGTGAACTAGCACTCTCCTAGCCAGGGCTTAGGTAAGCTGCAGGTGAGGTTCAGGCCAGGGACCATTTCCCACAAGCAGGATGAACCAGGCCACGCTGTTTCAGAGGGCAGGAATCTAGGCTAACATAAGCCATGTCTTGTCACTTGCCCTTAAGGTCAGAGAAGAGGCATTTGTCCATTTTAGTTACAAGTATGGACACAGCCCTTCTGAAAATGCAAACCATTACTTGGAAACAATCAGTGATCTTACTCATGAGCCCAAGCTCCAAACAATAAGGCAAACTTCCAGAAAGAAAAATGCAGCCATATTCCAATGTAAAAATTAATGCCTGATGTAACTATCTAGGAATTTATAAGACCCACACCATGAGGGAATGTGAGAAGCCCTTGAGTGTTAAGAACCAAGGAGTTCCTCAGGCAGAAGCAGGAGCAAAGTTAAGCTTGCTGCTGCACTGTGGCCAGAGCACAGATTTTATGGTCTCTAAGGCAGCAAATGTACTCACAGGTACCTCCCAGAGTTTGACATTCATAATGCCTCTCTCTCTTCCACCCTCATGCGGATTCTCTATTATAATACAATAATATATATATTATTTAGAATAATATTATCTGGTATAATCTAATAATATAGTTGAACTCTTGTTCAGGTCCCCCCTCAGAGAGGGCTTGAATATGATCTCTCTCTTGATTTCATGAACGTTTTAAGAACTTTATATCTTTGAGGTTTAATAGCTACTCCCCTGTCAAATTTGGCTGAAATTGGCAAGCAGATGAAGTGATACAGTTTTACTATTAGACAGCACAATCCTGTCATCTTTACTTTCTGATGAAGCCTTTTTAAATATGTATTTTTAATCTCACTTTTCTAGACTACAGAAATAAGACTGTTCACTGTTGATGGATGCTGTGACAATTTCTGCTCTGGATATTGATGAAAAGCCAAATTCTATAAAAGCATTTTAACATCATGTTAGTCCTTGAGTAGTAGCTAGGTGAATTCTATCCAGACTTGGTTTTAATGTGAGAGTTATGAACAGATAAATATAGAAATCTACAGCTTCTGCAGTTATAATCCATAATAACCCACCTGATTTGGTTTTTACTTAAGGTACATATATACACGTAGCAAAGAATAAGGTAGGTTAAAACCAGTTGAAAATTAGTTCTTCCAAGCAGAGTGACTGATGAGCAGTCAACACAAAGCAGTGTGAATTTCAAACAGGGAATATTACATATTAGACTTAAACGTTCACAAAGAATCCACTGAAATTTTACAGTGAAAATATCAATTAAATTCTTAGTAAAAATCAGTGGACGTTACCTATATATCTCTCTAGGATTATGGAAATCTTTGCATGTATTTCCTCTTCTATCTAAGAACTTTCAACAAAGATTTGCAATTCAGCCATGCTCAGCAAGAAGTAAATCAAAACAATTTCACAGGCTTGTCTCAATGAGACATTGAAACACCTACATTTCAAGTCCCCTTTTCTTCCTTTTTTTGAATCCTAACATGTTTCTCCCAGGAAATCTGCATCACTATTTGCCTTTTGAAAAGGATACTTGTTGAAATGTCCTTCAGCTAGAGAACAGTGAGATCCCTCACACTCCTGTACTTGTTTTCACTGTTGGAGATGGTCTTACCCAGAGAACACAAGCAAAAGGACATCTCAGCTCTGCTGTTGTGTTGGCTTGTAGCTGACAGTCTCATCTGACTTGCTCCTTGCACAGCCAGTGACCTTGGCCTGCAGTAATTCAGACAGTGGCTTGATCCATTTGTGGGCAGCAGCTAGCTCAGTACAATAGAGCTGGTCTACTGAAAGACAAGACCAGGTGGCTTATGGATCAAGGAAAAAAATGAGATGAAGTGGGTTTTGTTTTCCAAACTTGCTCTCGCTCTCTTAATCCTTAGCACAAAATATTTCCAGGCATCATTGCTTATATGAGGGTAGTGAAATGAACATTCAGCACCAGCCAAGAAGTTGCCAGTTAGAGGATATTAAAAACTACTCATGAGTTGATGAGGAGTGCAGAATCATTTGCTATATAATGACTGCAGCTCCTCTGTGCCTCACTTGCCAAGCAGCCAGTGAAGCCCTTTCCCAAGAGTCACCCAGCAGCTCTATCCAAGGGCAGAATTGTACTGTTCTGGCTGCAAGGGGCTCTTGAGGACAAGGAGGACAAAGTCCCGTTCCAAAGGAGCACAGAAATTAGTAATCACTGGGTAAAACTCCAGTGACAGCCCTGTGCTACAGCTCTGATAAGCTATATGTAGCTTAGCACATTTTCAGCATTCAGATAGGATTAGATGTGAATTTAGGTACCTTCAGATGTGCAAGATGCCATGGGCTGCATTACAAAGCAACTTTACTGCAGAGATTGCAGCAAATGCAACATTTGTACTGATGGTAACCCTCAGAGGTGGATTAAACTTTCAGATTCTTGATGGCTCTGATGAAGATGAGCACTCTGCCATCTTGATTTTTGGTGAGATGATTAGGAGTGTGTAACAATTTGTCATCCAGCAGTGACAGAGCAGACTCAAAACAATAACTGGTTTCAACCAAAAAATGATGAAGCAAGAAATCAATAACATTTTTCAACTCAATCAGCCTTTTCTAGGGGACAGTCACAAAAAACTGCAGAAACACTTGCAAGTTTTAAGATCCTCACATTTCTCAGAGTTACACAAGATCTAGTAAAAATGTGGGTTTGGATATGAACTGTGTGCTAATACTATCTACTGACCAACTGAGCCAGCAGAAGGCCAACAGCATTCTGGCTTGCATCAAAGATAGTGTGGCCAGCAAGACTAGGGAAATGATCATCCTCCTGTACTCACCTTGAGTACTGTGTTCAGTTCTGGGCCCCTCACTACAAGAAAGATACTGAATTGCTGGAGTGTGTTCAAAGAAGGGCAATAAAGCTGATGAAAGGCACAATTGTTATGAGGAGCAGCTGAGGGAACTGGGCTTGTTCAGTCTGGAGAAAAGGAGATGAGGGGAGACCTCTCCACTCTCTTAACTACCTGAAAGGAGGTTGTAGTGAGGTGGGGGTTGATCTCTTCTCCCAGGTACAAGCGATAGGACAAGAGGAAATGGCCTCAGGTTGCCGTAGGGGAGGTTTAGATTGGGTATCAGGGAAAATTTCTTCACCAAAAGTGTTGTCAGGCATTGGAATAGTTGAGTCAGGTATTTAAAAGATGTGTAGATGTGGCACTTAGGGCCATAGTTTAGTGAAGGGCTTAGCAATGCTAGGTTAACAGTTGGACTCGGTGATCTTAAAGATCTTTTCCAAGCTAAATGATTCTATGATTCCTACACTGGTGAGAGCCAACTTACTCTGAACAAATGTTATTAAACAGAAGCTGCTGATCTTGACAAAGTTTTGTGAGGAAACTAAGAGTCAGTCAGGGTGGATGAAGTTGCACATGTAGTTCTATTAGATCTTATAAGAGATGCTACAGCAGTTACTTCATGTGGGCTCTCCTAGCCAGACAGCCAGTGCCAATTTGTCATTTGGCCTGCTCAAAGACATAAAGATTATTAGGAAAGCTTAAAAGACCATTAATTAAGCACTCAGCATTGGGACAAGGCAATTCCTTCGACAGATCTAGCCTGGTGACAGAAATCCTCCCTTGTGTTGTGAAGACGAGTGATACAATGCTAACAGCACTGCAATATTGCCCAGCCATGCTTTGCTTTTCTCTTCTCGTTATTTGCTTTTGGATGTCTGAAAGATTTTGAGAAGATCTAACACAAATCAACAAAAATCAAACGAAAACATGAATGAATAAGGGTATTGCTATTTCTCCCAGTGCATGTTTAGAAGAGCCAACATCATTACCAAGAATTCCATCCAGGAAGCAATAAAGGCAGTAGTGGGTGATTTATGAAGACTTAGCAATTCATTCCTTGGCCCTAAAAATTGGAAACTGACACAACAATAATATTTCTTTTTTTAAAGGGAAGTAATTCTCTCAGCCTTCCCAGTTCCCATCTATACCACATCTTTCTCACACAGTCCTGCATATGGTAAAGGACATGACCGAGGTTTATTAAATATGGAATATCTCCTCTCCTATGGCAATAGCACGAGTTATGGATTTCACTCAGGTCCATTCTAACATCCTGTCATGGTTTGAGTTAGAACAGAACTAATTCTGCTCAGTGATTGTGATTTTCAGCTAAGTCTCTTCTAACTCACTGCACTTTCTAAACTTAACAGAATATTTTTTCCGACAGTGCCTGCTTCTGGAAGTGGTAATGCTTGATGTTTATAGTTACTACTAAGGATTAGTATGCAGACAGGCTCTTCCTTATACTTCTATAGAAATCAAGGTCATTACTAACTTTCTGTACCACACTGGGACACCATAAAACAACAGGTCACACCTGCAAGGAGGGGCAGACAGGACAGGTGACCCTAAAATGACCAACAAGGTATTCTACTCCATATACATCATATAAAGCTGAGGGATCACAAGGGTCAAGCTCTCTTTTTCAATATCTGGCACCTGAGGAGGACACTGTCAGTTCTACCTTCAAACCTAATCTGTGCATTCCTGAATCCAATTCCAAAATCCAACTCCTAAATTTGTTTCCTGTCTTCCACTGAGTCCAGAGTGGGACTGCCTGCCCACAACATCAGTAGTGACAGTGATGTAATTGCCATCAGGGGGCTGAGTTTGATATTGATCTGATCTATACTTTTATATATATTTCATTTTATCATTATTATTTTTATTAAAGCTATTTTAATTTTCTTTTCCAATCCACAAGTTTCTTTCCCTTTGGAAGAGAGAGTCTTTCCCCTTTGGGAAAGGTGAGGGATTAATAAAGAGCACCTGTCATTTGTCTAGTGGCTAGCCCAGCCCTAACCCTTGGCACCTTCTCTTGCTGTGACTGTGTACATGGTGTACTAAAATGCCTTGAAAAATTAAAGTAGGTGTAATCTTGCAAATACACTTGGCCCTTAGAAAATGCTGAGGATTTGAGTAATATAGGTGGTTCTCTGTGAACTGATAAACACACAACCTTGTTGCAGAGGCCATCCAGCCATGACAAACGAGGCTCACAAAAATTTAACATATATATATATTATAGCTGATAAACATGAGGAGTTTTCTTTGGCTGATTAGTTTTCTATTAGATCAATATGTTGCATTGAGACATGCTCCAGCCACACCAGGTGAAGTCCTGTAAAAAAAATCACCCTCAAGGAAGTGGAGGTTTTAGAGCTGCTTCTTTCAGCATAAGCCTGCAGCTAGATTGGAATAAGTGTAGCACAAAACCAAACAAAAGGGCTGGCTTGCAGAAAAGGAGGTCCTTGAGATTAGTTAACTGTCTCTCTCATTTATTACTTTCTTTAGGCAGCTGTACAGGGATGTAGGAGACTGTCTGGTGTGAAAGTTCAGAGATGGAATAATTAGATGCAATGGCATGATTATGGATTTTATGTGAGGTACCTTTGATTGTGGAAAAAGTTAAAGCATGTTCTCCATAAAGCTTGGGAGGTTTCTCATAACACTAGTGTAAGTAGGTAGATGAAGAGATGTTAAATTCCTAATTGTTTCTTTTATCTTTCCTGTGATAGAAACAGAATTCTGTTTTAAAGACATAGCAAAACCCAGGTCTTTCATCTGTAAGGTAAAATTCATGTGTTCTCTGACCTCGTGTGTCACATGGTAATGAAACAACGTAAATCAGAAATGTTAAAAGTTGAAGTTTGTTAATATTACTGCTGAAGCTCCAGTCTCTTTCCTGCTTAAACTGACAGGTCCATAGTCCAAATATATATATTTACAGATTACAACAACACAAAGGAAAAAACTAATGGACAGTCAGTGAGAAAAAAAAAGGAAATACAAGTTTCAGATGACTATCTAGGAACCAATAAAAAAAATAAAAAGGCAAAAAACCCAACACAAAAACTGCCAGCACAAAACCAACTTACATTTTAAATAGGGAAACGGACTTTCTTTGTATTGTTCTACCACCTTACTCCTAGGAAAATACTTTGGAAATTTATACTCTCTGGGGAAAATTTGGTAAGTAGCATACATTTTGCATTCTCTTATCTGTATTTCCTTCTCACTTTTTTAACAGTCTGGGCTGAAGCAGTCACCAAGATACAGCAATCTGTCTTCCCTAGTTGAGAAACACATATATACTGGTGTTTTAGAGCCAATAAACAAAAAAAAGATGGACCTCTCCTGGCCCCTCTGTTTGTTCCCAACCTTGCCAGCCACTTCAGAACAACTGGCTGAATTTGATATAGAATTTGACCAGAGGTGGCAAGAGCTCACAAAGCAGCATAAAGACTTAGGGGAGATTGGGCTAAGGCCAGTCCAGCCCTGGGACACAATGAGCAAGGTGTTTTTAGCAGATGCCCACTGGCCTGGGATTTATTAAAAATAATTAAAAAAAAAAAAGCCAACCTTCCCTCTTTCCATCTCTCTCCTCCCATAAAATCCATGGGAAGTCTCAAAGAGAATCTGAAAACAGGGACATTTCTATATAGCTCATTTCACATAGAGAAATCCAACTCATTAAGTCAAAGTCAAGACTACGCCAAAGCAATACTGCACACTTGAGCTAATCACAAGTAAGTCTCATATTGCATTTTTCTCCCATATAATTGTGAAAGCAATTGGAAACTAGTTCACATTCGTTTATGTGAACAACTGCTGTCTAAATCTCACCCCACAAAAAACTCTACTCTTTCTCCAGCAGACGACAGAAAGGAAGTCAGTCTTCAAGGCAGAAGGTGAAATCCTGGCTCCACTGGATTCATTTGCCAAATCTGAACTGACTTCAGCTTAGCCAGACTTTCCTCCATAAAATTTAGCTACAGTAAGAAGGGGAATGTCTAAATGGCAGAGTAGAAAACCAGGTTATGGAGACTTTAGATCCCCACTTTGTAACCCCCAAGCCAAGCACCACAGTTACACATGATATTAGAATATTGCCTTGGCAGAATTTGTAGCAATCAGTTTTCCAGCTCAAAAGATTCACATTACTAAAGTTTCTGCAGGTAACCCTCCTAACAGAGGAATCAACCATAACAGAGATGAAGTGCTTCTTTCTGCTTTTAAGGACAACCTCTTGAGAACAACTCTTACTGCCACATTTGGTGATTCTGGAGCTACAGCAATTCTTTTATTCTTTGTATCCTATTACTGACCCAATTTTTCTCTATTGCTAGCACCATTCTGACCATTCTGCTTCTTGGTGCTGTAAAGGTACCTCTTCAAGTGAAAGGGACTGAGTCAGTGAGAACTGAGGAAAAACCAATTCTTCGTAAGAATGAGCACAAGGAGATAGAAATAAGAAAAAACACGTAACAACTGAATCCAAGCAGAACAATGCAGTGATTGAGAGAAATCAATCAGCACAGCTTCTAGCACCAAATTTAGAGCCATAATCCCAACAGTACTTCTAAAGAGTATTTTTCATGCAAGACACAAAAGTTATTACTCCTTTCCTAATCCTTTCTTCCGTTTCTTAAGCAGCTCTCCATGTGTGCTAGTTGGGATGGATGAAAATTCAGTAAGCAATGCTATTTTCCTGAGTTTTGATTTCTTAACTGCTTGAATTCTAAAAAAAAAATCTGCTTTTTTCTGTTATCAGAGACAATGCTGTAGTATGGATTCAGCATTGTCACCCAGGATCCAGACCTTAAAGCTACCTGTGAGTAAGGCTAATAGCCAAAACTCAATATCTGTCAACCCAGTGAAAGACTGCATTATAATTACTTGGCATAGCTACATACAAGAAAAAAAAAATCACTACTTTTTAAATTACCTGTTACCTGAACATTATCTTATTATTTATTTACTAAAATTTTTTATCTTTACAATAAGACTAATTTTACTGTAACATTTATTATTTACATGGCTTCTCTTGTATCACTTATCAATTCGAATGACTTAAGAAGGCCTTATACAAATATGTTAAGTACTGGAATATACACAAGATGACACAGGAACAGAGCACATAAACCAAGAGATAGACATAAGTATATTTAGCATACTCACTTGAATAAAGGAGTCCCACAAACAACACATTTGTATATTCCTTGAGCTTTATGATGTGTGTACTCCCCCTCAAAGGCACTGGGAAAACAATAACACTACACTTTAAAAATAAGTAAAGGAATGTTCATGGTTTTTAATTATTAAATTAGTTAAGACTTTAGAAAAATGCTATTGAAAAAAGTCACAATATAAGTATTTGCAGTTGTTTTTTTTATCAAAGGCAGCAAATAAAGCAGGCACAGGAAAAGGGGAATGTCCTCATTAGTGTGCCTCAGGTGTTCTGTATCATGCAAGAGGAAGTGGATTGTCCCACAGTTCAAAGGACACAACAACAAAGGGAAAACCTGGAATCTTCCCCTATTTGGCAAGTGGAATATAAGTTTTTGTAAACATGGGTTGTTTGAGGTGTAGCTCAATATGACCCATTTCCCTAGGTCTGCCTTTAGGAAGAGAGTGGGTGGTGGGCTCCAGTATGAAGGCAGAGGTGTGAAGCACCTGGGAAGGTGCCTGCTGCCTGGGAGCTGGGAAGCCATGGTGCTGGCTTAGGCTGTGATGGGCTGGTGGGCGACAGAGGTATTGTAGCTGAAAATGAAATAATTGGTCCACAGTTTCAAGCTGTGTGTGCCTTACATTTTTAGTTGAAAAGCAATATTACAGCTTTGAGGGAATATTTTTCTAAGTTAACAATCTAAAAGGCTAGGAGGTCATTCATCTAATACGAATCAGCTGCGCCAGCCCAACAAAAAGCCTATGTGCTCAGCAGCTTGTTTTTATTATCCTTTCACCCTTTTTATGAGGTCCAATTTTTTTTTATAAACAGGATTTTTAAGAATGACCTAATCTCTGATTGTTTGTGTGCATTAAATCATGTTGTTGGTCCCGTACACAAGAGTGAGGAGGGCCGGGGCGGAAGGCAGGTCTCCCAGCACAGGCCATTGTCCCCCTGCCCCTCTGGGGCTGTGGGAGGATGAAGGGGGCCAGGGCAGACAGGGAAGCCATCCCCAGCAAATTCAGCCACTGGTAGGTATGAGCTGTCACACTGTCAGGAACAGTGCTGACGATTAACTGGGACCCCATGTGCAGTGGAGAGCCCCTTCAGGTCATGAAAGAAAACAAGCTGTTACATCATTAGTACGTTTGGAGCAGAGGCAAAGCCAGGGCCTTATGCCAAGCTCAATGGTATAAATTCAACAACAAAAAATGGCTAGGCCTTGGCAAGTTACCTTCACGCTGGAATCAGCTGAGAAACAGACTTTATTCACTAAAACCAGTCTTGGAAGCGAGTCGTATTTTTTTTTTCTCCAAGACTAGGGGCTGGCTTCCAGCGACTAAAGCCATGTGAGGGCAGTTATTGAAAATTTTTGACATTCCAGCCACAAATGAGCCAATAAATACCTTCTCCACATGTGCTTCAAAAAGAAATTGGAGTGGGGTGGAAAAGAACTAAATTATGCTACCTTCTTTCTGCAGCCAAAATGTCTATACTTACAATGGCCACCTTCAAAACTCCAGCCTCCTGGCACAGGGCCATTTCCCTCATGGTCCTGCTTACTGCAATGTCTTCCAAAAAAAGGGCACCTAAACCACTATTACTTCCACACATTTTGTAGTAAACTAAAAACAGACTCTAAACATGAGCCCAGTGACTTTATAAGACATGCAACCTTCATTAAAAGAAAAAGTCACACAAGACCCCTGGCCCCAGCCCCTGTGCTGCAGATGGTTGTCTTTGCAGTGGTGTTAATTTGTAGGGGTTAGTAAACAAGTGCAGAAATCCTGGGGGGGACCACAAAAAAAAGCCCAAACAAACTTGGTGGGGAAGGTGAGGAAGAGCCAGTAAGAGAAGGGGGAGAAACAAAAGATGCTTGTGTTTCAAGGACTCTGTTTTCTTCTTCCTGCCTTACCTTTCAGTCCCCTTCTCCTGAGTGACATGGTACTGCAAGGGTGTCAGCCGCTTCCTCAGCTCCTCCTGGGAAAAGACCACCTTACAGTCCTTTTTATCCCTACATGACCCTGCAAAAGGAGAGGATATGGGAGAAGGAGACTTTTTAGCTTAAATCCTGAATAATTGCTTTGGCAGACGGCCACAGCATAGCTTCTGCATTCACTTGTCAATGACCAGACCGGTCCCTAACGTACAAAGAATGGCTCAGCTGAACTGCAGCTGATTATTTCTTCAAATCCAAGTTTAAAAAAGAATTTTGCTTGAGAGCCAGGTGATTCCATTGGAGCAGTGACAATGTGCTACAGCCAAAGCCCTCTGGTGTGTTATACACTAAACTGTTGCACACACTATCATTCACAAGAAAGTAACATTTTCCCCACCATTAAAGAAAAGGAAATCTGAAAAAAACCAAACCAAACAAAACCAACAACATCTACAGCTGAAATGTTCTTTACAGGACATCTATATTGAAGACTTGGTAATGGGCATATGGTGTTCAGCCACAACATCCAACAATTTCATTACCCTTTAAAGTAGTTGAAAACAATTCTAATTCTTTAGAATTCCAGTAAGGTTGGTTTAACTTCATCCCTGCCATTTTACTTTATAACATTAACCATTGCATATTTTCAACACTGTTGAAGCACTAGAGTAGAAGCCCTGAGGAGCAAGTAATTTCTTTATGCACAATTTCTTTATGTACAAAGATGTACAACGTTCAACAATAAACTTGTGGTAAAAATTACCCTCTGAAAATTTTATCTCATGCTTTTCTTACTTCACACAGAAAATCCAAGGGGTACATAAGTATTACTTAAAAAAAAATTGTATAATGCAAAAACTCACAGCACATCAGGAAACTAAAAATAACAATAAGCTTGCTTTTGAGAATGAAAACTCTCAAAGTAGCAATAGAAACTGCCAAATAGTCAAATAACTTTGATAATCACTTGCAAAAATTAGCTGACAAAATATGGCAGGCAAAAAGCATTCTAATTATGACAGCAATTAAAATATGGTACAATTAGAAATAAACAGTCTGAACAAAAATATTTTTTGCTAGCAATGTATAAGCACTCATAAAAAGACCAATTGTGTTCCCAAAGTAGAGGGAACAGAGCTACCCATCTGTATGTCATTTAGTACAGGAGAGGCAATGGCAGGTTTAAATTACATGGTATTGGATTGCAATTTCCTAACATTGGATGCTTTTCTGCTTTTTTACCTTGAGTCATTACTAAGAAGTGTTCATAAAAAGTAGCTTAAAGCACAGATGCTTGCAAATCATTTAAGAAAAGATGTTTCTTTCTTCCTCCCCCTCTTCTCATTTTTGTAATGTGTGTGGGGTGGGTGAGCAGGAGAGAGAGAAAAAGAATAATGCTGTTGGTCACTACTGACTAACCCTAGGAAGTATTTTCGGGAAGAAAAAAGTAAAATTGAAAACATCTGATTGAAGTAAACAGTGCAAACATAAAAAGCTTTACTAGGGTAAGAAAGGTATTGAAAAGCGACTTTATTTCATAGATTAGAAATTACTTTTGATCTAAACATTCTTAAAAAACAGATTGTTTTCCACTCTGAGCTATCTCATTAGCTGTGCTGCAGAGCCTTCGTTTTAATGGCAAGCTTTGAAAGAGCACTGCTGTATGCCTTTGTTAGCTTCAATCTTATTTGGGAGAGGGATAAAGATTTCATTCCAGGTCTCTTTGTTTGTCTTTCAAGAACCACTAAAGCAGTATTCACACAAATTTTGCAGGAATGTGCCCTGTGCCATAGCTTACAAATTATTTGGTTTTGGTGCACTTAAAGGTCACCTTCCAAATTAGCAAAATTTTCCTACATCCTGGCTTTTCAACCTTAAATGTAAATATTGTTTCCTAACTGTAAGTGAGGTTTGTTCTTTATAACATTTGGTTGCTTATTTAAAGATGTCAAACGTTGGAGGTTTTTATTCTCCGAACATGCAGGGCTCCAGGACTAATAAGTCTTTCAAAGTATAGCTAACAGGGAAAGGAAGCTTATGCATTATATAAATAGCTATTGTTATGTTGCATTACACACTCTGAAAGAAACTGTTTGAAAGATCATCTTCCATCTATAATTTCAGTATTAAAAAGTAGTCTAGAGAGCAGCAAAGAATCTTACAAACCAACACCTCTTCACTTTTAAAAGCACCTACCAGCTATTTAAAGAAAAAAAAAAAAGTTCTATTTGCTCTTTAGATGTAGCAAAAAAGCAAATTAAGTATAACTTCACTTTGGAAAAAGTCAGAGAAAATCCTGAATGTTTTAAAATATATCCAATATTCCCTCTTTACTCTCCTTGAATGATTTTTCATCTACTTTAGAAATCTAGTGTTCTTCACTCAATGGGCTCACTACATGCACAAGGAAATTTTTATATGCCACTTGATCCGTGACATACATTAGAAGTAGGAAGTATGTTATAAAAGGTTTTTCGTTTTGGTTGGGGTTTTTTTCCATTGTTTTTAATAATTAACAGTGTGTTTTACAATACAGAGAAGTATTTATGTCTACAGGGGAATGCTGCCAAACTGCACTGGGGTAAACTGCAATCTACCCCAACAAAGGACTCCTCAGGTTTGTAATTTAATGGAGTATACCTCAGCAAAAAGCTATAGTTGCACTACAAATCAAAGGAAATCTCTCTTGATCTAGCCCTCAGCATTCAAGAACAGCCCTATTCAATTAATTGCACTTCTAGCTAGCAACAAAACTGCTAGCAACAAAAAATAGTTCAGTAAATTGATTACACTATTTCCATATCATCAAAGAGGCAAGGAGGTAAAGCCAGACTCACCCCTGACTGCAGCGGATGCAGTCTGCAGAGGATGCAAGGATATGTTACCTGAAACGCTGCCAGCCTACAAGCCTCAATAAAATCCAATGAATCCTAAAAATTACTGGATGAGATTCTAGGAAGACAGGCCTTCGGTTAGGAAAAAATTTACATGCAAGAGGGACAAAAGAGCTCAGCTACCAGTACAAGGGTGGCTGTTTCCATTTTTCAACTGTTCAACAACATATACATCTGCTACATTCAAGCCAACTGTCTGTATCTTGGGACGTGACAACAAAAAGCTACACAAATATATGTCCAATATGAGAGAAACTGCCACTAGGAATGCAGCTGTTCTCAAACTGGTTACTAAAGCAGAGAATAAAGGTGCAGGCTGACCATCTTCCTCTGTCTGGTTCCTCAAAGAAAGACCAGGTATAGGCTGTGGATAGGGCTCCCATACAGGAACTAACTTCTTCAGCAACTGAGGCATAAAGACAGGCTTACAGTTCATTCACAAATTACACAGTTCAAGGCAGAGAAGAAACATCACCAGTTTTATAAGTGGCATGATGTTAGTGTGATGACATGGAAGGTGAGACTAAATTAAATACAGCTAGAATAATGGAATCATAGAATGGCTTGAGTTGGAAGGGGCCTTAAAGAGTTCCAACACCCCTGCCATGGGCAGGGACACCTTCCACTTAAGGCCTCATCCAGCCTGGTTTTGAACATTGCCAGGGATGGGGCATTCACAACTTCTCTGGACAACCTGTTCCAGTGTCTCACCACCCTCACTATAAAGAACTTGGATTCACTGGATCTGTATTAGGACTCTGGATTGGATCTCACTTGTTCTTTGGAGGCGATGCTCTCAGCACTCACTTTTATAAGAGCCCGGGACAGTTATGTTCCTAAGTCCAGTAAGATCCCACTGTTAGGAGAGGTGACCACTAGCCTACAAGGGCAGACAAAATTCTCTTTACATTCCACTGCAGGATGAGAGGCTAGATTAAATCTGTCTGATTAGTGCACCTTGGTACCTTGGTTGGGGCCATTAGAAGGGCAGTGCACAGGCAACTGTTCCACAAACAGGCACTGGCATTTTCACCTGAGGCTACCTGCCTTCACCCTTTAGCCAACAGTTACAGCTGTTAAGATCCTGGAGCAAGATGGAAGGCTTTGCTAAGAAAAGACCAGGCTCACAAATCTTAAAAAAAAAAATAAAGCTGAGGAGGGTGAAACTAATACCAACAGAAATTCTTTTGGAGCCTTCACAGCATTCCTGTGCTTAGGAATAGATTGTCTGAAAAGCAATGCCATGCACACTGCAATCTACTATACACCTGCAGACTATGGGCATTTCAGAGTTCAGCTCTGGAGACCTCCTCTGTATGAATGAAGTGAATGGAAAGTATTTTCTGGATGTTGAACTGATAATGAAGACATTAAGCATCTCACCTCACATATAAATTCCAGTTTCAACTGGAATTGAATTTTCAGATCTGTGGTTCATAATGCAAGCATGTGCCATTTCCTTCCACACAAACAATCATAAGAAAACTAGCATGAGATAGGTCCAGACAGACAGACATAAGTTAGCAGACCACTACTCCTCACCACTCAGCCCCTCACCTGTTCCAGCATGCCAGAGGGTGGTGACTAGTATCTGACATGGCCTGAAATATGGTGGCATTTTGCCTGATGGCTTTCTTCTTCAAATAGTCCTTTGAACTGTTCTAATGATTTTATTTTATGTTTTGTTCCTTTCTATCACTGAAATTAACTCTACATTTCAACTGCATGGAAGACACAGCTTACATTTTACTCCTTCTATGTATGCTTATGTTCCGCTAGCCTTAATGGACATTACAGTCATGCACTAGGCACATACCATTAAGACTTCCTGAATTAAATACAGCAAGATCAAATGTTCCAGCAGAGCAGAGCCATATAATAAATAGGGCTTCTACTTTTCAGTACTACTTCTTTTAATACACCCAAGCATTTTTAGGGGCCTTCTAGAACATTTTACTATTTATATACCACCCCAACCCCAATCCTGCAATGTGACCTGTGGGGACAGACCCTTGAGAATATGCACAGCTCCAGAAACTACATAAGAGTCTATGAATGTACATTGGATTACAGGATCTGGCTCTAAGTATACATCCCTCTGCTTCCCAAAGCCCTCATGAATGGGTCGTAACTTAGTCATGGATGGCAAATCATGTCAAAGTTATGTTAAGAAGGAATACTACAAGGCTAAAAATTACTTGCATACATTTCTTTAAATAAATATCCTTACACGTGCTAACTTTCAGTATTATTAAAATTGGAATCTCTTATTTTTTTATTTCAAATTTCATTTTCACCGTTTATGTCTCTTTGTTTAAAGTTTTGCCTTTCTGCTTAAGAAAAGGCAAACGCACATACACTCTTTTTCACTTCTGTATAGTCTGTTCTCTGCAGCCTCTAGTCTGTATGCTTGGGAGAATGCCACAGTGTCCTCACTGCAAACAAGCCAAGAACTGCTCATCTAGTTCAAAAAAGAACAACTCTTGAAAATGCAAATCAATGCAAGCAGTTCTTTTGGCTTGTAAGTTGGAAAACACTGCTTTAAACAAAACTGTATTTGATATGACACATCTTCTTATAACCCCATCACATTTTACATCACCGAAGCACACTGCTGACTAGGATAGAGGCTGCAAAAGAACTCTGAAATATTGGGAGGTCAGTTAAGTAAAGTCCAAACTTCATCATTAAAAAAATATGTAAATGTTTTACATGTTGAAAAATAGACCTATGTTTCTTCTCTGAGAGATGGCTCCTTTGCTTTCTTGCTGTAGGTAACTAACTTCCACTTGCTGTTGAAATACCATTTGCAGTTTCATGCAAGCATTAGGAGTAATGGGGCGAAGACCATTTCCACTATATTGCGCATTGAAAATCCAGAAGCCAGGTACCAGGACAACAGTTACAATTTTGGGTCAAATGCCAGGTTCTATCTTAAAAGAACATCACCCAAAAATTGTCTTTTAAAAAAACTATTTACTTAACACTCAGCAAGATCACATGGCCACAAGGGAAGGGCAAGCCCCTTCTTTGCAAAATTGCAAGCTTCTCATGCAAGCAAGTAACAGAGCTGTCAGATTTATTTTTTCCAACTGGTCATCAGCATGGCTCATGTATTATATAAATGTATAAATTTTGAGTCACCATCAGAGTTCTCCCATGTAAGACAGTAAATTTCTCAAGCACTAAAGAAAAAATCCCCAAACTCCCAACTAATGCGTCTCCTCTGTATACTCTCTTTCTTTCCAACGAAAGTGGTACAGGAATCCTAGTAGTCCCAGTACAGGCAGCATCCATGGGTATAGAAGTTGTTTCTGCAGGTCTGCAAGTGTCTTTGTGGCAGGTTACATGGCCAAGGTAGCCACATAAGCCAAAGGGACGTTCCCTGGAAAAGAAATCTGCAGTTGCCTCTGAAGAAAATATTTGTTTTGGATACTGGTGAAGAGGGAAAGAAAAATAGCTCTGTTTGTCTTCTCCTGGGATGTCTACTTTACTATCTTATCTCACAATAATGCAACAAATGTTATTACCAGCCACAATCTTTGTTTCACAACCCTTCCAAATTACAACCACTGAGGACTCCACACCACCCTGTGCTGTGGTGGTGAAGCATCCCCTGGAGCTTTCTGAGCTGTCACCTTCACCAGTGCTATAGTGATGGCAGCATGGGGCTGCTCACCAGAGGTTGGTTAATAGAAGCACTTTCAAATAAGTGGAGCAAAAGCTTATTACCTTACAAACTGCCAGTTTTGTAACCCTTTCTGCTGAGATGGCCAACAATAGAGTACATGGGCAGCTGACCCATTTGCCTTACTCTTGGATGCAAACCAGGAAAAACAAGATCAGTACCTATTGGTACAGCAGTGGAGAGGGGAATATTTATACATAATGATGGATTTCTCTTCCTCCCTCCTACACTTGTTTAAATTAAGAACAAGATAGTCAGAGACACTGAGCACTCTGTATCTGGTCAGTAGATTTCTATCAAAATCAATAAAAGGGTGCATAACATATGGAAAGGCATTTTACTAACAGCAGAATTAAGGTGAATTTATTACAACTGCTTTATGCTGCCTTTTGCATTTAAAATACTTCAGTAAGCCATCAAAATAAGTTTATTCACACAGCTTTAATAAAGGTTTAACCCTGAAGCAGGAACAATTAAAAAGTCAGCGTCTGCCAGTGGTTACCACAGTGGTGTGTAGCTTATTGTAGAACTCTGATGCTGCTAACTTCTCCTGCTGCTTCCTCCACAATAGTGATGTGTGGCCAGTGAAATGAGCACCACGTTTCAAGAATCAAGGTGCTGCAATCCATACTTGGGATGGGGGTGAAAGAAAGGAGCAGGGAGGGGGAAGATCTTTCTTCTCCTCCAATTCCTCATAGCAGCCCAGATCTAACCCCCTGCAAAAATGTTCATGTCTCTAGTGCCTGACTCCCAGCCCACACTCTAGACCTATTCAATACACCATCAAATTCCAAGCTCACACATCCCCTACATGATCCCCTGGATCACCTCCTCCATCACTTCCCTGCACACCCTTACTGACTTTAGGGTTTACACTTCTATCTTGGCATCTTTTCTTCCTTGCTCTCCCTCAGCTTAGTGATATATAAAATCTCCTTCCTTCTTGTGTGTTGTCATCTCTCCTTTACATCACATTCTTCTCTGCAACCTTCATCATGTACACCCCAGAGAAAGGACAAAGTCAGGGGTTGCTTTTAATTGAAGGGAGAAAAGTGAAGGCAATCCTTAAAGGAGTTCTCAGAAACAGTCTAATAACTAAAAAAGTAGCTTTTCACAGGAAACATTAAAACACAGAAACACCACTAGCGCTGAAACTTTATCTTTTCCACACCAAACTAACCAGAAAACAGTAAGCCTGAGCTGCAGAGGGCACAGGAATGGAACGCTGGAAATTTATGAGGTCCTAGAATTAAAACATTCCTGCAAGAAGGGCAGAAATGGCTTGTGGTGGGTCCTTTATGGGAGCAGGAAAAGAACAAAAATGACCTTAAGAGATCCATCAGGGAACACATTAAGGAATTGGCTCTGCATAGGATCTGGAAGCACAAGAAACGTCTCATCATCCCTGTGCTACTCAGTGCCAGAGTCACTGACAAGGCTCCACCCAGACAAGGTAGGGACAAGCACAATATGAGTATTACTCCCAATGAGATATCTACAAATAAGTATCATTTTAAATTGTATGAAAAAGGGCATTCTAGACTGAATACTATTGTACAAAATAAACACTTGTAAATACAGAATAACAATGAACATACTCCCACTAAGGTAGCTATATACAAACCCATTTCCAAGCCATTAAAAAATATGATCATGTTATGGTCTATTATGATAATATAGCATTCTACTGTCATATGACTAGGAGGCAGACATACACACACACATTTATTGAATAATGACACATGAAGAGATTCACATGCTATTTAATACTGTGGTCACATACTGCTTGTTTTCAAACTTCTTTTTAAGCATTTATCAAATTCCTCAGAGCTGCTAGGAGGTAGTAAACCAGGTAATTCATAAGACTGTCTTTTTAAGTTTAAACATCTATTTTTATTCCAGACTTACATTTGTTTTGTTTTGTTAGCTCCTCTCAACCAGTTCTGAGGAACAAGTACATGCATCTGAGACCTTGTATGACATATTTAAACCCAGAGCAAACTTTTACATTTAAGATATAAACCCCAGAAAATAGGGATTTATAATGAAAACAGACAGGCATTTAACCATAGCCATACTGTTGGGTTTTGCTGTACAACATATCAGTCTTACTTTTATTCTCTTTCAGAGCATGCGAACAGACATCTGTACTAGCACATCTCTGGTGATACACAGTCCGGAAAGCTATGGGAAAGTCAGAACATACATTATGGAAATTATATCTCTGAACATAGAAATATACCACATGAAATATTAGACAATACTTAAGTCATGCAGATTTTGATAGCAACTACTGAACTTTGAATACATGAGGCTAAGCTCTTTTCTAGACGTTTTGTTGTTAAAGGCAGATCTGGCAAACACTACAGACACAGATAACTTCACTGACATGAACAGTTTGAGAGTTCAGAGGGACAAATGCATACAAATAACTCATGTCATGTAACTGTTTGCAAGATCTGCTCCAAAAGTAATCCTTAATGTTAACAGATTACCACTACAAATCCTATTTTGAGACCCAGCAATTTTCTGTTCATTAACCATTCATTTCAATTTTATGAAAGGACATTATACTGAAACTTGGACTTAACAAAGATTTAATAAAACAAGTTATGAGAAACTATACTATAGATATTTACTTTAAAAAGACTTACACCATATGCCCAGCACCATCTTCATACAGATGTACTGTAGTTTAGTCTAATCCTAGAAAAGTGTAGTTTCCTACTAGTAGTTATTTTAGTAATCAAACACTTCACAACAATTTAATATTCTTTAGGACTTTATTATTTCATATAGGAAAAAAAACCCCTAAATCTAGCCCTGTAATTTCTTCGTCGTTGCTTTTACTTAATTTACAAGCACCATAATTTTCTTTCATCTACAAGAGAGGAAAAGCCAAATTATCTCATGCAAAAACTGTGATGTAAGCAGCACAACATTCAAAGTGTTAAAGAAATAAAGGACTTTTTAGGAAATGAGAACCCATAATAATTAAAAGACACGGCAAAGCAAAATAAGCTACCTTTTTACTTTATAGCTTGGTGGTCTGCTACAGAAAACATATGTACATGGAACCTGCATAATCATTACTTGTATCAGTTACTGGTTGGTATGCACTAAAGCAACTAAAATAGTTTTTACATTAAAAGTTTTGGGTGGTTTTGTTGTGTTGGGGTTTGTTGGTTTGTTTTTTTAAAAGATTTAATTTCTGTGAACTAAATCTTGGCAGGTGCTGAGTGCATCCTACATTTCCAAAGAAATTTAGAGCATTCAATTCTAATAAAGTGGGCTCAAGGAGCAGAAATATCGACCCAATGTGAAGGGGTAGTTTGCACACAAGCATAAACTGATGCGATTTTTTCCCCCACTGCTCATGCTTTCTTAAAACACTTGGTAAGATCCCAGGGTGTACCTTATGTTCGAATGATTCCAAAATGGGAAGCTTTCCATGTAGCGCCGGGCACACAAAACAGCATATGCTTAGTGCCATCTACTGGGAGTGCATGCTTCTACTCTGACTTTACCACGTCTGCTATAAAAAAAATGTTATAGGCAAACGGTGCACTAGGTTTGCACACATTGAAACGTTTAGTCCTAACTTCAGACAAAAAAAAATATTTTTAAAATAGAGCTTGGAAGAATTGATCCACACTCCAGGTGCTAATACACAAATAGAAAAAGAGCAAGTAAAAAACACTTCACTAGCACAACAGACCCAGTGTAACTCGCACATGCTTACAAAACAGTTTTTCAAAGAAGAAACAAAAGGTCTTCCCTGCTCTAAGATACTTTGTAAAGTTATTTAATCCATTTAAATTTGGGTGAAAAAATACAATCAGTTATTTCTGATCTACAACTGTAACTTGATGTTGAAGTAAATACTGCATTGTATTACTTCATTCCTTATAGGAAAGACAGAGGTACCATTCCAAGCATAGAAATTGAAATGATACTTTCATTCAAGTCCTTGTCCTGCAAATATTTAACTGCATGAAGTTTAAAATTGCGTTTGAAAGCCCAATTTACAGCTCTGCTAACACTTTGCTCCCTTACACTGAGCAGGAAGGGGTTCCAGAAGGTTAGAAAGTCTCCTTCTGCATGGAATTTGCCACTGAATTAAAAAAAGTCGGAACTCAACAGCATTCAAGACTCAGCAGACACACAGCATGATGGTATGCTGCAGGGTTGCAATTTGTACAGAACTGGGTGGTGGGAAAAGCACTAACTCAAAGTGTTGTGTTCTAAAAAAATCATGAGAACTTGGGGTGTTTTCTGTATATTCAGAAGTTGAAGTCACAGTGCATTGTGGCATTTAAGCAGATGTTGCCTCTAGGTCTCATTCCCATGTTTAATTTGATACATGCTAGACCACTTGCAACCCCTTCAATACACCACACACAAAATAACCAAACCAAAGGCAATGCAAGCCCACACTACTTTATGAGCATCTGGGGAATTTAGATTACTTTTAAAATATGTGAGATATGTGATTGTATATTATTCCACTGTTAGCACATGAATTTGGCTTTATTATATATAAATATCTCTCTCTATATCTATCTATAAAACAACCAGTCAGTGGAACTCAATCTATTAATGTTTGCACAGTTATGGATCAAAGGGACAGGAATACACAGTAATGTTATGAGCTTTTTATTCCAAAATGTGACTCCTGGATTACGCCAGAAAAATGCTTTGACAAAATAGCTAATGCAATGCTTTGCAAACAGGTATGCAACAGCAGAACCTCTCACAGGCTAGCTAACTCTGAGATCTCCTTTTCAGAGCAGGAACAAAACAGCCAGAAGCCTGAGTGCCCCCATTTTAAGGTAGACACCAGCAATAGCAGTGCACATCAAAAGGTACATAATGAGGGCTAAGGAAATTTGGTTACCTTATATTTTTAGGATTTTAAATCTGGCTCAGCAGCAAATATAACAGGAAACCAAGGTCAGGCTGACACAATGTGGGCTATTCTCTCTCTTCCTCAATATGTTTGCAGCTCCTATCTAGGTTAATGGGAGTTCTGTGCACATGTGGGGGGAAATAGAACAAAAATGCTGCAAAAATTGGACTCAGATTTAGTTCAAATAAAGCATAATCAGCTTTAGAAAACCCCATCAGCTTGAAAACTGATGTCTTATCACTGAAAAAAATCTTTAAAACATCATTGCCATATGCTTGTTAAGTCCAGCTCCTAGAAAAAGAGCTCATAACATTTTGCACCCTTATGAACCAGTTCAGAGCACAGTGCACACACCTAAGCTGGTTCTTTTTTTGATGCTTCAAATACTGATCAGCCAGGGCTGTTATCTTTTTTATGTGAGTGTCAAGAAAATTCCTAGTAATGTTCAAAACTAGCTCAGTGCAGCTTTTATTTTCTCCCATGTAACCACATACAATGACATTATTATGCTGACATTACAGATGCTGTTGCTATTTAAGTGAAACACAAAATCCTCAGGTTCAAGGTTTTCATGATATAATCAGTTCATGGAGATGTATCCTAATGGCACCCTTCACAGACCTAAGAGCTGAACCTGGACCTGGGCATTAAATTGCATGTTTCCATTTATTTCTTTAGAGAAGTGTCAAGTAACTAAAAAATAGGCTGTCAGAGGAACAAAAGAATTAAGTTTTAAATTCTGCACGTTTTTTGTACACAATTTTCAGTGCAATATTACTTGATTTCTAATAGCATGTAAAAAGTGACACATAGAGCATAACTACAGTACACTACTAAAGATTTTGGAAAATATTCTTATGTCCTATGATTTAAGAGCAATCAATATGGTAAATGCATCTTTAAAAAAATTATAAATTAATAAATTATTTTCAGTTTAATTCCACTGGTTTTGCCTAGAATGGGGAAACTAATATTAAATTTAAGAAAGAATGTGCTGGAAAAGTAAGTCAGACAGTGTTTCCAAGCATTTTAAAATCTCATATATGAAAACCCTCACCCAACCCAGTGACTTTTACAACAAAAAAAATACAAATAAGGTTCTGGTTCAAAGGAAATTTTAAACAAACCAGAGCAATCCATAGCACATCGTTTCCTGCAGCAGAGACACCCATTCCTAAAAGGGCCTTCATTATGCATGACACAACAAGCAGCACCCATTCAACCTGAGGGAAGCCCACAGGCTCGCAGGGCCACTGGCTGGCTCTTTGTCACCAAATGCAGCAGGTTGAATGCAGACATCACTGTGATATCCTCACCAACAAAACCAGAGGCAAAGAACAGGGGCAAGAGCTGAGTAGGGAAGAAAAAGAAAAAAAAAAAAAAAAAGAAAAAAAAAAGATGAGAACAAATTAAAACATCAAAAATGTTAAGATACATTCACTGAAAAAACAATGCTTACAATTTTATGAGACCACCACATGGAAGAACAATTGTAAATGCACTTTTCTTAGCACCTTTAGCTCATTTTAATACCCCTCCTCCCCCAACATCTTGGTATATATTAAACAGCATTCAGTGAAACAACTTCCTATGCTACCAAGTCAGAGGGAGTGGGCATTCACAATAGCTACTTTAGACACCTTAATGAGAGCAATTCAGGGGAGCAAGTGCAGAGGTACTAAGGGAGAGGAGAAACCTCAGGACCTCAGCTAGGTAGCAGGAAGCCTGCTTTGAACACCCAGGAGTGTGGGGCAGATCAAACATGCGCGCTTTTTCTATTTATTTTATCTAAAATAAGATCACACTCTGTGATATTTCTGAATGGTGAATGCTGGAAACCAGTCATTGCTAAAATTGTTCTTTTAATGACTTGTTTGAGGAATGTGACATTTCATTGTAGTAAACTTGCCAGATATCTTAAAACCATGACTTCTTTTTTTTTTTTAAAGGCAGGAAATAATCTGCATTGTAAACTGTCTATGAGATATATTTAGACAATCTTCCGGGCAGTTTAAATATAGCAAACAGAGAGATGGCAGTCACGAGATTTTATTTTAGAAGGATTTAATGTATGAATACTAATTGTTTCATTTACCCTGCGATGGGAAAGAGGAAATGCAGCTGCCTTATAGCCTACCCATTCATAGCCACAGCCTGCTTCAGAAGATTATGTGACACTGGGGACTGGAGCCAACCACCACTGAAGTCAATAATGAAGTTCTCATAGACTCTGGTGGAAGCAGCATTAGGCCCCAGGTGGCTAATGAGCAGCAGGGCATGACTGCCAGTCTCCTCCCAGGTGCCCTCTTTCAGTTTTGTCTGCGGCAGCACAGAAGCTGCAGGATGCGTGGTCCAGCCATGGCTCAGAGCAGGGGTTTGTCCTGAGCATTTCCTCAGCCCCACAAAAAAGCTGACAAGAATCACAGAGTCATAGAATGTCCTGAGTTGGAAGGAATCCACAAGGATCATCAAGTCCAACTCTTGTCTCTGCACAGGACAATCCCCAAAAGCACACCATGTGTCTAAGAGTATTGTCCAGATGCTTCTTGAGTTCTGTCTGGCTTGGTGCCATGACCACTTCCCTGGGGAGCCTGTTCCAATGCTCCACCACCCACTGGGTGAAGAACCTTTTCCTAATATCCAACCTAAACCTGCCCTGGCAGAGCTTCATGCCGCTCTCTCAGGTCCTATCACTGGTCACCAGAGAGAAAAGAGATGAGCTCCTGCTCTTCCATTTCCTCTCGAGAGGAAGCTATAGACTGCGATAAGGTCTTCCCTCAGGGTCCTCTTGTCCAGGCTGAACAAACCAAGTAAATTCAGCTGTTCCTCATATGGCTTCCCCTCTAGACCCTTAAGAAAAGCTGACCACAGTCTCACCCTGAAGAACACACATGCAGTTCTCAGCCATATGTACCAGCAAACCATGCTGGAGTGTACCTAATGGAAACCTGCTTGCATTAACATGCCTGAACTCTGACATATCCAAACTAAATTGAGAGATGGGCCTCTGTGCTGCTCAGCGGCGACAAAGGCAGGGGAAGGTGGGCACTGCACGGCGGACAGCCCGAGAGAGCCATTACACAAAGGTAAACATGTCAGCGTCACGAGCGACTGCAAAGCTCCTTAAAAAAACGGTAAAGCTCCTCCCGAGCGGACTACCGACTAATAAAGCACCAGAGGTCCGGAAGCCGGCACGCTATCAGTACTCAGTTCCCCGCACAGCCGCCAGCGCAAGCGAGACCGCCGCGCGCCCGGGCTCAGACCCCGGCAGCGGCCAACACGGCTCGGCCAGCAGCAGCGGCACCGTGCACCCCCTGCCGGCGGGCGGACCGCACTGCGCCTCACCCGCCCGCGTAGGACAGCGCCGTCTGGCGGCCTCCGCCCGGCACCCGCGGCTGGGACGCTGTTACGCGGCGCTTGGCCGTCGCGTGCCCGGCCGCCATTACACCTAGGCTGCTTTCCCGCCCTTGGCTTTCGCGGGGCTTCGTGAGCTCCTCGTTCCGCCAAAACTCTCAGTAGAGTGCCTTTCTGAAGCAGTTTTTTTGTACGGGAAGTATGGGCAAACTGATCCCTAGGCAGCGAGGTCTCCAGTAACTCTGCCACTATGGTCCCTTATACGTCTTTATGAAGCTCTTTAGCACGGCCAGACACAAGCACCTGATGAGCAAAGCATAGAGGTGATGGGACACACCACATCGCCTTCCTCTTGTGCAGTCCCTCAGCCCAACAGCTGCTTCCCTTGGTGGTCCTGGCACAACCTCCCAGACCAACCCTGCTTCCCTTTCAGGACTGTAACTCTCTTAAGTGTAAACAGTTTAAAGGAAATTATTTCAAATTCCCAAGGATTATAAAATAGATCCTGACCTCTTGAAAATGTCAAGTATTTCAGTGCTCACCAAAATGCTGTTATATGTTGTCTCAAGTATTCATAAAGACTTAGAGGACATAAAAGTCCTCAAAGCCCAATAAAACATTGCTCAGCATTCATGAAAGTACTTTACTGCAGTTAGCATATTTTATTCTTTTAGTGCTGGCATTTTAGTCACTATTTTTATTTACTCTGTATGGGAGAACAATGCTCAGCAGTGTCAAATAGGAGGGGACCTCCTGACATGAGGTGCACACACCCCCCCCCTGCTGCAGGGAGTTTACCAAGCACTGTAAGGACTACTTGTAAAGAAATTAGTACAGAGAAGAGGAAAGTCACTCATCGCAGTTAACACATTTGGTTTGGAGGTGCTTCACCTCTCTTCACCAATTCCATGGGTATAAAAAACAGGCTGAGGAAGAATGGTTATAACATTGGTGTGATAGATTAAGATCTTTGCTCTTTCTGCAGTAGATGTAAGCTTAGCCATAACCTTCAACAGATTCAGGAACTAGGTCTGTGTCTCAGATTATTAAAGAGGAACTGCCAGAGCACAAGAAGAAACACAGGAAGAAAAGACCATTCTGGACATACCATTGTGGGTGGTTTTAACTCCTGTGCTGTGCACAGCCAGATCTTTCCAGCTTAAGCAAGAACCCATGGTGGTGCTGGAGACACATCACTCAGTGCCAAGGGAACCGTGCCATGCTGGCACAGCACTGCCACATTGCCAGGGCCAGGGCCAGGGCCAAGGGGCCTGGTGATGGCACCATGCTAACACATCTGTCACACGTCTGAGCCATGACAAGTACTGCAGCATGGCACTCGCACCACACAGACTTGTCACTCCAACACCTTTTTTACAGCACTGCAACATGCCACTTTTCAGGTGGAATAAATGCTCCAAGAAGAGGCCAGAGCAAAACTCACAATCTAGGGAAGAGGATGATGCTTTTATACATCACTTCTTGGTTTTGTTTTTTGGTGGGTTGGGGTTTTTTTGTTTTAAACCCATGACAATTGCTGCACTACACACAACACTCAGGACACTGCTGGCTCCTCTACAGCTGTCCCCCAGTGTCACCAGACCTCCTGGAGCCCCTTCACTGTCTTTTACTCTAGCACAATATGGGCCAGCATGGATCTTTCATCTGGCCTTCTTACATAAGATGGACACTATGCTCAGAGATAGCTTGTAAATCATATAAATAGAGGTCATACAAATATATCAGTAACTACATCATGGCAGGGGGATGCAAGGGTTCAGCAGCCTTTTGCTAGTTAGTACACAATGTACCTCCAGGAAAGTCTTCCTTTTAGGATATTGATATCCTAACGTTGACATGTTAAAAGTACTGACAACTTTCAAAAGCTTCTCTTTTGTCAATTGCAAACGTTGAGAAATCACAAGTTCAGCCACCACATAAACATGCCTTGTTAAAAAGTAACTTAGGGGTCAGTCAAATTTGTCCTTCGGAAATTAAGAACTTCATACGTATTCAGGTTATGTTTTCTCAACCTCTATCTGCAACTAGAGAAATTACTTTGGGGTAAGGACAACTTCAGAGATTAAATTCTGATATTATCACATCTTGCTTTTAAGAGCTGTAAAGGAAACATCAAGGGTCTCAAGAGCTGATAACACTACTGGTTTAAGCTTTTCCATATTCAGTCTTTTCCCTGACAACTCAGGTCCAGAATTCCTAAAATGACATGAGAATCCCAGCTCTCACAAGAGTTTTAGCCCTTTACAAATAAATTTAAAAATAACACAAATTCTTAAGAGAACAATGCTTTCTTTTCTTGCCCAAATAATGAGCCCTTAATAGCAAGGTTTCTGTTTTTTTTTCCTGTTTCCCTCCCCCCACTCTGAAGTCTTTGGCCCCATTTGGAGGGCAGGAAACAATTAGAGATAGGTACACACTAGCCACAGAGTCAGGCTCTTATGTCAGGAATTTCTATGTCACATAAAAAAGCAAAGAGCAAAAATACTGCCACACTGGAGAAATCCAAACATCCAGAAGTCAGAAGACAGTAAAGCCTATGAGTCTGCTATACTCAAGAGTTATATTAACAGTTTAATTTTAATCAATATTTGCTTTGTTAAGTTTCTCCATTTCAGCAATATGTTCAAAACAGTTGCTTTGCAATTGCTTCATTTATTTATTCTGATAGAAATCAAACTATAACCAAATGTTACACCGATAAAGCTTAGTGGAATGTTTAATATATACAGTCATTCCAGCCTTAGCATTTGGATTTTATTTTTTTTTTATTTGGTTTTTGCTCACCTAAAGCTCCTGCCAGTCAGACTCAGCAGATAGAATAGAGCAAACACCAGGCATTGCAGGAACAAACAGTGCAGCCTACAGAGAAGAACCACATAAGCAACTATTTCAGTATATCATGGATATATGTGTCTAAAGAGTTATTTACTGTCTCATTTTCTCTTAAAGAGTTCTCTGCTACCACTGAAGCCCTCTCCTGCCCCCTACACCGCACTTTGTAGTTTTTAGGGATTTACTGTTGTGGTAAATGTCTTAGGTTTGTCATGGTGTGTGCTAACGTGGGGGTAAAGGCAATGTTTAATACCTTTTAAGATGTTTAATGGGGTCTGATATAAAAACCATCATCAAGCTGCCAGTTGTGGCAGGAGACTGGAGGAAAACTTTGCAGCAGGGGAACAGTTCTAGTTCCCCCTCAAAAAACACACATCATGTGAATACACATTTGTGCTTTCTATTTTTAGACAACTGCATGCTTCAATGCACTGTACTGTATTTGAAGCATTTAGCACAAAATTTAAGAGTAACTTACACAACCTCTTGAAATTCACCTTTAAAGAGAGATTTTTATGCTCTGGATTTTCATGTGCTCAAACATCCACTGATAATGCAAGCCAGGTGTCTTCACAACTTTGTGATTTGCTATTAAAATACCTTGCAAAAGCTCACTGTCTAATGCAAGTAAAAGAATTGTTCCTCAGGGGTCAGTATTGGGACTGGTGCTCTTGAAGATCTTTGTCAGCAACACGGACAGCGGGATCACACTCAGCAAGTCTGCCAATGACACCAGGCTGTGCGGTGCGGTCGGCACGTTGGAGGGTAGGGATGCCATCCAGAGGGACCTTGACAGGCTTGAGAGATGGGCCTGTGCAAATCTCATGAAGTTCAACAAACCCAACTACAAGGTCCTGCACCTGGGTCAAGGCAATCCCAAGCACAAATACAGGCTGGGTGATGAGTGGATTGAGAGCAGCCCTGTGGAGAAGGACTTGGAGTACTAGTAGATGAAAAACTAGACATGACTCAGCAATGTGCACTCACAGCCCAGAAAGCCAGTCACCTTCCAGGCTGCATCAAAAGAAGCAAGTTGAGGGAGGTGACTCTCTCTCTCTACTCTGGTGAGACCCCAATTGTGTTCAGCTCTGGGGCCCCTAGTGTAAGAAAAACATGGACCTGCTCAAGCAGATCCAGAGGAGGGCCACTAAGGTGATCAGGGGGCTGAAGCACCACCCCTATGAGGACAGACTGAGAGAGTTGGTGTTGTTCAGCCTGGAGAAGACAAGGCTCCGGAGAGACCTTATAGCAGCCTTCCAGTACCTAAAGGAGGCCTACAGGAAAGATGGAGAGGGATCAGGGAGTGTAGTGATAGGATGAGTTTTAAACTGAAAGAGGGTGGATTTAGATTGGACCTAGGGGAGAAATATTTTTATGATGAGGTTAGTGAGACACTGGAACATGTTGCCCAAAGAAACTGCTGATGCCCCATCCCTGGAAGTGTTCAAGGTCAAGTCGGATGGGATTTTGAGCAAACTGATCTAGTGGATGGGGTCCCCGCTCATGGTATGGGGGTTGGAACTAGATGATATTTAAGGCCCCTTCCAACCCAAACCATTCTATGATTAACAGCTAACAACATGCAGCAAAACATTATAAAGATAATTATAAATGTAAGCTTCTCCAAGGCTTGATGAAGAGGCATAAAACATCCTAAAAGAAATTAACTCTGTTAGCCTTACAGGTCTACAAAAGTACTGTAGTGTTTAACTTGCATGCTTGTCTGCATATACTTTTTTCCCCCTCATTAAATACCAGCTTCTCAGTTACAGCCACAGAAATGAGAAGTATTAAACCTGAATTCCCACTTCACTTCTAACACTTTCAATTAAAGCATGTTCTCCATAGTTGTTTGTGCTGGAATGTGAAAAGTAAATGGCAATCCAGTCAACTTCTAGGAAGTTTACATTATGCCCTGATAAAAGAGGTAATTACTGCCATACCTATAATACTTCAGTGGAAAATCAGGCAACATCAAGCTTTAAACTTCAAGTTAGTACTACCATTAGAAAGAAGTCTAAACAATGAATTTCAAAACCTTTTTGCTTTCTTGAATTTTATGTATTCTCTTATGCTGGGTTTATTTATCACACAATCTAAAATATACACCTTTCTGCAATATAGAATGCACAGTAACACCTAAGAGATTTTCAAATATCAGTTTGGCTAGCATATGATTTTGGATACTGTCAGATCCAGCTACAGATGTTTTAATGGCCCTTACTTACAGTGAAGGAAACAGAAAAGTACTTAACTGAGGAGTATTCAGTGTTTCATAACACAAACTATAGCATTTACACTTGCCCTTGTAGAGCAAGTAGGGCTCAAGTGGGTACACACCTGCCCACGGACACCAAGCATGGCACACACTATACCTGCCTAAACTCAAGGGGCACCAGGAGGCCCTCACCAGTCCCACAGCTTCCTCACAGTGTCCACAGGCAAGTCCTCTTTCTCCTGGGAAATGGGACAACACAGCCCAGTCTATTAATGTTACCAATGTATCTTTTTCATATTCTAGCTGGGAAGCTTCAGTATCAGTATCTCCTATAGTCATACTAACAACTGGAGTAGGGGAGAAAAAAGAAAAGTCTAAAGGCTGAGACAGACAAACAAAGAAGTATAAGAAAGTAGGAAAAGAAGATGAGGAAGGATCAGACAGCATGGAAACACTGCACTCCCTATAGGGTCTAACCACCCTCCATATTCCATCCTTAGGCCATTGTTGAGGGTTAGGGCTGGGCCAACCACTAATCTGGGGACAGACACTCTCTATTGCTCTCTCTACCCCCTCCATCCTGGGAAGGGAAAAAGAATAACAAAGACCAAGAGATTTGTGGATTAGAAATTAAAACTAAACCTACTTTAATAAAAATAATCACAATAAAATTAAATATATACAAAACCAATACTGAACCCAACC
>VWZO01014343.1:181319-193788 GCA_013396975.1 Bucco capensis
CCCCCCCGAATAATCAAAACAAAGGCTTTTTTGAAGGTTGTACACTCCTGAAAAGTGAGAACAGGAAAAGCATGTTAATGCCTCCCTGTTCTGCCACTGCTCCCACAGAGGAGAGAACTGCGAGGCTGAATTCTCCTTGTTTTATCACTCAACATTTGCACCCAGTGGGGCAGTAGCACGGCTCCACTGTGAACAGCCAAAGGACATGGCCTCATACAGTGGGGATGAAGAGGACATCCATGCTACACTGAGTACAAGAGGTGGATGGAGTTATTTCTTCTTTAAGTAATACAAAAGTTGGGAGAGTCTTTGCTCTAGGGATTCAAGGACTTAGTCTTTAGGGAGAGACGCAAAATGGAAGGAGATTTCATTAGGGTAGAGATAAGACACTGCAAGCCTTGTGGGCAATGGATGAAATGGGAAAAGTGGAACTGCAAAGAGACAAGAAAAAGTGGAGAGATCCTAAGGAGAGGAAGACAGTAGACAAATAAGAAGTCCCCAGGCCTGGGATGAAAGAGGATTCATGGCTATTGGCAGAAACCAGCAAGTCTCCTGAGCCTTGCAAGCACTCACACATCTGTCATTCGCAGATTGTTTCCCAGTAGTTATGACTGGCAATACTTCCCAAAGGAATGTAAATATAGGTCAGTTGGGATTTCTCTCCACGTCCATTCCTGCTCCTCTGAGATCTGATGCACTAAAATAGCACTGAGCTGCACTTTCATTTTCCCTGACTTGGTGGCCTGCCAACATACAGCACATTCCTTTTATGGCAGTGAGTTTATAACTACAATGGTCATAAACTATTCTTAAATGGGTCTTTTCTGAGAATCGCAATCCTTTCAACATCTTGAAAAACATCTAATCTTTTCCATTCCAGGCACTCCTCTCCAGCACAGTGGTAAAGATTTAATTGCTTCTAGTGTTCAGATGATGAGATACAAGTGTTCTGGAAATAACCTTTTAATTCAACAATTCCTACTGGCAAGCCCGAAAGCTTTTTGCATTGTTCACCAATAAAGAATTAATTTTCAGCACTAGAATTAAAAAACCCAAAGTTTAAAAACCTCTGGGTTACTGTTGTGGATAGCACTATCCAAGAGGTACCCTAGCACTGAAGACATGATACCTACTTTTACCATCATGTTGATTTGAATAGGCAGGCATGCTCTCCGCTCTCCACCAGTATTTGCTTAGTCAAGCTTACCAACACAGCAGAGCTAACAAGCTTTCTATTCTTCCTGGTTTTAATTTGAGACAAATCCCATGCATCATTTACCAGAAGGTGAAATACAACTTTCTTTTTTAGGAGTGAATGGAAGCCCTTCAAGAGGAATTTCTGTTCTGCTTTTCTGAAACTTTGTACTAGTTTTTACTTCTCAAAGTAAAAAGATATTTTGAAGATTAAACAAATACATCATTTGCAATTGGAGTTCTTTTACACTGTGCTCCATAACTCAGCAGACTTCTTCCTCAGCTTACAAAGCTTATTTGCCTGCATAATAATACACAATAAATAAGTGATACAAGCTGTTCCTCTTAGGTAGAGTTTCTCATAAAAATGAAGCAAAGAGAAAGCCTCCAGCTGAGAACTGGTGTGATTAGCAGGACTTCTGACCTTAAATACTCCCTTGAAAAGAATATTTTCTCACTCATTCCTCAAATGAGAGGAGCAAAAGGCAGTGCTGCATTAGTCCGTTGAGTGTGCACTCCTGTCCTGCACAGCACAGACAGGCTGCAGTGGTGGAGGTGTGAAGAAAGCTGCCACTTCTGCTGCACAGAAAGCCTGAATTCTGAAATACAACAGATGAGTTATATGCGATGACCCTGTTTCATAAGACACTGTAAGGAAATGTAGGAATGACACTTAGTAGTCCACTGAAGGAGACAAGGTCCCTGAACACATCAGAACTAAAAACAAGTATGATTTCAGCCATGGTTTTGGCCTCCGATTTAATGACCTCTGAGTAAAATCTGTATCAGGGAATAAAAAACCCCAAAGAAACAACACACCTTGCCACAGCAAGGATCAGATGCCATGGGACTATTACAGCATATATAGGAAATCACCATAAGTCTATGGCCAGCAGATTTTTAAGATATGTCGTCGTCATGGCTAGGCTTCAAGAACGAAGATCCAGGGAGGGCTCCATTCACGCTCCTCATCAGTGCCTTTTCCAAGCGCGCNATGTAAAACTCTTTTAATTGGAAAAGTGGATGGTGCTAATATCTATCTACATGTATATGCACATAATGTGCCCATAAATGCCACACACCCTAGTAGAAAAATAAATTTCTAGTGCAAAAAAACACACACAGACCCACATCCTACAAAGACAGCAGCCTGTGTCATTTCATTCAGCATTCAGTTCTTTTGAAAGTTGAATTATCTCTTTGTATTTTTGTAACTTTCTACATGACAAAATAAAGTTTTTAGCTCAGACTGTGAACTAGACCTGAGTATTGTCTCTTTTTTTTTAAAAAAAAAAAAAAAAAGCTTTTAAGTAAAGCATGAGGTTTATAAAATTTAGTTATGATTTCTGTTAGCTAGCATAACTGCATTTCATAGAATCCTAGAATGGTTTGGGTTGGAAGGGACCTCTGGAGGTCATCTAGTCCAACCCCCCTGCAGTGGGCAGGGACATCCCCAACTAGATCAGGTTGCCCAGAGCCCTGTCAGACCCATTTCAGACCCATTCCGGTTGGTGGTTTCCTTTTTTATCATCCCAGCTACTAAAAAAGCATTTCGAGTTCAAGACATCATAGCTGCCAATCCCTCCCCAGCAGTCTCCCTTACATGGAAATTTTCTACGTGGCTTTCTCTAAAACCCAATACCGCTCATCACCACAGAGAGGAGCCATCTCCCTTTCAAAACTAGGTATCTCACAGTCTCAGTTACCCTTCAAGCACCATCCTGGAAATAACATCGTCCTCAGCACACAGAAGTCTATGCATATGTCAACGGAATAAAAGCACTCTTCAAAAAAGTACCTTTGATCACACAGATTGTGTCATGATGGTATGCAGAGCTGCCTTATGAATATCTAAGAAAACCTCAGCCTTTTATCCAAAAATAGTTAAAATATTATAGCATGAAGAAATTCTGATACTGCACAAAAACCCACAAAAGAATGGCTCAAACACTGTAACAGCAACATTAACCATCCTAAAACCAAAGAATCTTTATGCAGTTGAAAAAAAAATTGAAAGAACATCTAATCCATTCCAAAATAACATTCCATCAAATAAAACAGAAAATTTAAAGTCTTCCCTAGTCAAATATGTACTTTTATTTTTATGAATAGCAGTGAGAAGACACTACAGTATGGAAAGTGCATTTATATTTATACTCGACATTTTCTTTGAACTTATAGTACAATCAGATTAATTATTACTGAAAGTATACTGAATGCTTACTGACTGAAAAGTGAGAGAAAACTATTTCTGTCCTATCAGCAATACATTTGATTCAAATATAAAGATGATTTTAAAACACTGCCCAAGGTGGATTAATTTAACAAATACTTTTCGTTACATTTCTGTAACATCATTTTCTTAAATCTTCACTTTGTTAGGCTATCATTAAGTATGTTGACTAGCAAAAAATATATAACGTTACAATAAATTTTCTGCCACTATTTAATAACCAGGATTCTATGTGCCTTTTAGGTAAAAACATTTATTACAGACTCATTTTCCTTCTCACAAGAGAAAATGTCCAAAGACAAACATTTTCTCAATGAAAAATAATACCTGGAATCTGAATCCTGATTTTCATTCAAGTTCAGTTTAAAAATGCAAAAATATAGCATTTTCTCTTTTTTTTTTATTAGCTAGATATATTTACAGTGGATGTGCAGCACGAAATCTGTACCTCTATACATCCTGAAGTTATCTTTCAATTTATGAACAAAAGAAGTATTCATTCTAGCTAAATGTATTGCTTAAAAACCTGCTTTATATCCCTTCTCTTTAATTCTCTCCCAAGTGTCCAGAATGCAAAGGTGTCTTTTTCACCTCTTTTAATTGACTGCAAATATTTATTAAACCCTACATTTTTTTCAATCCACATTTCCCAGACCTAAATGCATTCAAAAGACAAAAATATGCATCCTGTATCTGCTTAGCTGGACTTGCAGCCAATGGTAATCATGCAAAGCCTTTCTGCACAGCAAACAGTACTTACCTGTGGACAAAACCATAAATACTTTCTCTTGCTCTGTTACTATGAGCATACAACAGGGCTAATATTGGAGCTACCTCCAGGGCCAGCTTCTGCAGCCTTGGCTGTAAAAGCTACTTGCAGGCAGATGCTATGCCACCTGCCTGCTGATGCCAGGCCTGGCAGCAGCCCCTCTAGACACATACATGCCAGGCCTGACCAGTCCTGCACAGAGCCACCCCAGACACACAGGCCAGGCCTGCCCATGCCCGTGCATCTGGCTCACGGGATAAGCACACGGCTTGGAGGGTCAAAGGGAGGAAAAATGCAGCCACCAAGTTCGTTCTCTTTTTCCCTCAGCCTTTTGCTAATTTCAAGGCTTTCTAGCTCGGCTTCCCACCTGGACCAATACTCTCAGATAAATTTGTACATTTTCTTTGGATAATCTGTTCTTAAAAGTGACATCTGTTCCACTTCCAGAGGCAGCAGCAACGGCAGCTGCAGGCAGCCCCCTCCTGCTGACGCCTGCTGTCAGAAGATTCATTAAGCCTTGCCCCCAAATGTAGTTTGTTTTGTCCTATTTGGACTCACACTCCAAAAAGGAAATGCTACACTTAAAACAAGGAGAGTCTCTCTTTCTCCTCTTGGTCCTGGCATTTCACACCACTCTCACTGACACATCAGAAATTCCTCAGCAACTCAGCCATGCCCCCACAGTATCCTCAGTCCGCAGCACAGGACTGTTCTCCCATAGTTCACTTCAACACATCTCAGTGCTGAGCATGCAAGCCTTCTGCACCCCTTCTCAAAATCAAACAACAAAGGATGTACCAACTCTACAGCCACCTTAAGGTTTTTTGAAACAATAAGTACTGGTTCGTATTCTGGTACATTTGTTTGTTATTTTTATAGCATTAGCATGTATGTACAGAAAGATTCTCATTCTCTTACCTTTACATGGGTAGAAGATATTCATAGACAGAACTTATCTAGGTGTTAAGAAATTCAGAAATGTATTTGCTAGGCAAAACAAAATTAATAACCTGTAAGCTATAATCAATAAAGTCCATCTGCAAATTTCACTATTTGTAACCCAACACTAAGAACACAATACACACAACAGAGGTAACCATCTGAAGTAGTTGCAGTGACTAACTTCAAACCATTAAAATCTGTTGCACAGACCTTGCTCTGTGAACAAATTGTCAGTGGAGCACAACAGTCACTTGGAGCTATAACGAACTATCTATTCAATGAAGTTGCTGAAGATGCATTTTTCTGAGAGACTTCTATCAAAATATATTCAACTTTCCTTCTCACTCTTAGGAAATAACCCAGGTACTTCAGCTGCATAAATATGAGACTGACTATCAGAAATAAGGTACTGTTATGGCTGGAACTAGGACAGGTACGCTAATGATGAATCACTATATTCCTAGATGATGGAGCCATCTTGTATGTCTAAAACCTTTGTCTGAGGTTGCTCTTCCTCCTCTGACAAGTTAGGAAATTCATCCTACTGTCTTTGGGAACCAAGCTGGGGAAATTGTTCAGAAAAGAGTAAGTATCTTAGAGGATTTCTGACAGGCTCTTGCCTTTCCAAAAGCTCAGGAGTAAGCTGACAATGCCCAACTTCAAAAAGGGAGGAAAGAACAACTGGTGAACTACATGGCCATAAACCCACCTTCAACACCCAGAAAGCTTTTGAAACAAATTACTAAACAATCCATAAACAGGCAATGGAAAATTAGAAGCAATAAGCTGCCAAGATACACTTGCCAAAATCCAACCCTATCAACCAATGCTCCTTCCGTCCTTCCTTCTACTCTACAGGCAGGAGAAAAGCAGTAAATCAAATATTAAAATACTTTTTGACAGAACAACCTGGAAAAGCACCTACCTTCTGGATCAAGGTCCTATGACATGGGTGCAGAAAACACATTGTTCAGCACTTCCCCTACTGACTAGGGTCAAAACCCAGCAAGCTGTCTTACTAAAACAACAGAGACACCAACCCGTAAGAAGTTTGAAGCACTCTAAGGAGCTGAGCAGAACTCAAGATGTTCTCAATAAATTGGAGAAATGTTCAAAAATCAGTAAGATGAAACTTAATACACCTAAGTACAAAGAACTGCATCTGGACTTTAAAAGAAACCCCCAAATGCACAAACCAAAAGAAGAATACAAGACCAACAGCAGCCCTGCAAAAAAGGATGTCAAGGTTACAGTGACAATAACTTAAGCCAACAGTGTAAAACTATTAAAAAACCAAACAACCAAAAAAAGACAAATGACAATCTGGAGTTTATTAAAAAGAGAAGTATAACACATAATAGCAGGGTCTGGGAAGGAAATCTGCTCGCTTCAGCAGTAGTGAGGTATCAGCTGGTGGTTTGGGGCACAGGACATAGACAGCTGAGGAAAGCCCAGTGGAGAAATAAAATAAAAAAAAATGAATGGTTCAGGAAACCAAATCCCTACAAGAATTTAAGAACTTGGGTTTGTTTAGTCTACAAGAGTGACTGTAGAGATGGAATAATGCTCAGAAAACCTGCATCTTGTCTTAAATAGCATTACATCATTCAGCTATTACACTATGTTACTGTCACAGCAATTATTTAGCTGTCATGAGATAAAAACGTACCACTCTGTAATCCACATGTAACAGAGCAACAAAAAATAGCTTGGTTTTCCCCAGTCAGCTACTGTATTTTACATTTTAAGGGACTTCATGACTGAGTCTTAGTCTTGCAAAATATCTGTTGTAATCCTTCTCAGCAGGGTTCAACAACCACTAAAATCCAGCACCTCTCTCAAGTTCAGAGGCAAGTGGCAAAGCTGTCTTCAGATTTTGGATGAGGGATACCAGGTTCTGTAGAGGGTTAGAAAGCAGCAGTGTCCAGTGGGTCCCTTTCTGAGTGAGTCACTACTTTGCTACACAAATGAGTGGAGATCTTGTCCCTTACATGTGCTTGCTTTTAAGTAAACACAGAATAAGTATGTACACAATTTAGTTTCTCTTACCAAAAGAGATGTTAAAAGGTGTGCTGTCAGCACCCAGTATTTTTCCACTGTATAAACAAAAGACCTATTAAAACACTGAGTTTAATCCTGAAAAAAAAAAAAATAAAAAATGAGGATACACTCTAAAAAGTACAGTTCCCACAGCAAGCTGCTAAATACCAAGGCTTTGACCAAGAGAGCTGATTTTCTTTGCCTTCAGCCATTCAAAAGCAGAGATGGTAACACTATGCAAAACCCAAATCATTTTATTTGTGGACTTTCTGAATTTATATTTCAGGGCTTTAATTTCACACAGTGGGCTGATCCACCTCAACTTTTCTGCCTGTCCTCAAGCTGGCAGCTTATGCATCTGTTCACATCTTACTCCCTTTTCTTCACCAAACTCATGCTAAGGCTACTGCCAGTGTTGTTGGTGTGAAGGAGTAAAAGTTTAAAAAACCTGATCTGCAAGCCTTGCTTTCAGCATCATGAAGACTGGATCACTGAACTACTGGATCAGTACTCACTAGCACAAATTCAACTTGAACTGGTTGTAAGCCATGACTGCTTGTCATCAGGACACAAGGAGGGATGTGCACTGGTTTTATGTTTAATATCAAGCTTCCTCTGAGCAGCAGGATAGTGACATTCTGGTGCTAAAGCCTGCTTGTGTAAGATTAACCAATTTTCTTAGCCAATTTGAGCAAGTACAGTAACTTTATATTAAATCAATGCTTACTCTTGAACCAGCTACTGGAAACCAAAGGCCAGACTCACTATGCTGTCAAACATCTGCTGCATTAACAGAAAGGGATATTCATGCAGCTCTCACCCCAGGCAACCCACCACACAAGTGCTCGAAGTGGTTAAACCCACCTACACTCTCTGTGCGTGTGTGGAGCTGGAGGCACAGCATTGCCTACAGATTTCCCGGAGAACCACACACCAGGGAACAGAGAGGTACAAGAACAGGGCAATCCCTCAGCCAGAGCAAACACTTTCTGGGCTATTTTCTTTTGGTGACAACTGGCACAGATCACTTCCCCAGGAAGCTGCTAAGGTTCCTGGTGCTGCCTTTTATTTTTTCCCATTTTCATTGTGTGGTCCAAGTGAAAGCAGCAGCATTTGGCAGCTACTCTCCATCAGCACTATTGGTCCTCCCTGATAGTGGAGATTTGTTTTCCATCAGGTGAAACACAAAGGTGTTGTCCCTGTTTGGAAGAACATAGAGTTAAAGAGACCCCTGGGGAAATACTTCCAAATGCCAAGCACGATGTTGCTCTTAAGATTTCTTGGATATGGTAACACCTCACAACAAGACAATGCATTAGCACACCACGTATGTTTTGCTAAGCTGCTGCCCAAATCTCAAACAAATCATCGATCCTACAGATGCTGGAAAGAGCAAACCAGGGAGCTCTGCAGAAGTCCCATCCTTAGTCTTTGACTGTGCAACACTCAAAACCTGAATCATGTTTAAATCCAAAACTTACCAGAAAGATCATTTCCAATGCTCAGTCTAAAGAAAGAAGTCCTCATGCTATTAAACATATTACAAGACAATGCTAAACTGTAACAAGTTTGTGAAGACAGCAAAACCATGTTAGTGCATTATAAGTTTAAGCATTGTTCTTGCCTGTTTTGGGCTAGTATCATTCAATTACTCAGGTCTTAAAGTCCTTACTGAGAAAAGCCTGCTTTATTCCCAGTTCCAGTTGCTAAATTGTGTGGTTTTTAGATAATGCTATTGGAACTGAGGTTGCTAAATGAGAACCAGAAGGCTGGAGCTAAGCAGATAAACTGTAATTTCCAATTACCTCACCATAAATGGGGTTCCCAAAGAATTATTCTACCCTATTTTCAGACAAAACATAAGGCTCACCATCCTCACAGATTAAGGACAAAAAAATTCCTGAATCCCAGTTAGAACCCAGAATGAAATTCTTTATATTCTGGTAGAAGTTAGTAACACATGCTCTGTAAGTGGTTGGTTAGAAATTACTCTTAAAACACTGCTAGTTGGTTATACATTCACAAATTTCCGTGGAAGAGGACTTAAATCTTGACTTCTGATTTGATGCTTTAGTGTTTTTTTTTTAGTTAGTACATATTAATAGTTTACTAAGAATCTCAGATCCTTCTGAGGCACATAAGATATCTGAAAAGATAACAAAACAATCCTACAGAAGCAACAAAAGTGAGGGAAGGGAAAGTTTTTCTGTAGTCACTTCTTACTGTGAAGAGACTGAAAAAAAAATTCCCCCAAAACTGGCAGGTTGTTTGTTGTTATGTTTTAAAGATCTCTGGCTTGTGTAGAAATAGTAGCCTCTAAATAGCTCTGTGTATGGGCATGATTACTCCAGAGCAAGGAACACCCTATTTCCATCTAGCCTTGGAGTTTGTTCCAAAATAAGCATACCAACACCAACTGCAGAGTTACTTAGAGAAAGTTAAATCCATATCTGACTTTATTCTACAGTGATTCCTAAATACACTATCATAAACACACCATGAATTAAAAGTCCATTTATCTGGGGGTCTTTTGGCTAGACCATGCTGTAATTAGGCTGATAGTTTATCCCACTTTCCCATCAGCTAAAGCCTCCACAGCTTAAGCTCATGCTGAAACTGCAGCTTTTAATGAACAAAGAAAAATAACAGAAAGGGGGAAAGGTGATATTCATTATCTATAACTAATAAAATGTTGTGTGTAGCTTAAGAGTTGCTCTGTAATGAGGGCATACTCACTTGAAGTATGCAGCTCAACAGAGCTATCTCAAACTTGGATGGGTTTACCGCATCGCTGGCTTGTAGCGATGCCAGTCAGATGCAGACAGGCAGACTTCTTAACCTTCTGGCTGAGAAGATTAAATCCTTAACAGAGCCATCTCTTCTCTCCCCTAGCTCCCTCCTATTATCCCATCTTTTAAATTAAATAACAAAGGAACCTTTAACAATCAACCTAAAAGGGAAATTTCATTTTTTAAGTATTTCTAATGTAATAAACATGCTAGACCTCCAATGAAATAGAAACAAGTATCATCTTACAAAGCTGACAAAACACGAGTAGGTAAACAAGATCCTCCCATACCTTCATAAATATCACAGCAAAGGACCAAATAGCTTCCTCATATGCAAGTTTCCCTTATTGAACAGCTGTGAGGAATTCTTATGGCATGAACAGACATAAAAATCTTTGTTAACCAAATCCCTGTGACAATGTAGTAACCACCACCACTTGGAAAAATAAGCAAGGTCATTCAGTCAAAAGATTTTATTTTTGTCTAGGATCAACTGCTTTATATGGCTTTGCTACTGAATATAGAAACATTATCCCATATACAAAGGCACTATTTGCAAAGACTGTGCTTTTAGGGGAAAAAGAGACTTCTTTTTTTCCTCCTAAAAAAAAATCTTTTCAAACGTGTATTATAAAGATTCAAGGAATGTTAGACAGGAAAAGAACTAACCAACCACATTCTGGACTGAACTACATATGGCTTAACTTCACTAACTTCAGTGGTTTTGAGAACTCAATGCAGATCTTTATTTTAAAAAATACCATCTTCTTTCATCTTGGAATTCAAGGATTATTTAGTAACTCTGGTTACATTATTCACCATATTTAATTCCCTGCATAAATTTTAAAAGACAATTAAATACTGTTCTAAAATAAGCCATGTCTACAGCAAGGCAGGCGATACTTTTAGAAACTATGAGCAAATGTCTGATTAAGACGATAAGCCACATGGAAACTACTTCGAGAATCAGACTTAAAGGGCACTGTTACCAACCAAATTTGGCAGACAAAGAATCATGACGAGCTGCAAAGGCACGCAGCAGCACAATAAAAAGTTGGGAATCATCAGCAAATAAGACAGCAAGCACTTGTGTCAATTCAGGAAGGGCAAGAACGGGACAAATTCTAAGTATTAAACACTGGAGTCAGATGAATGGCACTGTGCCATAGTGGGAGCGGAGCTGCCTCTTCCATTTACTGACTGCTTGCCATAAACAAGCTGTATCGTTAAGGCAAAGTGTCTGCCTACTGCAGGTAACTCATTCTGACATATCTTTTAAAAGCGCAAGGTTTCAGAACCAGTTTAATAGTAACAACAGAAAGCTTAAAAGAGGAAGGACTGAAAGCATGACATATGTAATGTAAGGCTCTATACTTTCCTAAAAGCTGTGTTTAAGGTCAGAACTCTTACAGAGATCTGATGTTTATCGCTAGATAACAGTAGGTATCTAGCCTTATCTGTAGATATCCATCGTTACATTTGATGTTTTTAATACCCAGTTATCCCTACTTTAAGATCCCTGTGCCTTCAGACAGTCTTTATGTCAAGGGGATGGTGACTATAATTTCAGCTAAAGCAAAAAACCCACCATTCAGAGCGAATCTATCAAATATTACAGGAATCTTAGTTGAGTCTCATTACTATTTCCAGGAATATTAAGATGCACGAAGTACAGCTACATTAATTTAGAAAGGGGGCAGCAAGAAATAAAACTACACTTTATTCTTCACATCGACTCTATTTGTAGCACAACACAGCACATATCCAGCGAGCAAGCACACTGGGCTCCCTTAGAAAAACACGACTGTATGTGAAGTTTAAGCTCCTTTTTAACTAACAAAGCACAATTTACCGAGCTGGCGATCGAAACAGAATTGAACTAATTACGCACTCGGTCAAGCACTACTTAACCAAGTCAACTATTTTGCTGTACATCCCAGAAACTATTTACCTCGTTTCTGAGTCAGAAGCGGTGGCTACAGCAAAACACACCCGGAGCCCACCCGGAGCCCAGGTTCTGCGCGCCGTGTCCGTCCGTGGGTTCAGGCGCAGCAGCAGCCACAGAGACGCCAGAAAGGCACGGCCAGGATAAACGGAGGACAAACCCTGCTGGGGGGTCGCTCCGTGAAACAGGGAACAACCCGAGCACCGAACACAGTCCCCCGCGCTCCGCCACCGGCAGGGCCGAAGGGGGGATGGGGGCTCCTTTCAGCGGGGACCCTCTTCTTGCACCCCCTCTCTCGTCACAGTCCCGGCAGGTGCGGCCCTGCCCCCTGCGCAGCCGGGGCCGCTCCTCCCCTCGCCCCCGCCGCAGCCCCCGGCCCGCCCTCCCTGCAGCGCGGTGGCGGCAGGGGGCCGGCGGGGAGGCGGAGAGCCAGCTGTCTGCCACGGCTGCGGCGGCGCGGCTCTTACCTGCGGCGGTCACCAGCGCCAGGCAGAGCGCGGAGAGGAGCGGCGGGGACAGTGCAGCACACATGAGGAGAGGCCCGAGGGAGCGAGCGG
>VWZO01014343.1:195736-454344 GCA_013396975.1 Bucco capensis
CCCTGTCACCGCAGAGCGCGCGGCGCGCGCTGTCTCTTAATTTTAAAGGTGCGCTTCGGGAAGGCCAAGGGAGCAGCTTTCCGGCGTTCTAAAAATAATATTCCTGCCGTTCCGAGAGGGGCGGGGGAGAGCAGGACACACGATCCCGGGCTGCTCTTTCCCAGGGGAGGCAGGCCCGCCGCGGCCCAGACCTACCTGCGCGGCTTCAGCCGGGAGAGATAGGGGACTCAGACCGGGGACAGCCGCCGCTGCGCCGCGGGGCGCGATGGCTCCGGCTCACGGCTCCTACTTGTGGCCAGAGGCCGAGTGACTGTTCTGACTTTAGCACGGGCGGCGAAATTCAGACAGCTTTTAGTGCTCACCTTGCATATATTAAAAAAAGGGGGGGGGGAGGAGGGAAGAGTAGAATTACAGTGAAATTCTCCCTCCTCCTACTCCCCTTCCACAAGGAAGAACTAAAATGCATACAAATAATGGACTTACACACCTTTCATTGGTCCTCCTACCCCACAACCCTTCAATACAAATCATCCCTAAATCAATTTCAAAGCAGTAGAGAATAAATTTAAGGGCATAATAAAGTGCTTATGTTTTATGTTAGAAAAAGTCTTCAGAGGTATAGACTATCTCAGAATACAAGCAGTAAGCTAAAAATGCCATGCTAAGACACTTCAGACTCTTCACCTCTGTCCTTTAAAAGCTCAGATAATGTGGCGTGGCCTGCCCTGAACTTAAGAAATGAAGGCAATGCTCCTGCATTACCAGTGACAGACATTTAAGTGAAGCTCACTTGTGTATTTCACTCACAGTAGCTTTTGAAGCTGAACAGGTGCTAACAAACATTAAAAGTTAGGTAGCTGGAATTAATCTTCTCCCTCATCCCCCCAGATGAAAAGTATTTGAGTCAACGAGACATCCACATATCTAGAAGGTGAGACACATATAAAAACCCCTAATAAACCTTTAATTCGACTTTGTTTTGGTTTTTTTGTTTGTGGGTTTTTTTGTTTGTTTTTACAGGATAGGGTGACAAGTAACAAACATCTGATTTTTCTCAAGTGTTCAGATATACACGTTCCCATCTGTCTTGCAGGAAGGGATATTGGTCAACTTAACAGTTTATGGTAAAATAAGCTGCATAATAGTACATATTACAATAATAAAATGTACAGTGTTTACAAGAAATATATTTTAGAAGCAAGATAGATGCATTTGCATCGAGGCGACCTCTCAAAATGCCACAACTATTTTTACATTCACTCTTGCAACAGGTCACAAGATGGGTCACTAAAGTCAGGTTAACAAATCACTATGATGCACATCAAATACAACAAAATTAAGTTTATATACATATATATAATACATATACATGTATATTATACATATACATATATGTATATAGTAAAACTCATCAAAATGTACCAGACCTGGCACAATCCACTTACCCACCAAAAATATGTACTTGTCCTTGGTAAGCAGAATTCTGCATGGCTGATTATATATTATATATACTCATTCATTAGCATCTGAGACATAAAACTGAGGATTTAAAATTTTTTGTTTAAACTCTCCAATAATAAACATGGTGCCCACAAAAGCACAAAGGTAAGGCACAATAGGATTTTCTGTTGCAGAATAGTGTGCATCATGTTTACTCAACTATAAGAAAAACGTGCATTATTTGTGCAAGTTCATGCTGCAAATCCATCATATCTACAAAGTAAAGTCATTTTCAGTAAACTCTGTGGGACTGGTGTACTTCCAGTCTCACCTCCTACAGAATATTTAGCTGGATAATTAGGTAAAATTGTTGAAAGAGTGGGGATTAGTAAAGCCAATCAACTTAGATTTGCAACTAAGCTTCTCAGCAACAATTTTGTACTTTTAGGTAAGTGTTAGTAAATATACAAGCTTGGAATCACAAGATTTACTGTCAGCTGTACTTCTAGTTTGCATCAGCCAAAATTGTTGCAAGGAAGTATGTACCTTTTAAAACTTTAACTGGTTCATTAAAACAAGTTATAATGTATTGGGAAAGTCACTTAATCCCAATGGTATTTTGTCACAGCCCTGTCAATTATAATAATAAATACATCTTTTCACAAAATATTTTTTCAGTATCTGCCAATTGCTTCTTTATTGCTCACAAATTTGAATTCATTACAATTGGTATCAGACCTTTCACACAAAATCATACTCAGGTATTTTAATATAAAACCTATAAAAGATATTTTAACCTGTATCTAACACTTTAAGGTATTTGGCCTCTTGTCATGGTACAGCCAAAACCATATAAAACATTAGGTTTTGAATAAAATAGGAAGCTTATTCACTGCTTCAATGCAGACACCCTCACAGAATACAACCATTTTTGCCACCACCAGCATTTACATTTATATACAAAACCCAGCACATCTGCATTCAGTTCATTTTCCCCTCACACTTATAAGCAACCACTAATGCCAGATCAACTTTTCCCATACCCCAGCTGCAGAAAAAGATTCTTATACAGTAACAAAAAATATTGACTGAAAACTTTTTTTAACTTACTCACCATCAGGAACTGTAGGTTGGTTGTTACAAAATACCCACAAGATTATTTCACAGGAAACTATGGAAACACATGAAGTCTTCTTTTCTCCATGCTTCTGTATTATCAAAAACACTCTCGGTGCAAAAATACAGTCACACATCTGCAAATGGATGATGAATTCAGTATTCCTCATGCGAAACTTAAATGCATTGGTTTGCTATAGCCCCAGAAAACTTCCTGAAGCAATTTCTTTTCCTTTTTGTCAGCTCAGTATTACTGCCTCATTGCTAAGTCCCTTTGGAAACAAGATAGCTGGAACGTTCAAACTTTTATTTAACTCATTAAAGTATTACATACAAAAAGCACTAAAAAAGGAAGACGGCAGCCAAACAGGAAAATTCCTGTTGCAAGTAACAGTCCTAGCAGTTGTAGAAAGTCTTCTCAGGAATTTCCCTGAGAATTAGTTGTGCCTGTCCGAAGACGCAGATGTGACATAGAGTTCATGTGTTTGTTTGATGGCTTCAGTGGAGTGTTACAAGTAAGAGCTTGGGGAAAACGATGGTGATACCGATCTAGTCGCAGGTATTTTACCGTTACCAACTTTCCTACAAGGCAGAGAAATAGGAAAAAGAGAAACCTAGTTCAGTATTATTACGTTGTGCTTCAGGATGTAATACACACAAATACATCATTACATTGAAATTAGTTTACTGGGTAACGACTACTAAAAACATCCAGTTTGTTACAGCTCAATTCTTCAGATATAAAACATTTCTCCATTTAAAAAGAACTCCAACTGCGTTTTCTACCTGTGTTTTGTTATAAACTCTCATTCCTTACCATCAAACCAAGAGCCATGTAATGCCTTGAAAGCTTTTCCAGCATACTCTGGAGAGAGACACTTGACATATACACAACCCTGCAGTAAGAAAGAGAGGGGTTTTGGTTTTCTGAAGTCCAACAGACATGGATAAAAAGAGCATTTAGGATGTTACTGGAAAGACACTCACCTCACGTGAGTTTTTGTCAACAGCAATATGAACAATTCCATCATTATCACTGCATTTCTCCAAGATTGCTTCTTGAATTGCTAGATGCCAGTGATCACCTATTTCCCTACGTAAGCAGTGAAAGATTTAATTAAGCACTTTTTTTTTTTTAAACATTCACAACAATCTCATCCTTCTCCACTGAGTTTGGTTTCTCTGTAACTTGACATTATTTTCTGCTAAATGCCTTTGGGATACATTTCATACTTTAGCTACTGAATATTTGGTAAACCGGGTCCTACAGTCCACTTTAAAAAATTCAACTCTAAGAATCAAAAGGAATATTCTGTATCTGGGGAAGGGGCTGTCCTCCCCTTTCAACAGCCTGTCATCATCCTCCTGTCTAAAACTTCAAGCAGTCATAAAACTCATCCTCTCACACCTGTTCAGACAAGCTGGCCATTGTTCCAAGGAGAAGGCCACTCCTAGGCTGTTCCGACTTCACCAGCAGAAGAGCATAGGAAGACAACAGCAAAAGGGCCTCTGCCCCTCTACCACTAGTCAGTGAAGCAACACTACGTATGTCAGGCTTCAGCAAGCTAAATTCACTGTTCATCACTGAAACAGCTATTCACTATCCCAAACAAAGTGAAAAGTTGCATTCGTCCCATAGGGTACTGACAGAACATGCCAATCTAGATCCATAAATAGAAGTTATTAAAATCATGCTCCAATTTTGGGGACTTTTCACAATAAATAATTCATTGTGAAGACTGATATATCTTTAGGTACATCATTAGAGAAAACCTAAGTCTATACATTTTTGTGAAGGTACTACAGGAACTATCTGGGCCTAATAAAATAGATCTAAGCAAAGAGAAAACCATTTCAATAGCCTTAATACACCTTTAAGCCTTCCTTAATAGTCTTTACACAAAAAACAATGAACTTACTCTTTCAATAATACTATCAAGAGCTTTGGATAGTTTTAAGGGTTTTCCTAAGGCCAAAAATTCTTGAAATATTTCACCTACCTTCCTCCTTATTCATGAAAAAAGTAAGTCCAAGTTGCAAAAGCCAGGACCTTTAAATGTCCCCTCCAACCCCAACTGTTCTATGATTCTATGAAGCTGCTGTGGTCTGAGGGTTCACAATGTCCTGGTAAGTTTTCTGACTTTTGGCAGTGGAAAGGTGATTATTGACTGCTAGCATTGATAAGTACAAAATAACTGGTATATTCCCCAGATGATTCTCAGGCAGAAGACCTCTACTATGGATGGCTGCTTTTATCAGCTACTTGCACGAAAAGTATTTAGCAATTTATTTTTAGTGTACAATAGCTTGACTCAAAGAGCAGCTAAAACCTAATTTTGTTAAACATATGCACCCAGAGCAAATATCAAAACAGTATTTGCCAATCTAATCGCATACCCTGGTACATTCTGTGTTTCAGGTGGTCACTGAAGACACTCATCCCTTTCAGATATGGGACAAGAACAAGCTTCCTTCTTTTGAGAGGAGTAGTTCAGTAAAGTAGTTTGTCTTGCACTGAGGATTTTGGCTTATTTTTGGGGGGGTTTTTGGTTGGTTAGTACTCTGCACTAATTTGTTTAAAAACTTCCCACTATAAAAATCCATTTGCTTCAAAACTAAGCAGTCACACTTGCCACAAAGTAATAAATTATTTAAATTCAGCCTGTTAAATGCAAACTGAGCAAGCTCTGTAATAACCTAAACACTCCAGAATACTTAACAATACTTTAGAAACTTAAGTCTGTTGTTAGGCCACATAAGTCTCTACTGTCAGCTGATATAAAATTCAGTATTTACAAAAATTAATGGAGAAAGATCAGTCATTGCTCCAAGTAATTTGACTCTTCAAGACATGACCCAAAGAAACAAAGCAAGACAATGAAAGAAGACAGAGTAAGATTACTAATGTTTTCTCATAGATCTTAAGAGGAAGACATTTTTTAATAACCCACTTGTTTCTTTTAAGGTATTCATGTTTACTCACTTCTTCCAAACCCTCTCTCAGAGGAAAGAAACAGATCCTTCCAAAAGAATACAGAAATACAGACAGATAACTGGGTTTACTTACATAACTGGATCAAACATATTGCGTATCTTTAGACACGGTGTCAAGCTGTTAGGTGGTGAATTCCTTCTGTCTAGATGAAATGCTACAAAGAAAAAGAAATGTAATAGTATTTATTGGCAGGCATGATACCATCTAGTTAAACTAGATATTAGTTTAATAATTTAATTTAATTAATAGTAAATTAATATTAATTTATACATTAATATCTTTCTGGTTTTACTCAAAAGCTTTCCCTCATATATGAAAAAGCTTCAAGGAAATTAACTTGTCCACAGTCTTCTACTGCACTGAAGAAAATGTACCATACTTAACTGAATTCTTTTTTTCAGGTTTACAACTTCTGTAGTTTAAAAGATAATGCACACTCTCATATCCAGGCCACAGTACATGCAAGGAATTCATGGTATTTTTAAAAATACCACATAGTTGAAAAGAAAGTATTTGAATTACATCTTCACAAAAAGACAGATATTCTTTACATCTGGAGCAAAAATTTTGGAGCTGCAGGTTAACCATTCAGTTTTAAACTGCTTGATGAATTTTCATTTCTTCTATTTTTGGGGCAATTTACTGTCTCACTAAGAAACAGGGAGATGCTCAGATAGATGTATTGCAGCAACAACTGTCAAGGAGCACTCTACAAGAATGAAGCTTTTGTAACTCTAAATGCTCTACACAAATGACCAGAAGCTTGAAAACTGCAAAATGAAACATACCAGAGAATAAAACAGATGTAAGAAGAAAAATTGAAATTAAAAATAACAGAGTAACTCTTCAAAAGCTGAACAACATGAAGTGCTAAAATAAATATTAACTTCCCTGAAGTTCACAAGTTTTACTTGTGGGAGCTGCATCAGAAGACTGCATCAGGAGAAAAGGAATAAAGGAGCTCTTCAGATTCAGATGACGTAGTTCTAACACCTCGAGAAGGCTTGAAGGAATTTTTATTTTGAAGACCCGAGGTGAGTAGATTCAAGGTTTAAACATAAGAGTAAATATCTCAAAAAACCCCAAAGTAATGTTCCAAACCAATGCTAATGCTTCTTCTTTGCAAAAGCTTGACAGATTCAATACATTCAAAGTGTTAGAAGTCTCAGTTTTGGGCAGATGACACTACAGGGCTGTGCTGCTTACTGCTGACCTTTTAAAATACAAACTTGCCAATATATCCAAAATACATGAACACTGCTGCTCTTCTGTATGTCTCCAAAACAAAACTGATGTCATGCAGAAGAAATTCAGGCATGTGGAAGACACTGCACATGAAAGATCAACACTAACCACAAAAAAAATTCACTGCCTGCAGATATGGTATAGACTAACTTGCTCCTTATGTACATTTCTGAGGAAAAAAAATATTACAATTACCAACTACAAACTAGAACAGGTGGCCTACACATCTAATAAGGAACTTACTGTAAGTTTCCCAAGTAACTAAAGTGTTCTTATTAGAATATACACACACAGTCCAAGTCACCAATACCTGTAACAATTGGTTTTCCTTGGAAACAGATTTCTAAATATGCTGGTGACACTGCATCTATCTCTGAGCTGCCTATAGTTTAATAAAGACAAGTCCTTTTTTTTCAATAGCACATGGTTTTGTAAAGTTTTTTGCCCTTGATTAAAAATTACACGTAGGGTATACAATAAAAACTTTACAGAACTAAGCAACATTGAAAAATAAATGGACTTACCTTAACTTATGTAGGTTGCCTCCAGCAGATCAAGGGGGAGTGAAATGTCACCAGCATATTGTACACTGGGGCACCACACCATACTGGAGAAGGTGATCTGGGGTGGCCTAGTCATGGACCTGGACCTGAAAAGGCGTGGGGTTGAGGAAATTATGTGCTGATTGTTAATAGCTAGGTTTATTCAGCACATGGTTTTAATCTAAGGATAAAGAATGGTGAGGTTATTTGCAGAGACCCTAGGTGCAGCGGATCAACATTTCTGCAAGCTGTTTATGAACTCAAAAAAAGAACCATATTGTTGTTCAAGGCAGCAGCTATACCACTGACCTATACAAAACTAAATGGGGAGTTCACACTTTAGTGCAGGTAACTGTAAAAAACAAGCTTTGCCTTCTCCAATTTCTAATACTCAAAGTCCTTTTGATTGGAAGATCTCAGGTGCTTGCAGAGATGACTTCAGCCAGAGCATACCACCAGCACAAAACTAATCTGCTACCAACTTAATGAAACACCATACTAGTAGGGCAAGTGTGTCCAAAGCAGTGCAGCATATGAAAATAAAGATCAATTCTGGTTTGGTTTTTTTCCTCAAAAATGTTTCAAGTCACAGTAAATTAAAAGAAAGTTTTGAAAACTTGATCGAGCTTTTTAAACATAATGGGGAAAAAATGGCCACAGAGATCATGAATAAAATTAATGCTAGCACAGTAATAAGCATTCAAATGTATACTACAAAAAGGACCAGAAGAGGAGGCTATCCAAGAAACAGGCAAGTTAGAAATGTTGTATCTGCACAGCAAAATTCAAAATAGTGTAGTTAACAGATATCTCCTGAACGTCATTACAGATCTGTAACACTTTGTTCTCTCCCACCCTCCAGAAGAGTAAGTTTAAGTGACAAACCTATTCAGATTACAGTACTGATTATTTCAAAATTTACACTGGTGTGGACCATACAAAATATTCTCCACACAGTAAGGGCATAAGCAGACAGTCCTGCAGGACAACAGTCTAAGCTACACCATAATTAACTAAGCACCTCACATGCTATTTCTTTTCCTAAATAGTCTCAACAGTAAAACTTACATGATTAGCGTAAAAAGGTGGAGATGAAATAGGAAAGCAGAAGCACAACTTTGTTCAGTAAGTCACTGACAAGAAAATTTTTAGTCTTTCATAAATTCCCCTGGGGGACTAGTGAGCATCGTCAAGAAAAGGAAGCCACTTTGTATTCCAATCACAATGTACTTTGGTTTATTACCTTAAACTGAATTTGACTGTATCATGCCAGATACAAAGAACAGAAGCAACTAAAAGTATGCACTTTCTACAATTTCTTTACCACCATGACTGGAATATGTTTATGATGGAAGAAGTGGCTCTTGCACAGACTTTGAAATGAACAGCTAAGAAATTGTAGTACAGCTTTCTATATCTCTTGAATTAATACTGTATTACTGTAAAGAGATTGCCCAGTATCACCACCATGGGTTGTAAGACAGTCCAACCGATCTTTAGATGTGGGTTTGATGCATCTGATAAGGTTGAAGGCATGCACCAAATATAGGCACCCATGTTGGTGAATAAAAGATTCATTCATGTTAAGCCACAGATCATTGTCATTTAGTAAGTACTAACCCTTCTTATCAAAGGCAAGAACAAAAATATAGAACATTTAGCTGAAAATGTTGGATTTATGTACTTTCACACAACATGAGGCTCTTCAGTAAACAGGAAAGACACTGAAATCAAGATCCTGCTAAATGTGATTGAGAGGAGAGTGTGCTTGAGTTGGAGTTTAATACAGTTAAATTCAGTTATAGAAGACCACCATGGGATGGATGCAACATTTCAGGAGGAGCATAAAATCCAGAGTGTTCTAGTTAAGAATAAAACTCTATCTTTTTTTTTTTTTTAACAATAAAACCCAAACAACAAGAAGAAAAACACACTATCCCACAGAGAAAGGATTATATTCTCACAAGCCAAGAGAAGAGAGGTGTCATTCACACAAGGTAACAGGTTATCTTCCATGCTGCAGGATGAAATATCACCCTAGATGTGGTACTTCAGAGAACCTCTTTATCTCTTCTTCAGAGCTGTCAAGGAACTTTAGTAACTGCCATCAGCTTAGCTACATTGGATCTCTGCCTACCTGTTTTTCTTTGGAGCTCTGTTTAACAAAGGCATGACAGCACAACAGTAACTTTTTTCAAAAGCAAACCGAACACACTAGAAACGTATCTTTTCCCCAATGATTTAGTTAAATTACACTTTGGTATGATCAAGATTGTTTTTCAACTGACAATCCTCTTGTCAGCTGTTTTCAAAGCATCACTGATGGTTGTTCATCATCCTACAATGAGCTTAGCTACCCATTCTTTTTTGCCTTTTTTTTTTTCTCTGATACTTCTACTGTATCCAGTAGATAATATTTCAAAGTAAGTACACTAGATTTTATTCTGGCCCAGTAAAAACCAAAAATCCCCAAATGCCTGTCAAAAAACCAAGCTGCATTTTGAAGGACTGAGCAAAATGCCACAGTGATGCTTGAAATCTAGAAGCTAACAGACAGTGGAGCCTCGATCTTCACGCACACTGCATGTGCCATATTTAAAAAGCATACTCTCTAATCTACCAATATCCTAGTTTACACTGAAGGTCAAGAGGCTTTCTTCTTCAATTCCACATAGCCTAGGTATTGTGCTCTGCTACAGTGCACTACCAGATCTCAAAGGGTAAAAAAAAAAAGTGACCTTGAAATTTATTCACAAGATTCAAAACCAAGAAGTTTGTTCAGGACCTAGCAGTCTTGAAGAGTATCTTATAAATTTCTGTATTCAAATACCAAAACTGGAGGACAAACTAAATTCTACTTGATTTATACTTCAAAAAAAGGTAAAGTGACACAGGCATACAGAATTCCTAACATCAGGAAAGAAACAGTTGTGCAAAAAGTACGAGATATACGCAATGGAACAGTCATATGAAAACAAGGTACACAAAACAAAGAGCCTTTGCATGGGCAATTTTTCTTTGCCACTGACCAGCAAGATATACAGAGCCTAAATGATCCTGTGTCATTTCAGCCACCTCCATCTCCATTCCCTTCTGTCAGAGCCAAAGTATGCAATTTGAGTTCTTCAGAGATCTTTGCTGAACTATAAACATAAAAGGAAAACTAGGAAAATTGCCACTGAAAGAACTGAAACAGGATAGACTTAATAAGATCTTAATATACCCTAACAACAGAAGCAGAGAATCTTAAATACATACTCTAAGCACAGGTAAAAACCACAGCTGAGAGATAAAAGCCATTCTGTCGACATTCACAAGATGCTAGGGTAGATGGTATCGGATACTCCAATTCAGATGGCACCCAACAATAGCTACCAAAGTAGCTGTCTTTCTAGAAGTTTTGGAAACTACTGTTCTCTTGAGAGTCTTTAATGTGTATTTCACAGAGCAAAGCAGCACCTGAGCTATCACACTGAAGTCTTTCAGATGAAGGAAAACCCAGTCTAATTTCTAACACAGGACAGAATGTTGCAGAGTGATTTATATTGCAATCAAACAGGAGAAGAAAAAACAACTGCAAATGAGTAGTAAAAGGGAGATTCCAGAACTAGAGTGCCATTTTTCACAGCCTATACTGAGCAATAAGCTATGTTGAATACTCAGATTTATAACATACATAACTCAAACATAGCTTTTGCAAGCTAAGTGTCTGAAAATCAATGACAGTATTACAGAGATGGAAGAGACAGCTGTTGAGAAAACCCACCATTTCTGCATTCCACCTAAAGCACTTGTACATCCCTAATGGACTATGTCCTAGAAAGATAAAGCTCTGCAACACTCAAGGATACTATTCACATCTTACTAACTAAAATTTGTCATTATCACAGTAGACTACCATGTTACTATTAGTGCAAGATGACTGCAGAACCTCAAGCCTGTAGCAGTACTCACAAGGTATTTTAAAAAGCAAGCAGCCCTCATTGCCAATAAATAATTTAAAATGAAACATAACACTAAAACCACTAGCATAACTTTGAGAAGTATATAATGATATTCCACTATCACATTTTGCACAGACAAGCAAGAAATGGATACCAAGCCTACTAAGACCCTCATCAGCTAACATGCCAAGTACCTGCAAATGTCTCAAAATATATGGTTTTTTCAAGTTGAGAGAATTGTTTGTTCTTGCTTTGAACTTACAGAGAAGCATAATTTAAGACCTGAGGGCTCAAAGCATACATAGAACTTATGAAAGCACACAAGTGGCCTGGGACAAAACCAAAATGTTAACAGTACTTTTACTTGGGCAATTGAGCTTGCTGCAGCGTAAGTGTTCCAAAGGCCACAAACAACCTCTTTCTGTTTGTCTTTGGAAAGGAAATAATTATAATGGAAAGAGCTACTTTAAACTGTACCCTGTTTTATAGAAAACAATAAAAACATTGTTTCTTACAAATAAAAATGTGTACCAGTAAAAAGCAAAAGGAAGTCTTACTACATGCATTAGTTAAACTAAGACCGGAATTAGCATACTCCAGAAGAACATAGATGAGAGTACAGTTACTTGCCAGTGGGAATTTATTTTGTCCAAGTGGGCTCTGAAGGGCAGAAAAATCTGGTGTTTTTTTTTAATTGGGCAGTTTTCAGCATCTAGTTCCATGCTATAGAAGCAATGCACAATACAACTCTGATAATATCATATTTGAAAAGCTGAACTAAAAAGTAGAGAAGCAAGCATTCCCTCCTCCCTCACTATCAAAATAATCTGATGAGATTATAAACTAGTTTATGAACTCAGATTCTGCACCGTGTTTCAGTCCCATTGGAGAGAGAACACAGCACCGCAGAAGAATAAGGCAAGACTAACTCTTTAGAAAGAGTCACAAAATTTAAACAACTGGCAACTAAGATTTCACTTTTAACATTTACCTTCAAGTCTCAGATGCTGACAGAAATTACTGTTCGTTCTTATTGCAATCCACAATTAAGTCTTACAGCTTTAATTTTTCATTGACCAAAACACAAAATCGTCCCCAAAAACTGAAGCATAACATGAAGAAAGGCAGAAAGAGAGAACTAGGAAAAGGTGACCACTGCAGACAGACAACTGCAGGTCCACTGGATTCTTGCTACTTGGCGCCATGGTAAAGCTGAAAGGTGACAGACCACTGCAAAAATCTATGTATGAGAGTAGCAACAGCCTCCTTTACTAAAGTAAGTGCTCTGCTCCACCACAGAGGTTGAAATACAAATGCACAGTGTTGAAAAACATTTATGAAAAAAAAGGAAGCACTACTAGGAGATGCTCAAAATCAATTTCTGCTGATTGAGGACTTTTTTATCCCCGCAGTTTCCCTTTCAAAACAAGCAAACATCTCTTCCTCCAAATTTTGTCTCTAGGTACCCAACAGGTAACAGTAGGAAACTCAAGTATACAAGGTCCAATTTACCTACTGTCAGATACAACCAATCACATTACTTCCAGTAAGTATAAGGCATGTCAGAATTTGACCAACTAAAGACATGCTTGGGTTTTCGTGGATTTGTTTAGTTTTTTGTTTGGTTGGTTTTGGGTTTTTTTGAAATTCACAGAAAGGAAAAAGCAACTCATTTTGGCTACATGCCTTCTACTGTATTTCCACAGTGGGCTATAAACAAGAAAGTTCATTTTGCTTGAAAACAAGAGATACTGAATACACAGAAAAAGTCTATTGAACAAGGTGACAGAGAAATAGCACTGACAGGTCATAACAATACTTATAGGTGTGAAAGAAAACAAGTCTTTCATGTTCAAGCAACAAAACGGCATTTAGAAGTTAGATGCAGAAATGAAAACAATTATATTTGCAAAAATATAACTGAACTTCAGTACCTTGGCCTTGCCACACTTTCGATGGTATTGCTAAAATTTTGTCACACACTGCAGAAGGTTGCACCCATTTCCAAACCAGGAACTCTGCACCACCTATTTTTCGTGTCTCTCTGCGAACTCTAGACTCATTTGCTTCAAGAAAGTCAACTGCTCTATTCCAGACTTTCTTCATTTTCCTCCTTAAAAATTGAAACAAGAATTAAAGTTAGCCTAACAACCTGCATAGCTGACACCCAGCATTTAAGAGAAATCCAGTGGTTTTTTCCTCCCATGTCAGTAAGACTCTCCAAAACATTACACTCCACAACCTACTGAAATTCACTTAATTGACCAATTTATTATTATTTTTTTTCTCCTTACTTAAACATAAGGAAATGAAGCACTTCTAGTGAGAACATACCTGTCCTCAGGTGGTATCAGAGAATCACGCACGTGTAAAATAGGCATGTAAGGCTGCAAGTCTTTATTTTCAGAACACGCCTCGCTGTGACTTCTTAGAACATCTGAGGACACCGTAAGAAAAACTGGTAACTATATAGTTCATTCAAACATTACAAAAAACATCAATTCCGGCACTGAACAGCTCCTCTGAAGACACCTCTCAATTTCAGTAAAGTTAAGGTGGTTTTGGCATTTTCAAGCATTTTTCCTCCTAACCATACTGAAGGCAAATGAAGAAAACTAACCAGACGCAGTGCCTCAAAGCACCACAAATAACTACAGAATAAAGGAGAAAGTTCTTGCAGTTGGTGCTTTTAATTGTTAGCAAAGACAGCCATTTCTGAAAATAAAGTCTTTCCCTCTCACCCCAACAAAGCTTGATTTGCAAACAAAAAAGGTAGGAAAGTGGTAAAAGCAGGAAAACTGCTCCAATTTATCTGCCATCTTGGTATTTACAGTGATTACCAAAGGCGTAAGTAGGAAGAAGAACTAAAAGTGTAGACCAAAACAGAGCTTAAAAACTACAAACTACTGAAAACATTGTGGCTTCCAGTAGAAAGGCAGTCTTTCAGAACTCAATTATGCATTCTATTTCAGTAACAATTTCTGCGCAAACTAATTAAAAAGCTGGTTCTTCTATGAAAAGCCATTAAGGACAGAATTGAGAGCTAACACACATATGAGTTGATATTTTAACTACAAATAGCTGAAAAAACAGATAAAGAAAGCAACATCATCGTATTTCTAGTCAAACACTGCATTTATATTTGTTTTCAATAGTGAGTACCATCAAGTCTGGGAATTTATTACAGCCACATAGATGTAATTTCTGAATTACAATTTTTATACCAAAAGCTTTAAAACCAAATTAAGGATGATTTTTTTTTTTTTTTTAAAAAAGAGAGACAAAAAACATGAACCACACATTTAACCAAGAAATCCTACAGCATAATGAAAACTAAACAGGCAGAAACATAACTGACTTAATGCCAGTACTTTAAACGCTTACATAGAGCTGATATAGATACATCCAATGTGACTCAAGAAACCATACCTATGATTTTTACCACCATATCATACATCTGCTTTGTTTCTTCTTCCTCTTTTGCCCAACGGTACTTCATGTAGTCCAAGACTCCCCAAACCACTCCTATACCTGCATTAAGATGTAGAGTACTCTTTAAATAGTATTAGAACATGGGTTATTTAACAAAGTTTACATCCATACTTCAAAAGTTGGTTGAACTAGCTAACATTTTTAAGTACTTGAAATTCCAAAGCTAGCAAAATACACTGTACTTGCTTCAGTATTTTATATTTTACAGCAGAGAAATATGAATTCTTAAACTCTGAAGAACAGTTACCTTTAAAAAAACATTTCATTGTTTCAACAATAGCCTGGTATCCCGTGATTGGAGTCTGAAATATTACCCATTTGTGAAGAAAAAGAAAATTCAAAATCGCATCAAAAGTTCAGGATATGGTCAGATTTTAAGATGTACAATATTCACTAATTCATAGTCAAGCTATAGTGGTCAAAACTATTTAACTTGGGACTGCTTCAGTTCAGCTACAGAAAAATCTTTATTTTTTGCACCAAAGTACTGCATGTTCATTTTCTGTTACTTTAAAGATTATTCCCATGAAGGAAAATCTAGTGAGGAAGGCCAGCAATACAAACTGAAAATAAAAATCTTATTCCTTTTTCTGTCACCTACTTACTGAGGGTACCACTACATCCATGATCTTTTAACAATAATAAAAAAGCCCAAGCCAAAACAAAAACATATATACACAAATTACAGACAGTTGTGTCATATACCAGTGATTGCAAGGCAATATAAATCACTGAGATACACCATTTCAGACCAAAATGGATGTTAAATACATCTAATAGTCATAAAATGTTTAAATTTTTAGAAGTGCTTCATATTAACCATTCTCATTACAGATGAGAAAGCTGAGACATGGAGCAATTTGCTCAGCATGACTGATGAGACCAGTGCTTGACTTGGATACTGAATTTCACCTCCGCATCCCAATTCAACTCTCACATCAACTATCATCAGAAAGGTGTCAATCTGTGACAGTTTACCTTTAATTCCTTTCATTCATAAAAAGGCTAGTGAAGGAAGTCTCAAGTATTTTGCTCATAAGCATGAGATTGCTATGATATTAGGATAAACAATTTATATTCAACAGGTGCATGAGATGAACTCTGCATGTTCACCATTTCTAACCACCCACTTGGAAAGGAGTGTAGTGCCTACACTCATCTGTACCATATTTTTATGCTGCACAGTTTTCAGTATAGTTAAGAATTAAGTAAACTTGAAAGAATCTGAAACTAGAGAATTATCAAACACTAAATGAGTTAGTCTTACTGAAGGATAAGATACATTTTTACAACACATTCTTAGGGGTAAGAAATTTTGTTGCCAGTCACATTGGGTATCCAACTTTTCCTGAAACTAGGAAACCCCTATTTTCTTGTAGTCATGTTTCCGAAGTTTCTGGAACAACAGTGAAATATCACCAAGATTAAGGATATCACCATGTCTTTTACTGAGCATTTTGTTTTTTCAAATCAGTTCAACTTGAAATTTTTGAAAGCCACAAGGAACTGCTTTGGTAGGGAAGAATAGAGAATTTCCAAAGAATGAGTATGTTCAGCTGACTACAGCAGCAGATAAGAACCACCAATGTTAAAATGCAGTGGTGCAACAGAAATGCAAAAAAACTTCATTGTAATCAAGACACTGATTGGAACTCAAAGTTTCATGGTTGCACAAAAACGTTTTCTAAGCATGCTGTTTACTTTTCCCCATGCAATTACATAAACAAAAATTATAACTAAAAAAGGTTGATTTCTTATTCACTTACCCAAAAGCAATATTGATAATTTGTGAGTTGCACTAACAAATGCACGTCGAAAACGACACTCAAAAGACATCTTTGGACTTGTGGATTCCAGATACTTCACATCTGTCACATTAGTGACATCCATCTCATCCGGGTCATTGCTGAGACACCTATTCAAAAATATACAGCATTTATGAAAAAGGATACATTCTGTTACAAGAAATTAAGTTAATAAACAAAGACCACTTACTTTATGCCAACATCTTCCCCACTACTCAAGATCCATTGTAATGCTGTCTCAAGTACACTTTCATATTCTGGACCTAAATTCTGTCAAAAGACAAATATAAATGAGTAACTTTTGTAAATAACCAGAAAGTTATCATGCTACAGTAAAATTCAGGTACTAAGCAGATTAGTAGCCAAAACTACTTTTTTTTTTCCTTGATTCTTCAAATTTTGCCTAGGTGTCAAATTGGCTGTTGACAGCACGTATAAAATTCACTTCATGAACTATCAGACTTACTAGCATTCTTCAAATAAAAGCCTGTTTGTAAAGTCAAGCCACATTCACTATTTTATTAACTATTCTAACCCACAGCAAGAAAAAAATCTTCAGCCACTAGGTGGTGCTCCCTGAAAATCTACCTCAAGATTAAGATCCAAAGCCACCTGAAAATGGATAACAGCAATGCAGGGCAGGTCTCTTTTTAAAGAAGTTTGAGGAAAATTAATTTTAACTGATATTTTGCAAATAGTCCAGTGTTTGTTGTTCAAGAACTAACATTACTATATAGAAATTGATTTTTTTCTTTATTAGTTGGTATCATCTCTCATAAGAGAACATTCACTGCCATCTGAGCTAAGGCTGTCTCCATAATTCACCTTGCATATACTTTTGTAGAAAAATAAATGCAAAAATTAATGTTACAAATTAATCTTCATATTGTATTTGAAATCATACTCTCCAAGAAGATTTATCTCCATCTTTCCTTTGAACCTCACATGACTTAGCTGGCCTAGAACTGAAGGATAAGCACTTAAGAAAAAAAAAACCACCAGTAACTGTTTTATTTGCACTTTGAAAGTAAAATATTGAGTTTTTTCACTGAATACTGAAATTCTGCACAGGAGCTACCCTTATACTCCCCAGAAGAGGAACTGTAGGGTTAAATAACCCCTTGTACGAAGCAAAAGATTTTCGTATGAATTTTGAGCTTATCAAAGCTAAAAAACACTTGTTGTGATAACAACTGTCATTCTTTAGGTAAGACTATCTGGCATCAACTGAATTTTTTCCAATGTATTCCCACAATGCACTGGTTTTAACAGGTACAGAATACCACTGCCAAACTGCAAACCAGTGTTAGCAGCTTCTTCAGGATGCTCTTAACATTGCTCCTTTGTTTACTAGGTAAACATTTGCCAAAATGTAGATTTCTATGTCTGTGTATTAAATCACATCATCTTAACTCCTCCCTCATCCAATTAAAGAAATCTTATACTCTCAGTCTTCTAAAAGCTTCAAGTAGTTTTCAACTGAAAGGTACACCAACATGGGCTAAAATAAACCCTACAGCTGTCAAGACAAGGCAAGAGTCATCTTTTATTTGGAGAGTGAGGCAGGAGAATGACAGCAGAGTGGGATTTCATAATACTGCACACCTATCAAATTAACAAGAAGACTTTTATTGACCATTTCTATTTAAATCATCAATGACTGGCATCTCCATACAGCTGCTGCATGTCAGGCCTGCTGCACAGGTCCACACATCAACCTCTCCTCCCTAAGAAAGACAGACAGTAATCTTTTTGCTATCTCACAAAGTATAGTATATATCGATTTCTGGATAATATTCTAGAGACTTGAATTTCATAAATGTATGATTTTCATGTTGGTCAACTCAAATTATGCCCTGGTGTTTTAACTGAAGGGAAAAAACCTGCATGCATTGAAGCACTGCTATCTAATTTCTATTTATACATTTTACATTGATCCTACTAATTGCAATTCCATTCCAATTAAGTCAGTTTCTTTCACCTTTCATTTCCCCCAGAACTTTGTTACATTCTCAAATAAAAATTGTAACATGTTGAAAGACATCAATTCCAAACATTCCCAAATAACTTTCAATACTAAGTCAAGAATTAGCCAACACACTAGATATGAAACCAGGCCTGACAAATTTTAAGTTACACAAATCTTATATACAACCAACGAAAAATATGTCATTTGCTTACTTTTAAATATGCAGCTGCCTCCTGGACGGAAAGATTTCTTTGAACAGAGTTGCCACATTCATGTTCCCCTGGTAAAAATTTATTTTGATCTAGTTATTACTGCATTATATAAAATTATATACTTATATATAAAAAATTACTTGTTACTGTATTATATGAAACAAAAATACCTAAACACAAGTTTACAGTTAACGATCTACACAAGCAGCAGTAGTTCAATAATTCTCACAAGCTCCACTAAAAAATATGGAAAATATGGGAAAATCACTGGACAAATTTCTCCCTCTAAAAAAGCTTAAAGAAACTGAGGATTGTCACAGCTAATAATATGTACCAATCACATCCATGCAACTTCATGTACTGCTCAAAAAGTAAATTTCATATTTATACTGAAGGTGCATGAAGAATTATCAAAAGGACATTACCATAAAACAGTTGCTGAACCCTGAATCAACTTCTTCCAAATAACCTGTTCACTCTGAGACATGCATTATCTTTTACAAAAAGTTAGTTCTATTTGCAACATATACATAATAATATTTCAGACCCTATTAAGTTACTACATTTTACATTGATCCAAGCTATCACAATAACTCATCACCTTCCTGAACATACACAAAATCCCAGAACAGCCTGAAACTGGTTGGTTTATCATTCTCCTAATTCTTTTGGAAAGTATGCAGAAGTAGTCAGGAAATAAGGTATTATATGCACAATCAATCCTTACAGCCATGTGCCATCACCCTCCCAATTTTCTTTGCTAAACTACAGGTATCTGAGTAATGAAAAAAAAAGACACATAGTGACAGTCACACTAATACAAAGTCATACAGAAAAGGAAAAAGTCTAACATCAGTTTTATCTATCACTAGGCCATCATTTCTAAAGAATTATCAGCGAGTGGCAAAATGACATTTTTGCTGATCTTTCTGAAAAATAGTAATAATAAAAAAATACATAATCTTAGCATCTGTAACTGATTTTACTGTGCCAAACCAATAAATTACAAAACAACAAATCCAGTCTTTCATTGGCACAGAGTTATGCCTGCCTTAACATCCTAAATCTATGCCAAGCTGTATTATCCCAAGCCATAGCAGACTAGGAAAGTTTAAGATACTCATGCATATACAAAATACAAACCTTTGTTTATACTCTTATAAAGTTGGAATTACTCCACACTGGAATACCCTCTAAATCAAGCAACTTCAAGTTATAATTCTCTATAAAAATGAGAATATTTGAAGCAATCTGAGTAAAAATTAAGAAACATCAAGTTATGAAGAAGCATCTTCGCTCTTTCACAGTAGGCAGTTCCAATACGTGTTTCTATGAAGCAGAAGTCCTTCTCAGACTGCTAAGGCAAAGTTTTATCTGATACACTTCGAAATATTTAAGTGACTTTGGCCTTGCAAGAGCACAAGCATAACAGTGATGCTCTTCTCTTACAGTTAGCTTACAGAGAAATAGGAGTACTGTTTTTAAGAGTGCTCATATGCTATCTTGCCTTTAAGTGCTGCTGGATCTAAGCCTGCGTGCATGTGTGTATTTTCAATCAAGCACTGAGTAGAAAAGAGACTACTTTAAAAGTTTTTTCACTTGATAATTAACATGGAACATCTCAGACTTTCAAAGTGCCTGAGTGTACTGTAATATCAAAACTACAGAGCTCATTGATGAAAACTGACACCACCTTTGCCATAAAGCAGTCCAACTACAGAAGCCACCACAAGAATCAGTGTTATCGGCCATCCTTGTATGTAATTCTTTTTGCACAGCATGAACTCTACAATGCATAGATTTACAGACTTAATCATCAGTGATTTCATGTTTCAAGATTAGCAGACTTGAGATAACTATATATCATACTCATACAGTCTCTGGTGTAAGCTGTTTACTGATGGATACCTACAACAATACCAAAATGTACCTCTGTAGAAGCCATATGTACAATCTCCATCAGGTATTAAGTTGTATGACATGAGCAAGTCTGACAGATATTCATCTATTTAAGCTTTTTTTTTTTTTGTCATTCAGTAAGGCCTGAAGTCTTCCTTGGGGTCTTTCTAATACAGAAAAAGCACATCAATCAATTTGACTAAACAAAACAGCTTGCAAGAGCAGGGGGATGAGACACTTCTGCTCAGGAGCTTTTGTTTGGTTTCAGTTTTTAATTATTTAGATAAGCAGGAAAGCCTATTTATTAAATAAGAAAGAACTGAGAGGGTGTCCTGGTTTGGGGACAATTATGGGGGAAATCCAAATAAGAAGCCTCCCCCCTCCCACAGACAAGGAAGAGTCCTGATCCTCCAGCCCCCAGTTCAAAAATAAACATAACCATCTGGGGGAGAAGGAGGGAAATGAAAGATGGATACAACCTTCTTGTTTTTACGTACTCCACAACAGAGGGTGAGGTTAATGCACAGAACAGAACAAAAAATGAAGTCTTAAAAGCAAGTTTCAGGTTTCATTTTGTTCTTGTGAGTTTGAAAATCCAAAGTATCACTTCTTACAAGAGGACAAAAGCTCCCTGTAGATAGAGGACTACTGGATTACTTTAGTAGCATTAAACTTTACTCTTGCTTGCCTTTTTCCAGGAATTACGTTTATATAGTATGCAGCCAACAAACTGACTTCACAGCTTCTGTTCTCATCTTCAAGAAACCAGCAGACAGCTTCTTTGCAGTTCTGCTTCAGAAATTTTTTCAGACTGTACTCCCTCTGAACAAGTTTAACAGTTAAAACATGCCTTTACTCTCTAGGCTCCGACAATGTTTAAGGCCTGTTAGTTCAAATTACCCTCATGCAATGCTGGGTGGGGTGTAAAAATCACTTTCATCTTTCCTCCCACTCTTGAAGCAAGTAAGCTAATCAGAATTATGGAGTTTTAGTCCTGTACAAAGAGCTGTTGAAGATGCATTTTCTCATTCCAATGCACCTATTACTGAGAACCATTTAACAGCTTTCTTCTGAGAAACTCATGAATTTGAAAGCCTGTAGAAAGTTAGGCAATTCACAAGTCAGACAACCTTCTGTTTCACTGCAAACAGCAGGATATTCCTATATGCCATTTCAGTCACCGCTTTAGCTAATAGTTCTGCAAATGAAGGCTTACTTTCAATAACTTTGGTGCAGTCATTAACCAGTTGGCTTGAAAACCCACTTTCCATAGTCTGAGCCAAAAATGTTTCCCAACTGTTCCATCTGAGGCCCTATATCCAGAAATAAAACTGAAGTAGAGGGGAAAAAAAACCCAAACCACACTTTACACAGGTCTGCTGCAAGATACATCTGAGCTCTTCATAAAAACTGTCCCTCTTAAAATGTCTATTGTGAGCTTACAAAAAAAATGGATCTTTGTGCTCAAACTTTTCTTGGGCACAGATTACCTCAATTGCAATCAGAGAACCATTCTACTTGCCTTTGTAGGGAGGTGAGAATTAACACATCCCAGCAAGGATCACAAAATTACTTTTTAGCTTATGTTAGTGTACTTGGGCAACCTATGCAAGACACTGAGTTATTCTAGAAATACTAACAAAAAACAACTAAGGCCTCTGTTGTAAAGAACCATTTAAGTCTGTTCTCTCAATTGCTTTCAATACAGAAAGTAAGTTAGATATGCTAGAATATTTGAAACTGACTTTCATTTGGACATTTAGCTTAATTTATGAGCAGCAGCACATACAGTTAACAGAAATATTCAGAATTTGTAACTCTGTGCTTTACAATGTAAATAATTCTCTTAACGCACCAGAACCAAAACCCAGTGGAACTTAAAGGAACACATGGATTTAGCACAGATGTCTCTTACAGCTTGAGGTGATATGTCAATTAAAACAAAAAGCAAACAGTGTACAACACAGATGCTTAGCAAGTCTCATGCTTACACATTACTTGCAGCAGGACACTAAAGTGGGTAGCTGAAGAAGGGCAAGAGCAGAACAAGTGTTGTGAGAGCAAGCAAGAAAGGCTGATCTCCCTAAGGCAAATCCAACAGATGAATAACACCACAGAAAACGAGAACTTGCTAAATAGTCTTTAAGTCACTGGTTACAAATAGCACAATATCAATTACTTGAAGAACTAAAGATTAAGAAGAGTGACAGAACAGAGTCTGTGACACCAGTCAGATACAATAGCTGACATTTGAAATTAACTGATATCTAGTGCTTTTTCAGATTTTCTTCCAGCCATGGATTTATCAACAAGCCTTATTACATATGGAAGTCTAATTCACTCCTGCATCTCAAGGGTCTGTGCTGCCTGTTAGCTCAGAAGGAAACCATCTAAATCTGACAGATCATCACTCTGTGGAGAATGCCAAGCAAAAGAAACATCTAACTCAGTAAAAAATTATTTATGTAAAAGGAAGTAGGCTTATACCTACTGGCTGCTTCTTGGGGATATAGTGGTTATGTTTATTCATTTTTGCAAGCCTGATCTATTGAAGTCTTTCCATCAAAGACCAAAACATTCAGTAAACAACATACGCCTAAACAAAGTCTAGTTTATATAAAGCACATTTTGCTTTAGGAGAAAGTGTTAGGCACTGAAACATGTACTCTCTGTAAAAAGTTGCTCTTTTGCAGAAAGGCTGAACCATTAGATAAGACTACAGGAACACAGACTTCAACTCAGAACTAGATGAGTAGATACTGCTTCTACCTCTAGCTTCTTGATAAGTAGTCATAACTTGCCATCGTTTTGACAGACTAGTAATTTCAAGAACAGTGATGCATTAAAGGCAACCTATTTTTATATAGGATTATTAAATCATTTTACATCATGAGAGCACCACAGTACAGAATAGGCATCTGCAGTTGGAAGATAGCACATTAAATCAAATGAAATTAACGTTTACCCTGACGTTTTCCTCCTTCAAACATCTTTCAGTGTTTTACATTCTAAAATAAAAGCCCCATCACTTGCTCTCCAACTGAAGTAGACAAGGCAAGAAACTAGCTCAGTAAAAGTTTAAGTCTAATATAACAAAGAAGGCTAGAAACCATATTCTGAGGTGAGCATCTTCATTGTAGTCAAAATGTTGAATAAAGTCTAACAGAACAGAGTACTGCAAGTTTCCAGCTTGCCTTTTAATATTAATAGTTATAACATGAACAAATGATTCATAGCAGACTATGAAATGAGAGAAACTTTTCCAAGTATGTGACAGAGACCTGAAAAGCACCACTTAAGTAAAACTATATTCCTTTACTTCTCTCTTTTGAAGTGGTGCACTGTATACTAGATCAACACTTATGAACCCTGCATTTCTCTAGCAGCTTTCTCTGTTCTATGACTTCTGAACAGCTTCCATACATTGTGCCGGGTCTACATCAATATGGTATTAAGAAATGGATGGCAGCTTCTTCCTCTCATACCTTAAAAAACTTGGCATTGAAGATAACTTCTAAGTACAGATGAATTAGGTTGTTCTTCAGACTGAATGAAAGCTACTCTGCTGAGGAACAGGCATCTCACAATACAGCTTCAGTTTGGGGGATCATTTAACCAGTATTTTCTGAAAGTAAGTGCTAAAGAGTCCCCTGGCCAGAAATGGACTAATAGAGATTAATGCACCTTCAAGACCTAAGGAAGCAGCAGTCATCTTGGAGCATATGAATTCCTCTCATAAGGCAGACAGGTAAACATTTTTGTAAGTGTACAGGCACGTAGGTATGATCCAGCTAATGAAAACTCTCTCTCTTCCATGGATGTAGAAATGAAGTGTCAGACTTTTTTATCCAGGCAAGCCCATAGTTTACTGTATGGCCACTGGAGGGCCAGATGATACAGAGAACAGCAATCTGTAGCATTTTCTTTTCAAAGGGAGAGAACTAGCATAACCCATTACTTCACAGCTCTTCATCTCCTAAGAAATTCCTACACACCACAGGCTGGTCACTCCACATGGGAAAAAAAACCCACAAGCAAAACTTTTGGCCCCAATGACTTGTAGTACACAGTTAGCTACTTCCATCTATTAAGTATGAAATAGTTTGAAACATTTCAATGTATCAAAATGTAATTGACTTCTGAAAGAAGTCAACCAACACTGCAAGGCATTCACACTCAGAAAGCAATAAATTTAAGACTAAAGCAACTATTATTTTGCATGTACTCAGGTTAAACATCCTTCTTTCACTATTTTGGGTTAAAGAATAACATAAACAAGAAAAAATTTGTAGGTTTTGTTCAAATATTTTATTCACTGCAGTTGGACTATTCTGTCTAACAAGGCAATCTTGTTCAGTCACTACTGTTCATTGTATTAGTAAGCATTTTCTGATTGTTGCAAAATATTTTGGTTTTCAGGTATTTTTTGCACTACAGTGAAATAACTACTTTTAAAAGAACTATATATTCCTCTCCACATGCAGCATATTAAAACCTTTTAATGAAATCAAATGAATACAGCATTAAGACATCAGATCAAAAACCACACGAGATCACAAATTTCAACATCCTATCCCATTAACTAAGAAAAGATTGCAACACAAGGCACTACACTGAAGAAACAACGCAGCACAAGTGAACTAGAAATGGGATTTCTAGTTTCCTAAAGTGGAACTCTAAGTGGCTATCAGGGTTCAAGCATATACCAGCTGCTGCAAATCATTATCTGAGCATAGATTTCTTTGTAGCTGTTGCCATAACACTCTTAGTCGTAATATTTTTAAAGTGTTACCTGCTATTTGTGCCAATTTATCATGAAGTGCATATAAGCTGTTCATAAGACTTTTTTCCTAGAATTAGAAAAACACAGTAATGTTAAAACAAACATTAACAGAGATGTATTTTCTTCTATTTACCCCAAAAATCTTTATATACTATGAGAAAAAAAAGTGGGTTTACACATACAGGTAGAAAGCTGTAGTGTTTCAGACAAAACAATGATGCAAGCAATAGATTTTGAATCAAAGTATTCACAATATTCATTTTTTCACATCTTGACTGTAACTAAACTAGACTGCAGCCTGGATTCTGATGGATCTTGCCATTAAAACTGACAGCTCAAAAGGTTGTTGTAATACTACTCAGAGAACAGTGCAATGACCCAAAAGAAATTTGGTGGCTTGTTTTGTTGTGGGTTGGGGTTTTTTTTTGATAGCTACTATGTAAAAATAAAACAGCTTTATTCTTAATAAATGTGCAGTGACTTTTCATACAAGCCACACTAGAAGTCCCATCTGGCTGTACTCCTGCAGAAAATTCATAGCAGAGTAATTTTTTTTGCTGTCTAACTTCAAACTACAGTAACTAACCACAAAAAACACCATACAACAAAACCCCCAAGAAAGCTGTGTGCTATACAACCTTGTGATATTTCTTGCATATGCCACTGTACAAAAAGGCCTAATTCCCAAAAACAAGCATGAATAAAAAAGTTGTCATATAATTGTTACCTACTTGTCAAGATATTGAGCAATTTCATTGAAATACATCTAGAAACATTTTGTATTAGAAGGAATTATTTAAAATACGAAGACGTAGAACATGCAATTGCATACACTAAGTACTAGAAGTTATTCTAAAATGAGAGGGTTTTTTGAAGTTACCTCTGACTCCTAAGGCAGAATCAAATTGCTGAGATAAGACTTGAGTCATTATTCAGAAAACATGCAAGGAAAGTTACTTTCCAGTTTGTGCAAATGTTAATCATGATCTTGGACTTGATGATCTTAGAGGTCTCTTCCAAGCTTAATGATTCTGAGATTCTATGATCACACTGAAAAAACCTAAATATTTTAATTCTCTGACACATCAATACTGTCTGACATAATTTTAAAATCTGAACGCTCCAATTTTTTCCCCATCGGGAAACTGCTACCAAGATCAGAATACTTCTTTCATTGATCAGACATTTGGCAAATTAATTCCCATAGACAATAACAACAATTACCAGCACCACCTCTCCTATTCGGGTCCTACAAAACCATTATTGAGATTGACATAGATGGCACTCCCTAGGGAACCAATCAACATTATTATCTCATTTCCTGGCTGAAAAATACTGGGCATAGTAGAAGAGAAAAATCAGTCTTCTACCACATGGACACACATCAGCAGCAGTACTCCAAGTTCCATTTATCAGCTAGTAGGTACACTCATGTCTTCACTAATAGCTTTACTGAGACAAATATGTGAAACATTTTTCTGCCCAAACACTTTTTTCGTAGGATCAATCTGATCTAGTTATAGGTGTCCCTGCTCACAGCAGCAGGGTTGGACTAGGTGACCTCTAAAAGTCCCTTCCAACTCTAACCTTTCTATGATTCTATGAATTAACAGTTGGACCACATAAAGGAACTGAACAAGTATAACCTTAGTAGTAAATGCACAATTAAGCATGGAATAGGGTTATTATGGAAAGGTATACAAGAAACAGAAAAATGTAAAATACAAAAGAGGTTCTCAAGGTGCAGTCGCTGTTCTACTAAAATAATTCAGAAAGAATCTTTATAGTATGTATCCCACAAAATTCAATTTGTTCAAAAGTTTCAGAAATACTTTCTACCCAAGAAATTAAGCAAGGCTACCTACTTAAAATATACTGTTTACAGTCCAGGCTGAAAGACTGAAGGCCAGAAAAGAGAATGACAAAAATGCATGCTGCAGAACTAAGAATAAAAATACCTTTTATGGTGATATCTGAAAAATGGTTAGCTAATACAGGAACAAGTAGCAGAATAGAATCAAAGTTAAAAGGACAAACTTGTTAATCCATTTTCTTAAGGAGACTAACCCTTGCTTTTCTATGGCACTATGTAAGGTCCTAGATTTTCAAGTCAATCATCTCTTACCAGCTGTCCTTTCAAGGTTAAGAAGTCAAATGATAAAAGTAAGAGACAAACTGATAAACTTAGTCTCAAAACTTAGAACATTACAATTTTTCCTCAGAGTTCTGAAATACAAATTATTTAACATTTTCTTAGTATATAAAGCAACCAGCACGCCACAGCCAAATCTTGTAATCCTAGTTATATTGCCCGAGATGAAAACCAAAAACCTAAAACATTAGAGTTGCAAATACGTTCATCTTATGCAAAACATTCTGAAACTGCATCCTTCTGAACAGATCCCAATATTAAGTGGGTTTACTTACTTCTATTTTTTGTAGTTCTTCACTGATGGGCTTCTTGACTGTCAAAAAGAGAGAAAAACTAATTCATTCTAAAGTCTGAAAATATTAAAATATCATCGCAATACTCTAGCTTTGAGAACACTGTAATCTTTAGAGAAAAACAAACAAGTCCATAATATGACAAATAACTATTAGATAGCTATTAAACTTTGACTTAACTCTGCATTTGATAATGCAGTATACTAGCATTTAGATTAAACCAGAATCTTATGTATCTGCAAATTTCACAGTTATTTCCATACAAACAAAACTGTGCTTGCCATTTGCAAAACTCGTGCTGTAATGACTCAATCATAATTTGAATGGTTTACATTTTTTCGTGTCTAGTTTAAAAAAGTAAAACTACTGTTTCACTAAGCAATAATCCATAAAGCAAAGCTGCACAATTCATCAGCATTTTCTGTTTCAACACAAGATGACACTGAGAGCTCAGGTGAAGAATGCAGTGTGACTAGATGACCATTCCCTCCTTCCTAAATAGAAGTGCTTCCACAGCTCCTGAAAGCATAAGTTTATCTATTATATTCCTCTTGGCTACAGAAATATATTCTTCAAGGAAAATAAGTTGAAATACAAGTAATTTGTGCTATGTTTCCACTTAAGGCAGACCAGCTGGTAACTGAAGAGTTACTAAGGCAGAAAGCAATCACCACTGAAGCATATTGTTTTGCCTTTCTAAGATCTAAACTCATTTCATCCACAGTTTGAACTTATACAGAAATTAGCCATTCTATGTGCTATTCAAACAGAAAATGAAGCTTTAAGTATCTTGGGAAACCTGACATAAAATTGAAAGTCTAGGTTGCAAAATCTCATCCTACTGATACTGAAAACACACCAAAACCAAGTAGCACTTGAAGGGGCACACTGCTCCATGTACAGTTCTACAAAAAATAGAGTTCTTCCAAAAGAGAGAGAGTACTTTACACTACTTTTAGATCTGATGCATTTGCATAGATAATCTGGAAGAAATCTCAGTCTAGGAAAAATTTTGTGCATTTTGAAATCCTACAGTTAAACTTTCCATACCATGGCACGGCAAAAGACAAGTACAGTCTTAAATTGTGTCCAAAACACGTAATGCCATTTACATGGTGCAATTACAGCCACTCCCTCAACGCCCAGATACTGCACCTGTTTACACAGCATTTTGGCAACAGCCTCCAATAGCGCTAACCAATTTGACTTATAAGGCACTAAAAAATGTGTAAAGATATTCATAAAACGTCAGAGTTGACTCCCCAGCAGTCCAGTCAGTTGATTACCAATACCTTGACTTCTGAACCATAACCATGATTATTAAGCTAATCAGTTTATTTAGTTATAAATGGGAAAAATACTTCATTCAGATACCAGACTAATTAAACCTGACAGAAGTAGAATATGTTCAAGTACTCCTGTAAACCAAGGCCTATACCACTGCATGACTTCATTCTATAGGCACAAGTTCTCAGATGTTGCCTACTAGATTATAAAACTACCAACTTTATAAAGCTATGCATTTCATTCATTAACTCAGCAGAACATTCCCAGTACAGTACACTTTTAATCTAAATAGCCTAAAATAGGATTACAGAAAGACAATCAGGGCTTGAGATGACTGCCAACCTCCCAATTTGATCGTCAGCTATCCAGACAGGATAACTACATAATTATGGTCTCTTCCCAAGGTCAAACTTCTTGAGCACACACGAAATCTTGATTATATGGTTTTAGATTGGAGAGGGTAGGGTGGGGGAGTGGAGCATGAGACTGTGAGTACATGTCAGTATACCTGACAAACACATATTTTAGTACTGATGAAAGCCGTGGAACAAATACAGTATCTCCATGCCAGCAAAGATACAAACAGAAAACTATCCATTGCAATTCTACATAGAACAATACAGCAATTAAGTGAAGGCAATGGTGGTGTTAAGACTTCCCAGCATCACAATCCCTGTGTAAAGTCAATCTCCCATGTGAGCAAGTTCATATATGAATAAATTAAAACATTGGATTTACGAAACAATCCAGACAAGATGTCAACGTTTGTCTCTCCTCCACAAATACACAGTGGTTAAAGTGACAAGCACAAAAGACTCTCCTCCAAAATTATGTCGCACAAGAATTTAACAATCTTTGTAATTCATTATTTTAACTCACACTATAGAATTTCCATTAAATCCCTCTAAAGGCAGTGATCTTATGGCAAGTTAATCAACAAGTGAGATACATAAAATGTAAGTTGTTAATACAGTTTAGGATACCTGATGCCTTAAGAGGCAAGTATGCTAAATACACCTACAGCAAATTTATCAGCTGCATATGCATTTAACTGCCAATCAATCTGCATCTGTTTACCACATAACCTTGATTAAGATAATAAGGCCACTCCTTAACTACTTCAGCAACAACTCTGTTCTGAATCTGCCCTTCTTTCTTTTATCCAGGACCTAAGCTCTTACCAAATCTTCCCACTTGCTCCAGCCACAGACATAAAGATTTCGTCTACTACAACATATCTAAGGCATTTAAATATATTACCTCAACATTATTGGTTCAAAAGGTTCCTTGACAGTTCTTAAAATACATAGGTATAGTTTTAAGGGTAAGAAGTTCTTGTTCTACCAGACTAAGCATTAACTTAACAATTACTAAAGAATTTATGTGAACATACAGTTCCATGGCTCCTCCTCAAAAAGTAGTCAAGACTTCTACCACGCAGCAACAATTATCCGCCTTGAAAGTAGTCTATCAAATCCACATTTTTACAAGCTTCAAAGAACAAATTCATACCTACTTATACAACAAAGCTAAAATCTACAGAAATAGTTTTCTAAAACAAATATTCTGACTGTTGTCCCAGGGGGTCAGCTGTCCAGGTCAGCCAACAAAACAACAACCACATCCACTGCCCTCAAAAAAGGAGGGAAGTGACAAACTACCTGGACATTGCAGTCTCATTAACCATTAGACCTCCACAGTCAGCAGCAAACCTGTTAGAAGTGTGGCAGCTTTACCTGGCCACACATGAATACTAACTGCAGGATAAAATAAAACGAGTATTTTTATGGAAGAAAAACCTCCAAAACTTGACAAAGGGAAACATACCAACTCCCCCAGAACACTGCAGTAGCTAAACATTCTGCTTGAAAGTTTGATACGCTGGGAGAGCTTTATTCTTGGCAAAGCTGAATGATATGGCCAGACATGGAAGGAAATAAAAAGCAAGCACACTAAAGGGACATGATCTTCACATGGAATACTTGATCAGAACAGGAAGAGATACACTATGAAATTCCATTTTCAAGAAGTGATCTTATTTAAATGCTAGTTAATCAAGAACAAGACAATAAGATTTCAGGAAATCCTGTGAAAGAAATCAATGCAGCATACAAATATTCTCCCAGTTATCTGAAAAGACTACTAATGACCTTCAGAAGTACCTCATTTACACACATTACTACTAGGACAAGCTGCAAATGACAACTTACAGACTACTAGGATTCCTCAGAATTGCAGAACTGGTCAGTCTCAAATAATAAAAAAAAAAAATCACCAATAAGGTAGCTTAATAAGGTCACCAATAAGGGTAATAGCACAGCTCCAGAGCATCCCAACCAAAGCCGTGTCGACACAAAAACACACACCAAGCCATCTCAAAGATGCTCAACTTAAAGAATACAAGTGCAGTCAGTGCCAACACACACGGTTAATTTTCAGTGGAACACAGAAGCTTTCATCTTTAAAGTAACAATAAAACCAGGCATGCGCACAGACTTGCTATTTTCTTCCCTAACACATTGGTAACAATCGCAGACAGACACAGTATTACAAAGGTTTAGCCTTTTACAGAGTAAGACAAACAGAGCACAAAGTGGGATTTCTCCTCTTTTTCAAAGCATGGTTTAACAGCCATAAAGTTGTAGCCTAATTGCAGACATTCATTTACAAAGACAGGCTGAGGGAGCTGGGATCGTTCAGCCTGGAGAAGAGAAGGCTTCGGGGGGGCCTAATAGTGACCTTCCAGTACCTAAAGGGAACTTACAAGAAGGCTGGAGAGGGCCTGTTTACAAAGGCCTATAGTGAAAGGACATGGGGCAATGGTTTTAAATTAGAAAAGAGTAGATATAGACTGGATGTTAGGAAAAAGTTCCCCACCATGAGGGTGGTGGAATACTGGAACAGGTTGCCCAGGGAGGTGGTTGGGGCCCCATCCCTGGAGGTATTCAAGGTGAGGCTTGACAGGGCTCTGAGCAACCTGATCTAGTTGGGGATGTCCCTGCCCACTGCAAGGGGAGTTGGACTAGATGACCTCCAGAGGTCCCTTCCAACCCAAACAATTCTATGATTCATGATCACTCGAGTCAGCTTCTGTAGAGTCTCAATGGCACAATTTCCAAACTGTGACTGACAGCTTCACAGGCAATCAGATCTAGAAAGAAGATGCACACACACACACAAAAATTAAAACCCCAAATCTTTGCTTAGGATAACCAGGACATAAGCCAGAACCATATCACTAAGAAGGGATTCAGATACCTTCTGGTCACTAAACTAGGATGCCAAAAAGTAGCTAATCCTTCCACTACAGCTGTCTCCTAGATGCTGTTACCTTGCCTTTAACAGTGTAAACCATTATGAATTATGAAGGAACAGTCACAGTGGGACTAATCAAGGATTAGATAGCCTAGAATCTTACCTCTAGCAGTAGTAGTAAGTTTTACTTTCTTCAGAGACACCTGTCCCTAACTGGAGGGGAAATCAACAGTGGCAAGTCTAAGTGTCAGAGCATAAAAATATAAAGTATATGCTGATACTCCAACAGAATATTCTCCCAGTCAAAAAAAAAAAATTGCATCTCAGAAGCTTCCTCAGACAGAAGTGGCTGTCTTACTTTTTTTTTCTAATTATCAGCTCCAATCTCTTTTTCCCTACCAATTTGTCTAGTCTCACATTAAGCCCAAGCAAGCTTTTAGCTTCAGCAAAATATGGTCACAGAGGATCTCAACTTAAACACGCATGTGTGAAAACCCATCTTCTCTGCTTACTCTAAACTTGCCACTTGTTAGCTTGAGAAACTTCTCCTTCTAGTAGAGGAGACAATGAGCAATCAGTCCCTATTCACCCTCTCTATAGTACTTATGCCTTTACTTAATTCCTCAGTCTTTCATTCAGTCTTCTCTCTCTCACTCTTCCAAACCAAGTCCTACTGCTTGTTGTAGATGTTACTACTCTCAACCTTTTTGCAGCTCTGCTATGTCCTTTCTGAGGTTGGGGATGAGAGTTGGACACTATTCAAAATAAAGATACACCATGGATTATCAGTGCCATATGATATTCTCCAATAAATCCTCTCAAATATACTTTGTTCTCAGTTCCCTTCCTTAAGAAACAGGAAATCCTACTACTGGGTTTCTTTCTTGACCACTACTGAATACTAAGCTAACTTTTCAACAGAATCACTGTAATCCCATAATCTATTTCTGAATGCACAGGTAATTTGATTTTATAAACAACTAAGTACTTAAAAGGCTGGTATTTCTGGTTTTCAATGAGAAAGGATTAGCTCAGGGGACACTGTACATACACTAAGTACAACAGTATGGCTCTTTCAGATGTTCTCAACACTCCATTTTTTTCCTGCATTTATATGAAAATGAACATGTGTTTGTTATACATAAAATATAAAGTACCCAAAAATGAGTATTCCCTTTAGATACAGCTCAGATTCTCCATTTTCCATAGTGACTTAGGAACACCTTCATCCAAAGCTGTTCTTATGTAAGCAGTACTTCAGATACTTAGAGGTAAGAGAAACAAAACCCCCAAATAAGCAGTGAGAATAGTTCATTCTCCAGAAGGAAATCTGCATCTCTAACCTGATTTTCTCAGCTAGACAAAGTCTCCCCAGGACAGCATAAAGGTCTTTTGACAAAAAAGATGTAAGGATCATACATAAGGTGCAAACCAATACAGAAACAGACTAGGATGAAGCTGACATCACTCTCCTCTTCAAGATCCCACCAAGGAATTTCATAAATCATTTTCTCTTATTAACAAAGTAACAATAAGCTATTTCCAAGGAATTTACAAGAATGAGAAACAGTCCAAGCAAGACTGCCAAGCTGGCCCTTCTCCAATAATTCAGTTTGGCTGTAGATTTCCATAGCCTGAAAGAGGCCTCTCAGGGGTTTGTCACACATGCACCACCCAGTCTGCCACTCAACAAAATTAACATATACCCTTTTTGGTTGTCTGAAGCATGACAACTGAAAGAACGAATAGTCCACTGAATTTCTAGATATAGGTCAAATGCCAGAGATTAACAGAGAAATTCATGATGAATGCTTTACTTTTTTTATTTTGTTTTCTGGGAAATTGTAATCGAATCACCATACACCACAACCAAGACCTAGCTCAGGCAACACTAACAAAAAAGATGAAAAACACACACACACACAAGAAACCCACAAAAAAAATCAAACCAAAACACACAAAACAAACACACACACACACACCAAAAAAATCCCCAAACAAACAAACTGCATCTCTACCTTTTGGTATTTGAAACCCCTCATTCACAGTAAATGCTCCATTGCTGAGTATCTGTTGACAGTTTTCAGATTAGTTCAGGCAAGACTTCTGTTCTCTACGGCCAACAATAGCTACACATTCAGATAAAAATGTGTTCAATTAAGTTATGCTGTGAGATATGGGAATACTGGACATGAGGGGTTCAACGTTGTACTGCTTGATGATACTGAACAGACACTGGGTAAGTATCCAGCACACTGGATGAGTGTGCTGTGGATTATTTTATTGTATAACTGCATCGTGAGATGATAAATACTGAAGGGACAGATGGTTATGGTGAGTGGCTTTGATATGCAGCCTATTGAAAATATCCAAAAGCTACCATAAGCAGTTACAAAGTCAATGGACAGGCTGAGGCTTCTCCAATAAGCAATTCTAATATTTTAACTGACCTTCAAAGAAACTTTTCTGTGGAGAAAAGGAAATCTAAGATCTAGATGTGATCTTTTCTGGAACAACGCTCTATTCAACTCAGCCCAGCAGTCCTCTTGTGATAAAGTTTTCTTCAGTTGACTGCCTAGCAAGAACAGCATTATGGGAAGTACAGCCACAGCAGGACTCAACATTAGACATTATAACCAGAGCAAACCTTCTACACAAAAAGAACCTGTAAGAGAACAGCTCTAAGTTGTGCACTAGTTCTTTGTCTATGGTTGCATCCATCTGTATGCTTTTTTCCATCAGCAACACTTCCACTTTTCCAAGTTTTAATAAATCAGAATTCCTCAGCGGACTGAAACCATCAAGGTTACTTTGATCAGTGGCAGTTATATCATGTCCTCACATACTATAATCCCATCAAAGGCAGTGCCACCTTCTCTAGACCTATCAGCAACAACAACCAGAGCCAAGAAAGGAAGAGTAAGGACAAGGATAATACTACCAAAGTTCTTAAACCTACACGTCTTGAAAAAAGTCACATTTTCTTTGTAATACCTTGATTACACAATCCCTTAAGCAGTCAGCATACTCCCCTCAATCTACAAATCACAACTAATTTTACCAGAGAATACAAACTTTAAAAGTGTAAGGAATATATAAATTATGACTACAATAGACGCTGTGCTTCCCCACAGCATTGGAACAGCACTTCCATCAACAAGAACTCACGTACTTGCTTAATTTGCTTACCTAGGCTTTTTCATTAAATGACCAAACAACTTTCCCAAGCTGCAGCACTGCCCTGTTCACATGTTCATACTGTTTCTGAAGCACAAGTCTAGAAGCATGCCAGGGATCAGTTCAGACTCCAGCACTCCTGCCAGCTTAGCTAGGTGAGCAATCAAGCAAAAGTACTGCAACCTACTACTCCCAGATGAAGCAGTTGTCAACAGGAGTCAAACATACATGATTTTTTTTTAGAAACACAATTGGTCCCTGGGAATAGAAAGACTGCAGGTCTGATTCTCCTCTCATACTGGGAAACCTAGAGACTATGAAAAAGTGCAAATTGGGGCTCCTACAATGCTAAATATAAGTCCTTGGGTTATAGTGAGCTCTTCCTTAAAGTATTTCCTCTGCATCCACTATCACTGTATGCATCTGTCCTAAGAAAGAAATTGGCATTGCACTTGAACACCATTCGAGTTGGCATAGGATCTTAACAGAAGAAACACAAGTTTGGGTTTTGCTTTCCCACTCCTTTCTAGCCTTTTCCAAACAGAAAAGTTGCAACCCAATCTGTTTTCAGATCCTAGATCACCTTTAAATTTTCTCACATCAGAAACAAAATTTTCTTTCAAGTAACCTAGCATGCACTATGGAAGTGCGTGCAAACTTTCAATTGTTTTTGATACATACTGAAACAGATCCTGTCAGAGCTCTTCTGCATCCCTGCTCCCAGGCAAGTAATTTTAGTTTCAAGAATATCTACAAGCCATAGCACAAAGGAAGTTTTGTAAAAGTCTGCAAACAGCAGCACATAAGATATGAATGTCAAGTAAATTAAGTCTAAATATTATGAACAAAGCTTTGAAAACTATCTCCCTAAAAATAGACATTCTGAAGTTGCATCATTTTTGTTTCAAATACTGATGAGAGCAATTTTCATATTTACACTTCATAGTAGACATCTGCTGCTAAGGTAAACAGGCTTTCCTGGGTACAAGTCTTGGCCAAATCTGTTCATTTTTAAGTGTTATTTCTGATATACCCTAAGGAAGACTAGAGTTTAAAAGTTTCAAGAACCCTAAGGAAATTTAACTATTATTCTTGCTTTACCTTATGAATGTGGCCTAGGGTCTTTTGGATCTACTGATCTTTATTCAAAACTCACCAAACCCTAGAAGTGGTATCAGCTGCAAGATAGATTAGTCTTTAAAATACACATCAGGATTTTCTTTCATATCACCTAAAATAGAAACACCTGGTAACTAGAATTTAAAACAATATACAGAAAGTAAAAGAGAGCTATATGGTAATATGTCAATGGAATAAGTCAGCATATTATCACATCTAAGTCAAGAGTATCACTTGCAAAGCACAAGCTACTTTAATAGCCATACAACAAAGGAACTCTCCAAATCCTTTAATTTTTCTTCCTCCCTTTACTACTTTCTCTTCCATAAATATTTGTTATCCAAAATTCATTTTCCTCCATTGAAGCCAACACTGTCAGGAAGATAAGATTCTTCTCTGAAGGTGATCTTAGAAGGCAAGTAGTTTTGTAACAGTTATCTGTGAAATACCACAACACTTTTAACAGTCACGTGCAGGCTTCTGAGCATAACAGTCATCTTCTTGTCTTTTACACAGCAAGTCTAACTTCTTAACGATGGAAATTCCCTGCATAAAATTCCATAGAAGTTTTAACACCCAAGAGATTTATAAGTCAAGAACACAGGAACATCAGTAGAATAGAATTAATCTCTTAGAATTGTGATTTGCATAGGCTTCCACTTTCAATATATGCAACTGCTAAGTCACCCTGAATTAACTTTTCAAAAACAGACATTGTAGCAAATATAGTAAGGATTATCCTCCTAGCAATTGTTTTGTAACAAGTATCATAGGAAGTATCAAGTATCAAAATTACTAGCAAGAGATGTCACTTTCAAAAGTCTCTCCTAATAAGAACAGAAGACTTTCAACAATCTCTACCTGATAGTTTCAAGATTATTTTCTTTTTCTTTTGTAGGTTTTTTTGCCCCAACAACTACTCCCCAGGCAAAGTACTGGAGCAGAAACAGAGAGGCCTAAATGGAACCTATTTCAGCTAATAGCCTTAAACCACACCTGTACTAGTGCCCTCATCGTTCAGAAAGTAAATCAGACCTGAAAGCAGTATCTACTGATCTGATACAGTTACCAACTTCCCATGAAAAATAACTCTAGCACTAACTTCCAGGAGAAGCCACTTGAGATGCTCAGACTAATATCACAAAAACAAAACCAAAGGAGTTAGAAGAGATATCCCCAATTCCTCAGTTTGAAGAATCCAAGGAAGTAGACAGAAGTAAAATCTACCATTTTCCTCTCAAAATAATATGCTGTCTTGGCAAGAAATTGATACAATTCTATGGTATTTTGAAGTCAGGTGAGAGCCAAACATGCTTTACAGCAAGAACTACTTTAAGTAGGTTGCCAGCACTAGGCCCAAACTGACCTACTCACACAAAACAGCTAAAGTAAGCACAATACACTCTTACTCATTAGTTGGTCTTTTACGTAATCTTAAAAAGTAGTTTGATTTCAGTGTTTTAATCTTTCTAATTTTCAAATCTTAATTTCCTGAATGCTTTAGGAAAAACTCCATAGATATTTATCTGCATTTTAGACAGCTAAACACAAACACCTTACCATATGTATGTAGATTGAGAATTAGCCCAATTCTGATTTGACTTTGAATATTTTATGCTGCATGCACAGAAAAACTGAAGCACTTCATAGTTATTTCAGAGCTCTGAATAAGAAACCATCTGAACATTATGCATGGCGCCAATCCTCTTCTGAAGTTCTCTGCTCACCACTTCTCATCTGTATTATTTTACCTTGCCTGAATTCAACCCAGACACCTAGTTTTAAGCCCCTCCACCATTACACGCACCATCTCTGTTCTCAGATTACAGCCTGACAAATATTCTAAGTGCTGATATTGGGTGTACTTTGTGATAACTATTTTTCAATGTCACACACATCACTTTATTTTGACTGAATTTCATTTTATGAAACAGTTCTGCATCTATAAACAGACAGCATACCCAAACAAGTACAAGAGCCAAAGGACTCACTCAGATGATGCTTAAGCTTAGGGAAGCATCTAGAAGAAGACAGCTCTTCGCCTTCCCAGTTGCAATCATTTTTTATTGGCCTGTCTCGTCAGTTCTTGCCTGCTCTACAGACCTACCATATTTTCCCTGTATTTGCCTATTTGAGAAGTAAGAATTTAGTGAGCACATGCTGAGCATATGAGTAAGGTAATTCCCTGCTCATCTCCACATTACTTAAAAGAAGCAGCCTTTCCTATGGAAGGTGCTAGCCATGAAACCTGCTGTTTGTTTCTTCCAGTGGGCCCTATTCCCCCTGTTCCCATTTGTTAGTTGCAAAGCCCAGAGCTGTGAAAAGACAACAGGTAAAATGTGTGTGTCACTGTTGGAAAAATTCCTTTAGGAAATTCACTTCCAGAAATTCTACTGGGAAAAAAAAAAAAAAACAGAACAAAGAACACTCCAAGAATTATCTTACTTGAACTACCAAGCAACAGTGGGCTACCAGATCACTGGCTGTGCAGCCTAATGTAAGTAAAAGGGCAGAAAAATACCCCCAGTTTTCCCTGTTCATCAGTTGCAGCTGGGTTAACTTTTTAGAGCAATATACTCAACACAGTGATCCCACATGCTCTACAGAGAAGATCACGCCCTCAGGTTTTTTCCAAGACAAGAAGTTCAGAGTGGATTTCTTTTTCACAATATTATTACTATCTGCATAGCCGAGACATTCAGCTTTATCAATCAGCATGGCTGGCAAGTTTTAACTCAACCACTGAATTAGAAAGTTTACCCCAGTAGGCTGACAGATCTTCTCCTCTATTAAAATCATCGGATTTCAAGACTGTTAATAGAATTACACACCTTATCAGTAAGAAAGTCTGAGTGTCTCTAGTAGTTATGGCCAGAAGTTAACCACAGAATATGAGAAATCCCAACAATCAAGCCATACTGTATCTAATCTTAACCCACCTCTGTAAGTTCACCACCTTCCCAAAAAATGAGATGGAACAGTAGTTAAGAGCCACATGGACGGCAATGAAACCATTGCAAATGCTTAAGTCCTTCCTAAATACCAAATGCTTTACTACCCATCCCAAAACAGAATTAAGCACCACTCTAATACCATAATGTAATGAAAAATGTTTGAAAGAGAAAAAAAATAGCCCACAATCCTACTTCTCACCTATAATACCTAGCAAATCCCAATCAAACTGTGGGATCACTCCTTACAAGGCACTGTATACATGCCCATACTGAGTACATAAATCCTCTACAACCTACACAAAGAAATATATGCACATACATACACCCTGCACACCTTCCTCAGTCATTTCAAGAAAAACCACAAGTGCCCAAGGGCCTTCTAACGCTCTCACATCCCAAAACTAGCTTTTAGCATAATTTCATATCGAGAGCAATGAGAAAATGAGACAGCAACAGCATGGTTTTTCTTTCTGATGTGAGAATCTTCACTGCCCATTTCAGAGCAGCCAAGAATTGAATTAGCATGAATCACCACCCTTAGGTGGTATGTTTCCATTTTCATACTCTTTGTGAATAGAAAATGGTAGTTTCTAAATCCATTCCAAGTCACTTTCACATATTAAAGAAACTTCCATGTAATTCAGAGTTTAAAAAAAGGTATACTCTGAAATACAAACTAAAGCACAACAGTATTTCAAGTATAAACGTTCTCAACTAAATTAAGGAAAAAGGTACTTTTTCAAAAACAATACACAATAGGTCTAGCATTCACTGCACGAAGTTTGTTGTACTGCACAACATCATCTCAACCTAGCACCATTTTCAAGACTCAGTATAAATAAATGAAACCTTACTTTACTACCAAACAACTACAGTCAAATCTTAACTCTGCAGGAATCCCAAGTATCCAAATGTGCATGATTACTCCTGTGAGATTAGCATAAAAGCCTTACAATTCTCTATTAACCATACATCTGCTATATTGAACAGAACACATAAAACTACTTTGTGAAGAAAACAAGGTATCAACAGATTAGAGTACAGAATGCCAGGATGTCTTGCAAGCTTATTATACCACTTGGCAAGGTATATACTTAAGGAAAGACAATTTATCTGTTCTCTACCCTATACAGAAATATTATACCAAGGTGGAACCCAGAACTGCTCTGTAAAGGATGTATGGAAACACACAGGTGAATTAATAGTTGTATATCTAGTTGTAGAAATATACTGCTCTTACCCTTCACCTAATACTTACTGTTGGCTCCCACATCCTCAGCTACTCCAGAACCTCTCATTCTCAGGTATGTGAATCCCAGTATCAGAAAGAACAAGCATGCAGCAGTTAAGAGGAACATGGACAGGTAATGTGCACTGAAGCCTCCAGTGGTGGATACCTCCTCTCTTTTGAACTGTTGGAGAAGCTCCTCCTCGGGCTCTGAGAGATTCTTCTTGTAGGTGTTTTTCAGGTAGGTATGATTTGAACCCGTATGATTGGAGTGGTTGAGTCTAAGGGAGGTGGCTCCACTCGGAGGAAGGCTATTAGTAGCTGAATAGATCCTGGATTCGACATTATAGCTACCAACAGCACTGTTAGGAAGGTGATTATTTGTCGCTTTTCTAATGCTGACTGGAGGGTCAGTGATTTTACTGCTGTCCACATCTGTGAGCGGCGGTGGCAGCAGCAATACTGCAGGGGATTTCTTAGATAGGCCAAGACGGTATCTAGGGCTGGGAGGACTAGAGTCCAGATTTTCACATTCTCCTCCTCCTCCCCCCGCCTCCTCCTCCTGATTTCTGCCCCTGTCTAGACTCCTGGCAGCAGCCGCCTCCGCCGCCGCCCTGTCATTCGTTACGACTACACCAGCACCGCAGCCTCCGCCAGCCCTTTCTTGGCCCGTCTCCATCACGCCAGCGCCGGCTGCAGCGCATTTGCTTGTTATGAATGGAGCAGGAGACTTGCTGAGGCTCCGTCTGGGCCGGCGAACTGCAGACTCCTCCTTCGGTACCTGCTGCTTGGCCCTCGTCCCCACCGCCACCTCCTCCTCCGAGTCAGAGTACTTGTCCCTGCTGCCGCCGTAGGAGAGGAGCCGGTTACCGTTCACAGTCCTGTTCTTCCAACGCTGCTGCTGCTCGCTCTCCTCATCTTCGTCGTCGTCCTCCTCCCCAATTTCCTCGCCGCCGTCCCCTTGCTCCCTCGCACCCTGAGCCACCGCCCCCCACCAGGCGTTGGGCTTCCGCCTGACCGCCTCCTCGGGTGGGGAGCTGTTACTCACGCCGCAGGCGCCGTGGGGGACGGCGGGCCTCAGGCCACGGAAAAGGGGTGAAGCCCGCTCCCTCCTGCTGCCGGCGCCGGCCTGGCTCCGGGGACTGGTTTCCACATCCGACTCGTCCGAGCTGAAGCCCAGCAGCGCTTTGCCGCTCCCGGCAGGGGGTGCTGCGCGGCTCCGGCCGCTCCCGGCGGCGGCCCCGGGGAAGTAAGGGTGCTCGGCGCCGACTAGCCGCGCGCCCACGCCGGGGGTCGCTAGCCTGAGGCCGCCGCCGCCTCCGCCTGGCGCCGCTCCGGCCCCCGTATTATTGTTGTTGCTGTTCCGGGTCTTGCTGGCGCCGCTGCGGGCCCTAGCCCGCTCATCCTCGCGCAGCTTCTTCAGCTTCTTCAGGTAGACGGGTCGGGTGCTCTCGGTAACCGGCCCCGGGGAGAAGCCGAGACGCCTCAGCTCCGAGAAGAGCTCCTCGTCCGTCAGTTGCGCGGCCGCCGCCATTTTCCGCTCCCCCACCGCCGCGGCGTTTCCTACCCACGCGCCGCGCCGCGCACCCCGCCGGAACTGACGCGTGCGCACTCGACTGTGGCCTAGACCTGCCTGTCACCCCGCGGGCACCGCCCGCCGGGGCCGGGGCCAGACGGGGAAGGCGGGGTGGGGCTGCCGGCGCCGCGCGGCCCCTCCTCTACCCCACCGCCCAGTTACGGCTGGCGGGCGGTGAGGGGGGTCTGGCGCCGGCAGGAGCGGCGCGGCGGGGGAGGCGGGGTGAATCCGCCCGTTGAAGCCGCCGGGTTCATGGCAGAGGTTTCGAGGCGGGGAGTGGTTGGAGGCGAGGAGGGGATCCCCTTTCTTGGGCCCTTCCCCAAGATAGCAGGCAGTGTGCTTGCTTCTACTGATGTGCTGACTGAACTTTTTCAGACGTCCCATCATCAGGACATCTCACCTGTGAAGAGACAGTTGAAATATAACGGCATTATGCTCTAGGAAGCTTCATCCTCACTGCCAGTGGCTGAGCATCACCCTCATTAAGTTCAAGATTGCTTGGATGTGTTTTGCTCTTTTCTTCAGGACAATAGTCTTTCTAATACATCTCAGCTGAAACTATCTAACTATATATAGAAATGTGTATATAACAAAATTGTTGTACCAATATAAAGAGATGGCACACCGGCATTTCTCAAAGCATTAAATGTGCACTGACCCTTCTGGTTTGGCCCTTTAGCCACAGAACCTCACATGGAAGCTGCAAAATCTCTTGACCTGTGTGTTTCTCTCTATCCACCCTGAATGAAAAAACCCTGAGCCTACCTACTCCTTGTCACACCAAAAATGCAGGAGGCTGTTTCCATGTTGACCTAACTCTGACTGGCCTCATAACACCCTGTGCAGGAACGGTCCAGAAACAAGATCCAACCGCAGGAGCAGTTGTACATTCTCCCTCACAGTCTGCTGCAGTGAGAATATGGTGGACGTGCCCTGTTAGTGTCAAAAACAAAGCTGCTAATCTTGTTACTGATGAACATTTGCAAAGCAGGAGTTAAGGTAGCTGTGAGGCAGCTACGTGCTGAAGATCAAGCCAAGTCTACAGAACTAGAAGAGTGGCTTAAAGCTGATAGTGATGATGATGATGATTATGATCATAGAATACCAGGTTGGAAGGGACCTCAAGGATCATCTACTTCAAACTTTCTTAGCAAAAGCACAGTCTAAAAGTCTTTAAGTCTTTAAAGTGTCCATTGTTGGGGAATCTACCAGTTCCTTGGGGACATTATTCCAATGGCTGATTGTTCTTGTGAAAATTTTTTCTCGTGTCCAATGAGAATCTCTCCGGAAATAACTTGTTCCCTCTACCACTCATCTTTTCCATGTGACTTCTTGTGAAAAGGCAGTCTCTGTCTTCTTTGTAGCTGCCCTCTAAATACTGGAGCATGGTGGTAATGTCTCTCCTAAGCCTTCTTTTCTCAAGGTTGGACAAACCCAATTCTCTTAGCCTTTCCATATATGGCAGGCTTCACAGTCCTTTGGTCATCATTGTGACCCTTCTCTGGACCCTCTCCAGCCTGTCCACATCTTTTTGGTATAGCAGGGACCAGAACGGAATACAAATGATGATGAATGGTGATGATTAACTCCTGTAACCCACCCTCCATTTCTGACCAACCATTCCTAGGAATGCAGAACCCATCTGATTGTTCATCTAAGCCTCCTTTAACACAACTCTTGCAAGGCTGAGAAGCACTAGAAGGGTCTTTATTACTGGTGTGCTCTACCTGGCACCACTGTGCACAGCCACCTTCTTCTTTCTCAGGCAGAGGAACCCTTTCATATACAACAGAATTATGCATTAGAGCAATGCACAGAACTCCAGCTCTGTGGAAGATTACACTCAACATGGACTCCATTACACATCAAACTACTAACGTAAACATGTCTGCTCTGACCTCTCTCTCAGTCCATAGTAGCTAATTGATACCTCAAATGCCATGAGGAATGCTTCCAACATTCCACTGCTCCTCCTCAGTGAGAAGCAACCCACACCTTCCCCCAGCTATTTGGTTTACATGTTTGTATATGCCTGCCCACATTCAGTGCTTACCTCCGGCTGCCTATGACACTGGCCAAACCAACAGTAGCTAGTCTCAGACCACGTACCATTCTAACAAGCATGCTTCTGGCTAGTGCCTACTTAGACACCTTCCTTCTATTAGAAGAATACATGCTGTCCTACAAGATCTGGAGATCCTATCATCTTACCAATGCAACTGATATGTTCTGTTTATTACAGCAAGGGCATGAGTTAGTTATAAAACTGTTTACTTAGCAGCAGGACAGCAGTAAATACTGCAAGTTATTAACAATTGAATAATCTCCTATAAGACAGGAGCTACACAGAACAGCTGACTGAAAAGTCTGCGTATTCCAAGTCACGCTTTAAAACCTGTGTGCCAAAATATTTTGAAACGTTTCAAAAATATGTCTTCTGGTTGATAGTAAAGTACTTCCACTACCAATCCAAACTCTCTACATTTCTTTAATAGCATACATTAGTATCAATAATATCAATATCTCATTGGTATCAATACCGCCACACAATAAATTTTTAAGTTTATTTTTTAAGTTACTGAAACAAGACATTTTTTAAAGGTAAATATTGGAACTGCAGGGAGTGTGAAGACTTCTTCATCAGGCAAAAAATGATTGTTGTTTTTTGAATAAGATATTTTGGGTTATGTTTTAGGAAACTGTCAGTTCTTTCATTGGGTGGAAAGATGTTCTCGAATTTAGTAACCTGCTTCTGTCAATTTCATTGGACTGGGATTTGAAGTTGTGTCTTGACACCTCTTTTACCTTCCTTTCCTTGTTTTGCATTCCTGCGATGTTTATGCATTTTGTGAGTTTTTAGAATATATGAATGACAGTTGCCTTTCTAGGGTTAGCACATCTCTTACTGCAACTTCCTCTAGCAACTAATGCAGCCCAGTCTGTTGCAAACCTGAAGCGTTTAGAAATCATGAGTCACATCTAAAAGAAATAGATCCTCTTGTAAAACTCACAATATTGTAAATGCTGCTGTCTTTCTGTCTACCTATTGATTTTTGAGCCTTTCAGGTATGCTCAAATGACATTCATGTTCTCTAAGGAAAGTGATGCTAATGAATGTGAATGTTGGTGAAGAGTAAGAATGTGCTTTTCCTCTTTCTTAATAAAAGTGGAGAATGTCACACAATCACAGAATTCTGGGAACTAGTATAGTTACTCAAGACAGTATACATAGGAAGAAATCACTATTCACTATGAAAACAAATTGTATTAATCTACTGCAGCAGCTTGAGCACAGTGTGCTAGATAACTCTATGTCTCATAAAGAGGCCATGTGTTTCCAGATTATAGGTCTTGCCTAAGCGTTCCACAGTAGTTCCACTCCCACAAAGTGTGTGGTGACCTGCTATAACCGTGCACTTCTCGTCACTAAAAGTGAACCATCTTTGTTCATAAGTCTGAGACTTCATAAGGCACCAGGGTCCCCTCCTGCCAGTAAAAACTTGCTATACAGATCCATAGAAGAGCATGTTCTCGATTGGATGTTCATCCTTGATCAGATCACATAATTCCTAGGTCACTTTATTATGTCTGTATTCCTGGGCACTGGTCGTTTTAATAGGATTGTTGAAGGCATTACTGCTGACTCTGTATGTTGAAAAAAAATGCACAAAGAAGAACTCAAAATCCTTAAGACAGGCTTAAAAATCTATATATATTGAAAAAGGACAGTTTATTTACATATGAGCCTTTCACTAAAATTTGCTTTATGTATTCAGTTCTTTTCTCAGGAACCAGAATGGCTAGGTATATTTGTTTTAAAACCTAATCCCAAGATGTCTAACTCCTCAGAAACTGAGCTTAAAGAATGCCAGCTATCAAAAGACAAGAAATTTCATTACAAAGTATGACAAAGAAATAACAATAAAAAAGAGCTAACAGAAAAAAACCCAATTGAGACAAGGGCTTTGGGGATAAAACAAAGAAATAATAGCAGCCAAAAGCCAGTGTTTATTACGACAGGCAGATTTTACCTTCCAACCTCTTTTTTTTGGAAGCTAGCAGAAACATTGCAGGTACAGAGAGGCAGATGTATGAAATGGTGAATGCAGATGAATGGTTGAGAGGCCCATTCTGAAGTTATTCAGAATATTCCTACTTCAAGTACATGCTGCATTTCTAGAACTCTGTCTTCTCTTGTAAAAATGGAGTGCATTTAGGGAGTATTCACAACAACTAGTTTTTGACCTACAGATAATTTATCCACATCTCCATCTAAACGGTTGCTTGATCCTACTCAAAGCAAGGCAAAGCGCAGTGCTCTTCAAGGCCAGGATCCTTTGTCAACACTGCAATTTTGTCAGCATCTCGATCAGAGAATGGAGCTAGAGATGCCAAGAAACTGATGCTCAGGGCCCACAGTAATGTCCTCCAGCTATAGGGCCTTTTGTTCTTAACACTGCATGATCATTACAGATCAGACATCTGCCTCTCTTCTATGTCAGACTTTATATGAAGACCGGATCCTTCAAGCCCAGGGTGCACCATGCAGCATCCTGTCCAAAGATGTTATTTAATTTCTCAGATGAGAGACACACCTGACAAGACACTCTTGGTTATTGTGCCTGACCTGAAAAAATTATGGCCTTCACCTTGCTGAACTTGCATTAGAACTGCAGCCTTTTTACTGTAAATTGTTGGACCAACTCCAATATTACTTCTGGGAAATCCTCACGGCAGCAATGTCCTAGTCCTCTCCCTGCATAGCCAAGCAAGAGCAATGCTTTCTGCTAGCTCTCCAGCTGACCTCCCCATGCCCTTATGCCCAGAATGGAACACCTCCCTTTTCTTGTGGAAAAGAAGCATAAAAAAGAAAAACCAAAAAACCCCAAATAAACAAACAAAACCCCTTACAGAAATGAAAAAGGGAGAACACACAGTAGAACTAGAAAAAAGAAGTAAGGAAAGTACAAGGAATAGAAGAAAGCAGAGAGAACAGCAAAAAGTAGTAATAGCACAGTACACAACAAATATAGAGCCAAATACTGAAATAACTGCTTTATACCACTTGGGGCTTTGTAGGACAGTGCAGAGGTGTTCTTACGAGGAATGCTAGAGGAGAAGCTTTATGTAAGCATCGGGTGAGGTAGAGTAGGGGAAAGAAGGTGTTTTTTGCAGCTATTCATCCATGCTGCGTAGGGAGCAGTAGGTGGTGGAGCGAATTCTCCTCTCATCCACACCATGGCATCATCTGGAGTGCAGACAGTTGTGCTCCAGATGGCTACGGAAAAAGAAAACAGCACTTGCAAAGCTGAAGAATTGGGAGCACAAAGGTAATGTACCGTCTGAGCCACAGAATCAAGGCTCCTCTAACTTACCACTTACTGTCATCTATGGACACAGGTTACCCCTGGCTAACATTATTAAAAATAAACACAGCAGGAAAAATAAAATATTATCTAATATAACAGTGTGCTGAATGAAAAATTCTGCCCTGCAAAGAACCTGTGAGAAAGAATGAACCATCCACATGTATGGCCTATATACCAGTGGAGGGGTTTCAGACAGTTGGGATCTTAAAAAACCCAATGACATTAAACATGCTCTTTAGTGTTAGCTGAAAAAAAAAAAGAATCCAAATGACTCACCTAAAGCCGTAAAGAAGACTGTGGCAGAGCTGTAAATTGAGCTAATGTCATGAGGGCACCAGGCAGGAAATAAAGAGCCTTGTTCTTTGCTTTTGGCTCTGCCGCAGACTTGCTGTGTGGCAGAGCACTTCCTCTTCAGGTGAGTCAGTTTCTCCCATAGGCCAATGGAAATAGTGATTCATCTTTGTAAAAATCCTTTAAGAATGAAGATGGAAAATGTTATAGAGCAGCAAAGTAGGAATTCCATTGCAGTGCTTTCCTCAGCCAATTTTTGTCCTCTTCTTGCTGGACTTTCTGCAGAATTATGTCTTTGTTACTGTGAATGGTATTTTGTTAGCGATAATAAAGCTGCAAATTATATGGCAAAAGCATATTAATGAATTAAATGTTGGATAACTTCTATCCTATGCCATCAACAAACAGAAAATATGCTAAAAAATTCATCTGTGTTGCAGAGTCAGGCAGGCAAAAAATTTAATGCCAGTTCACTACTTATGTGACTATGTAATTTAAAAAGTTGTCATAACCAGATATAAGGTAGGCATATGTTATTAGACCCTTAGATGTGTGCTAAACAGACACAGAAGTTAATAAGAATATGTTAGACCACAAAAGGAAGATTGTAATTTTAAAGTTAATGATCTTGTTTACAGCAAAAAATAAAAACCATATAGCAGTTGAGGTAGGGCACTATAAGAGGACAGAAAGGAGTACAGGCCCTTATGGGTTAATACTCAGGGAAAATGAATTTATACTGTTACAAGCTTTAAGAAGTGAAATGGGGAAGAGAGGCAAACCAAAATTTTCAAATGAGCCTTTTGTAATGTATTCCTTCCAAGCATCCAAGTTCAGATGTACATAAGACCAGTTTTTTAGAAATTACAATCATTCACAAATCTAAATGAAATTAATTGGAAAATCATCTAGAAAAACATCTAGAAATAGGAGAGAAACTTTTCCAGCTCAGATCTACAATAGCTATTATCAGTTACTTGAATGAAAGTTTTCAATGTTATACATGCATGTTTGTAACCTAGTGTACACTTTCTGTTTGTTATAACCATATTAAAATCTACAAAAAGCCAATTAGCCGACTGTATCTTATATTGACCAAGATGCTACCCTGAAATTAATGCTTAAATCTACATTTTACATATGCAACTGAACTTATATAATTTGGAAATCATGTTTTTTTTTATTTATAAAATGTTTTAAAACCTCTAGCATTGAGAATATTGTGCAAGCTCAGTAAAAACATTATCCAATATGTCTTAAATGTAATTTTGGTTTTGCTCCTATCCAGGCAAGTTTTCCATGCTTCTTTATCCTAAGCTCAAGGACAGTTCCATGTCCATTCTTAGACACATCTGGACCTATTTTGATCATCTGAAAGAATATAAGTATATATATATATGAAGCTGAATTGTTGCAAAACAGTAGTTGTTTCAATTGCTTCCGTATATTTTGCACGATGGTGTGACATTTAGTTTGTGTCACTGCCTTGTAATTTGGTTTTAACTTTCTGTTATAACATATCTTTTCTTTCCACAGCTTTTTTACTGACTCTCTGGAACATTCCCTGTTTAAATTCTCATTTACTGAAGCCATGCTTTAGGACCTATTACTCCCTCCCCTAGGAAACATTCTACTATGCACAGTTCAGCATTTTTTACATTATTTTACATCATTCATATTGACATTGTGTTGGTTGTACAAGCTCCCTCATTTGTTCTGTTCACTGTGGAAATCTGGGCTGTTTCAAATCTATCTGCAGTTGTCATTAGGATTTTCTGAAGAATTCGTGCCAGACAAAAGTCTCTGAATACATGTTGTAGATAATATATATATTTTAATGCTCTCATTATCCATCCATTGCTCTCAGAATTCATGTTTTACTTCCAGCTTTTCCATAATCTCACATTATTTCTTCTCCTTTTGATATCTGGTAATGCTATATTACTGTAACTTGTGTGATGAATGGATTGATGAGGATGCACACAAATACCATATACTATGTATACTATATGGTATATACCATATACTCCCTTCACTGAATCCTTTCTGTGGGTTTCTGTATTGGATTCATTTGTCTTAGCACTTTGCTTCTCCTGTTTGGTACTCACTGTGGGGTACCCCACTACTACATGACCTATGCCATTCTAGAACATGCTGTGTGCAGAGGACAATATTAACCTATGAACAAACATGATACAAGGTTGCTGTTCTCACTCTGCTTCAGGTACTGCCTGTGTAGTTTGGAACCAAAAGGCCCTTGCTTGTCTCTACAACCTACTTACCCATGTAAAAATATTCTGAGTCCTGGCTATTGAGCAAATATCCTTCACCAATAATTAATATGACAAAAAGAAATTGAGCCCTCTAAGCAGTATAGTCCTCTTATATGTCACTCAGACATATGTCACCCAGTGTCACTACCTGCCATAGACACAAACCCAGAAGTCCTCTGGAATGCCTACTGCTTTTGGTAAAAAAGAAGCACCAGCCTTCTGCAGAGATTCATAGATCTCTTATTTTCTCACAATAGCCTATTTTAATTAGATAATTTTCAGAGGTGTCATTGAGCAAACATGGAAGAACTTTAATGCAATTAAAAAGATTTGTAATTACTGTGTTTAATGCCAAGCATGTCATAGTCTCTTGCTTCTTGGATCTCTCTAATTCAAAGTTTTGAATTTGCCAACACTCTGTCCTTCAACATCTGTTACTGCATTTCTTCTTTCAGTTTTCTTCTCTACATGTCAAGGATTACAACTACCTCTTTATCTGCACCCTGCCAAAAATCAATGAAGTTGGGCTTTTTTACCCGCATGTGTGAGAAATCAGGCTTGGCAAGTGTAATAAACACTATCAGTTAGAAGACAAAAAGCGCAACTTGAATGACCAGGGAACAGAGAAATTAAAATTTGTATAGTAGAAAATAATTTGCTGGGGAAGAAATATTCCACAGTTACAGTATGTAAGAGGCCCTAATTTTAAGTTCACTGTTGTCATGATATAGTCTTCTGATGTTTCAGATCACCTCAAGTGTTTTTTCCTCTATCTAGCTTTATAGCCTGATGTACTTCACTTATTTGTAAATGATGTTATGTTACACAGCTTCCCTTGTACTGGGACATGTCAGTACACATCAGTATACCTTTGCCTACTTGCTGTATAAGTAGAACTTAAATGTTCTGTGTTCTGCTAACAGGTGGATTTTGAATGGAGCTCCTCAAATTACTCCTTCCAGGTTTCTTATGCATATGCCTCCATGTCTCTGGTGACACAGTAAAGAAAGCGGCAAAACTAAGGAATTCAAGGGGTTTTGCTCCAAGGAGAAAAGTAACTTCTCTTTTCCATAAAAACATGGCCACTAGGTTGCATTAAAAAAAAAAACAGCGACAGGAAAGAAAAAGCTGACAAATTAGCTGCTCCCCACAGTGTCATACTCCTGACACCACCTAAAATCCACACACACGAAATGCAGGGTCCAGGTGGTTCTGCTCTGAATGTGAAGCTCTTGTTGTTCTGTTGTATCTTCTGATGCTACTGAGGGAACTGTGTGGGTGCAGGGCCCAGTGCTATGCCTCAGCAGCAGCTGCACGGGTGTCCCTGGAAGAAGGGGTCATCAAAGATACTACATCAGTTCTGACCCTGCTAGGTCAATGGCAGTTTTACCACTGACTTTATTTAGGCTAGGTTAACATCCTGTGTGCCTGACTCACATTCTACTGAAACACTGAACAGATTATCAGAACCCTGCCCTGACCACCACCCATCTTCTGTTTCCTTACCACTTCCAGCATAGGGAAGGTTTGAACCAGGAGATGAATGGGGCCATGCTCCCTTTTCCTTAGCACTGTTCAAAGTATTGTGTAGCTTTTCATACAGCATGCCTGGATCCAGCTTTGCATAGCATACAAAGGCAGCAGGAGAACACAGTTGAATGGCTGTGCTTCAAAAATCACATGATTTTTGGATTATTTTGTTCTCCCATGCAGTTTGATGCCAGAGGGGAACATATGGCCCAAAGTAATTTTTTCCCACTATAGAATTCGCATATTCTTTACCATATGCAAAGCATTATTTCATGCTATGGTATCTATAATTCCTTCCATGTCTATTCTTCTCCACCACAGGGAATATAAATTTTATCTTCCTGCTCCTAAGGCACTGTCACTGTGCTGGTATTTTCAGACATTGGCTACAGTTTTCCAAGAATGTTCCTAAAAGATTTTTATGTACTTTTCAATTATTTCGCTGAGAAATTGTAGTATTTTTAGGTTTAACTTTGATTCTGACAGCACTTAAAACTATCTTGCTTGGCAAGTCACAGACCACTTCATCAGCTATCAAAGAAACTTGCATGATCCCATAGTCGCAGAATTTGAGCTTTTAATCTCCAGTGTATGACATAGGCATCAGAGGCTCTGTGGGCAGCCACATTCAGCAACAAATCATACAGCTCTAATACATTTCATTCCTTTTCAGTGAGTAATATTTATCAAATCTGTTCATTATCTCCTCCAATAGACATAGATATTAAACCCTCTGAAGCTGATGTTGCAGGTAAGTAACTTTGATGAAAGAGATTGTTTCCTTTGATGGGATTCAAGAATAATTTTGAAAAAGATTGACTTTTGTCAGCTGTTACTCATGTTCTCTGTCATTTCTGAAGTAGAAACTTAATTACATCCACTCTTCCTGCCTTCTTCCCTTTTATCTTTTACTTTGCCAACATCTTCCAGCTTTCTCTCTAAAACCCCATTAAATTCAGTGTTGCTTAGCATAAAACAATATCCACTATGGTGAAAAAAATAAATCTCAGTACCTCTTCATAAGATCTAAGATTTGTCCCAAACAGATCTAAGCAATCGAGACTGTTGAAAAAGAGCTAAAAAAGGATTAGTTTTTGCAGAAATAGGCTCATGAACACTACTGACAACCTCATAGACTGTATTACGACAGTTTGGTTTTCTCTCTGAGAAGGTATTATCTTCAACTGGAGGTTTCCCCTGTAACTGGAGATGTCTAGGGATAAGTAATTCGATTATATATAACAATGTATAAGGACAGATTGCACTTCTGTCACAGGACAGGACATTAGAGAATGTCTCTTTTATTCTGCTTTACTACTAACTACTTGCAATAATATATTAGATATGCTTTTATACCTATACTTATCTGTCAGAATTGGTAGAAATCAACTAATCAGTTCACAGGCACTGTAACTGTGTATGTTCTTTCCATAGGAAACCAAGCTAAAAAATAACAGAATCATAGAATCGTTATGGTTGAAAAAGTCCTCTGAGATCATGAGTCCAACCATTAACCTGACACTACTGTGCTCATCACTAAACCATGTCTCCAGGTGCAACATCTACACATTTTTAACACTTTCAGGGATGATTATTCTACCACTTCCCTGGGCAGCCTGTCCCAAAGCTTGATATACCTCTCAGTGAAGAGATTTTTCCTAGTATCTAACCTGAAACTCCCCTGGTGCAACTTGAAGCCATTTCCTTTTGTCCTATCGTTAGTCATCTGGGAAAAGAGACTGACCTCCACCTCACTACAACCTCCTTTCAGGTTGCTGTAGAGAGCGAGAAAGTCTCTCCTGAGCCTCCTCTTCTCCAGACTAAGCAACCCCAGTTCCCTCAGCTGCTCCGTCTATGACTTGTGCTCTAGACCCTCCACCAGCTTCATTGCCCTTCTCTGGACATGCTCTGGTAACTCAATGTCTTTCTTTTAGTGAGAGGCTAAAAACTGAACCCAGTATACAAGGTGGGGCCTCAGCAGTGCTGATAAAACAGTGCTGTAAAGAAAAATCAGTGATGTGACCTCATCTGGAATCCTGCCAACAGCAGTTGTCAGTGTATCTCTAAAAAGAGTATTGCAAAGGTAGCAGGTAACCAGAGAAGGGGAAAAGGAATGCCTAGGAACATGGAAGAGATCTGACATAAAGAGAAAGAAAGAATGTGCATTGTAGGGAAGAGGCAAGTGGCTCGAGTGAGCACTAAGTACTGGAGAGCAGAAGGCTAAGGGTTTCCTTATTGTGCAAAACAAGGGAATGCTCATGGAAAATAAAACAAGGTAATTTAAAACTGGGAGAAGATTTCTCCTTCGCCCATAGAATGGCCAGTTAGACTGTGGAATTCATATTGTCTGAGAGCAGCTAAGCCCAGCACCCGGAGCACGGCTGAGAGCTGAGCCCCGGCGGTGGCCAGCTCGATGCTCCTTGCTCCAGCTCCATGCTGTGTCCTGGCGCTCCACCTAGTGCCGCTGGACTGCAAAGAGAGCTCAGCTCCAGCCCTGGGCCAGGACAACCCCGGGCGAGCTCTTCTCCCGCGAAAGCAGGGCAAACACCTGCCCTTTGTGTCGCTCTGGTAAACGGAATGACACAAATAAAAAGGATTTTTGCTGCTTCTGCAGAAGGACCGCTGTGGGCCACCAGATCCTGGACCACCCGCCTAAGCTAAGGCTTCCATTTGTAGGCAAGGTTCCATCTATCATTATAGAATCATAGAATGTCCTGAGTTGGAAGAAACCCACCAGGATGATCATGTCCAACTCCTATAACTATTTTTACAAGTCTTCTTTTATTGCTTGTGTTCATGAAACTTCTGTAGTAATTTTTATTGAATGAGGAGACAATTACCACCTCACCATGGCATTTTGCCCTGTGCTGTTTGAGAGAGGACCACAGAATCATAGAACAACCCCATGCAATATGATAGACTTGGGGCAGACTGACTGGAAAGCTGCCTGATGGAAAAGGATCGGGAGGTGCTGGTCAACAGCTGCCTGAACATGAGCCAGCATTGTGACCAAGAAGGCCATAGCATCCTGGCTTGTACCTAAAACAGTGTGGCCAGCAGGACTAGGGAGGTGATTGTTCTCTTATACTCAGCACTGGTGAGGCCACACTTCAAATACTGGGTTCAGTTTGGGGCCCTCACTAGAAGAAGGACATTGAGATGCTGGAGTGTGTCCAAAGAGGGCAATGAAGCTGGTGAAGTGTCTAGAGCACAAGTGTTATGAGGAACAGCTGAGGGATCTGTTGCTGTTTTGTCTGGAAAATGTCTTGTGCATTTTAACTACCTGAAAGGAGGTGGTAGTGAGGTGGGTGTCTGTGTCTTCTCCCAGGTGACTAACGATAGGAAAAGAGGAAAATATCAGTTTGCACTAGGAGAGTTTAGATTGGACAATAGGGAAAAGGTTCTTCACCAAAAGTGCTATTAAGCATTGGAGCAGGCTGCCCAGGGAACTGGTGGAGTCACCATCCCTGGAGGAGTTCAAAGAAATAGGTAGACATGGCACTTCATGAGATGACTTAATGGGCATGGGAGTGTTAGGTTGATAATTGGACTTGATGATCTTAGAGGTCTTTTCCAACCTAAATGATTCTATAATCCTTTCTCAAAGAGCACAGGACAAAATGTCTTGGTGATGTGCCAAGCCTGATAGAATTCAAGAAGCATCCGGACAATGCTCTTAGACACAAGGTGTGATTTTGGGGTTGTCCCATGCATAGGCAAAAGTTGGACATGATGATCCTTGTGGGTCCCTTCCAACTTAGACATTCTATGATTCTGTAACACAAACACATACAGAGGTGTATATGGGCTAGCATAGTCTGTAGATACAAATAAATGCTCACTGATCAATGTTCTAGTCACTGCTTATTTCTGCAGAAAGTTGATTGCTGCTGCATCTTTTACTCAGGAATGTTTGTAATGTACCATTGCAGTTTCAGAAATGATGTCGAAGAGTTATTACTTGGCAATTAAATTTTCTTCCTTTTTAAAAGGTTTAAGAAAACCCTTTTAAGTGATAAGTGACAATGTAAATTATTATATTAGAATATGCAAAATTCTTACCCATGTTAAGGTCCCATTTTAGCCTCTTTCCAAAAGGTATTATTTTTCCCTATTGCATTTTTCTTTAATGGCAAACTTAAAATTGCTTGTATATTTTGAAATTAAAAAAAAAACAAACCAATCATATTTGATGCTTAAAACAAGAATATGCTTCTGCTTTCTGCAATAAAATCCATTAGCAGTAAATTTTCCAAGTATTTAATAGCTGTTACTCATATCTACACATAATAAGGCTTTATTTGGCGTGGAGTTTTTTTAACACCTGTTGAAAGCTAACCTCTCTACTTGTTTATCGGATTATCCCAAAGGATCCCTGACAGTCCGTCCTGCGGGATAAGACCTCCATCACGCTGCCGGTGCGGTGGGAGCAGTGGGGAACCCCTCTCGGCACAGGGAAGGAAGGCAGAGATGTTTCGCCCTCCGTTGCAGTGAGCAGCACCTCCACTGCAGCCCCGGGGCTTGCAGTGCCAGCTACGGCCGGCAGAGGGCGGTGTCGTAGCGGTGGTCTCTCTCGGAGCCCCGCGGGGTCCAGCTTCCCGGCGGCGGTGGCGAGCAGCTGTCCCGGGGAGGTCAGGGCAGGATGAAAGCACCGACTGAGTGCTGTCAGTGGGGTGGAAGCGTGAATTCGAAAGCGACTTGACCCACCGTGGTCCTTGTCAGACCTACGGTGGTCAGTTAGAGGTAAGCGTGTGTATGACAAACCATACCGTAGGCAACATAAATCAGAGAATCATAGAACGGCTGAGGTTGGAAACGACCTCTAAGATCATCGAGTTCATCTGTTAACCTATCACTGCCGAGTTCACCACTACACCATGTCCTTAAGAGCCAAGACACTACCTCTAGGGATGGTGACTCAGCTACTTCCCTGGACAGCCTAGTTAATAACCCTTTTGGTGAATAAATTTTTCCCTATTGACCAATCCAAACTCCCCTAGTGCAACTTGAGACTATCGCTAGTCACCTGGGAGAAGACACAGACACCCACCTCACTACAGCCTCCTTTCAGGTAGCTGAAAACATGAGAAGGTCTCTCCTGAACCTCCTCTTTTCCAGACTGAACAACCCAGGTCCCTCAGCTGGTCCTCATAACACTTGGGCTCTAGACCCTACACCGACTTTATTGCCCTTCTTTGGACACATTCCAGCACCTCACATCCTTCTTCTAGTGAGGGCCCAAAATCGAACCCAGTGTTTGAGGTGTGGCCTTGCCAGTACCAAGTACTGTGTGATTCTATGATTCTGAGTACAGGAGAACAATCACCTCCCTAGTCCTGCTGGCCACACTATTTCAGGTACAAACCAGGGTGCTATTGGCCTTCTTGGCCACCTGGGCACACTGCTGGCTCACGTTCAGCTGGCTGTTGACCAACACCTTCACATCTTTTTCCACCAGACAGTCTTCCAGCCACTCGTCCTCAATAATACATATATATAATAAATAATAATTAATAAATAAATAAATAATAAATAAAATTTAAAAATTAAAATTAATAAATAAATCAGTAAATAATCACCCTAATCTAATAAATATCTAGACATGGGACATTTCTGTTAGAGTACATATGCTCACTCCAGCTTTAGAAGCCTTAGCTTTTGCAGCTGGTCAAGTTGCTAGGGAACCACCTGAAGATTTAGGAGGACTCTATTCCACCTACACTGACCCATAAATTTGTTGCTTGGGTAAACTTCAAAGTCATTCCCTCTCTGTGTCCCAGCTCCCCACCCATTAAATGCCATGAAGCTGGAAGGAAATGTGTCTGAAAGTATTGGGAGTTGCACAGGTGCTTTACGTGTACTTGTGTATGGAAACTGTAGAGATGTCATTTTAATGTCGTGCTTCATAATTACAGAGTACTTAAGAATGTGTGCTTATATTATACACACATACAACACATGTAAATAAAAACATGTTTCTCTCTGGTACTCATGCATGCTGTTCTACAAAACTGAACCATGCAATCCTGACCAGACACAATGACAGAAATGAGGGAGAGGAACCTGCTTGAGGACAGGGCAGTGATATATGATTAGTGATATGATCCATCAACAGTAGCAAAAGATTCCTCAGGAGGACATGCAGGAAAAATCACAGTAGAGCATGTCAGTGGGAGGGTGAGGTATTCCATGTGCTGAACCATAAACCTTTGGCTTAAAAAAATAACCATTACCGGTTTGGCTATGATCTTCAGACATGAAAAAGAAAAGTAATGACACAGCTCTGTACATTTCCCTGCGTGTAAGCTGACATGTCAAACTCCACTGGAACAGATCCGTCTGGAAAAGCAAGATCAACTTGTGTTATTTCCCATGGCCTGAAGAATTCTGTTTCAGGTAGTTAATTCAGAGGTAACTTTCGCAGCCACACGAACAGGATGGGATGGAGCACAGAAGCATCCAAGGCAGCACTCACAGGCAGAAAAAGCCCTCCAGCTTCCTCCAGAACATTACAGTCACTTGAGGGTTTTACTCAAACTTTTATCTATCCTGATTAGTTTTAGCTTTTAAAAAAAGGCTTGCCTTTTCTTCAGAAGAAATCCAGAAAAATTAGAAACAATAGCTTTTATTCCTTTTAAAGGTGTGATTCTATTTAAATAACTTTTTCAATAGAAAATCCTTTCAGCTTTACTATGTTTCTGTATTGAGCCAGTTCCCGTTTCCATGCAAATATTAATCTTTCAGTGTTTTTCAGAGCCTTTGCTGTTCTTGAGACCTTGGGACAAACACAGGGTGAAAGCCATGTCATGTTCGCTGGGAAGAGCTGTCCCAGCTGCACTGTCTAGCTGATGGATTGCTCACTCTGTGGTCTGACTGGACAGTGTGGTTGGGCTCCTTGCCCAGCTTTGCTGGATCCTACTGGAAGCCCTTACCCAACTGCACCCACATGTCATTTTGGTGATGCCTCCTCAACCCCTAACCCAAACACCACATGTACCAGGTGATTGCTGCATACAGACTTAGTTTCTTCATGCAGACATGAGTTTCTCCAACCATGCTTGTGTGACTGTGGTGGTGCCGCCTTGACTACCAGGGTTGCCCTGATGGGTGCCCATCGGCAGAGGGCCAGGGACGCACGACACGTGATTCACAGCATGTGCCGGGCACAGCTACCCTATGGCACATCTCCCGTGACAGAAGAGATGTGGGGTCACGGTGCACCTCGACTCCGCACTCGGCAGATGAAGTCCGGTGGAGCAGAGAGGGCTGACNTGATTAGTGATATGATCCATCAACAGTAGCAAAAGATTCCTCAGGAGGACATGCAGGAAAAATCACAGTAGAGCATGTCAGTGGGAGGGTGAGGTATTCCATGTGCTGAACCATAAACCTTTGGCTTAAAAAAATAACCATTACCGGTTTGGCTATGATCTTCAGACATGAAAAAGAAAAGTAATGACACAGCTCTGTACATTTCCCTGCGTGTAAGCTGACATGTCAAACTCCACTGGAACAGATCCGTCTGGAAAAGCAAGATCAACTTGTGTTATTTCCCATGGCCTGAAGAATTCTGTTTCAGGTAGTTAATTCAGAGGTAACTTTCGCAGCCACACGAACAGGATGGGATGGAGCACAGAAGCATCCAAGGCAGCACTCACAGGCAGAAAAAGCCCTCCAGCTCCCTCCAGAACATTACAGACAGTCACTTGAGGGTTTTACTCAAACTTTTATCTATCCTGATTAGTTTTAGCTTTTAAAAAAAGGCTTGCCTTTTCTTCGGAAGAAATCCAGAAAAATTAGAAACAATAGTTTTTATTCCTTTTAAAGGTGTGATTCTATTTAAATAACTTTTTCAATAGAAAATCCTTTCAGCTTTACTATGTTTCTGTATTGAGCCAGTTCCCGTTTCCATGTAAATAGCAATCTTTCAGTGTTTTTCAGAGTCTTTGCTGTTCTTGAGACCTTGGGACAAACACAGGGTGAAAGCCATGTCATGTTCGCTGGGAAGAGCTGTCCCAGCTGCACTGTCTAGCTGATGGATTGCTCACTCTGTGGTCTGACTGGACAGTGTGGTTGGGCTCCTTGCCCAGCTTTGCTGGATCCTACTGGAAGCCCTTACCCAACTGCACCCACATGTCATTTTGGTGATGCCTCCTCAACCCCTAACCCAAACACCACATGTACCAGGTGATTGCTGCATACAGACTTAGTTTCTTCATGCAGACATGAGTTTCTCCAACCATGCTTGTGTGACTGTGGTGGTGCCGCCTTGACTACCAGGGTTGCCCTGATGGGTGCCCATCGGCAGAGGGCCAGGGACGCACGACACGTGATTCACAGCATGTGCCGGGCACAGCTACCCTATGGCACATCTCCCGTGACAGAAGAGATGTGGGGTCACGGTGCACCTCGACTCCGCACTCGGCAGATGAAGTCCGGTGGAGCAGAGAGGGCTGACGGCCGCGATACAAACTCCCTCCTCGNGTGCGCCGCGCTGCTGTGCGGCGCCCTCAGCCTCTGCAGCCTGCGGGCCGCGCCGCGGCAGCCCGATACGCTCTACATGTGGATCGATGCCCAGCAAGCGCGGGTCCTCATCGGTAAGCGGGGCCGCTACCCCAGCCGCTCGGCTCTCCGCGGCGGGGGTTGACAAGCCGGCGGGCGGGAGCTTGGAGCGGAGCTCGGCGAGGCTGCTGCCCACCGCGCCCCTTTCACTTTCGCAGGCTTTGAGGAGGATATTCTGATCGTGTCCGAGGGGAAGATGGCCCCCTTCACGCACGACTTCAGGAAAGCCCAGCAGAGGATGCCCGCCATCCCTGTCGGCATTCAGGCCATGAACTTCACCTGGCAAGCAACGGGACGGGTAGGTGCAGAGATGGGGCCGCGGCGGCAGAGGCTCTTTAAACCCAAGCAGGTAGTTTGGCTTTGGAATAGTTGAGGGAAATCCTCTCTGAGGTGTGCCAGGGCGGCCCTGGGTGTAGGTCGCTGCCGTCGTGCCCCTCACCGGAGCGGCGTGGACAGTGCCCGAGACCCCGCGGGGTTCCGGAGAGCGGGCAAGGAGGGGTGAGGAGAGGCGAAAGGTAGGCAGGGAGGGGCTCGGGAGCGGCGAAAGGTAGGCAAATCGCTGGGAAAGCATGTCTGAAGGTGGGGTTTGTAAAGTGCCTGGGAGAGCTGCGTGTCCCGGGCAGGCAGGTTGGCGAGGGGTGAGCGGACAACCAGACATCACGAGGAAGACAACGGCTGCCTTTAAATAAAGTTTCACTTGACAGTGGTTATGTGGATGCAGTTTTCTTTAGCTCATGGACATACACTATAGGTTATTCACTGATCTACATGTATTAAATGTCTCCAAACTTCATTTCCCCAGCTTTCATTGCAAAACTTTAATTGCAATACACTTTAATTGCAGTGTATTGAATCCCTTTGGATTCCTCTACTGAAAAGATAAGAAAGTGTGATGATTTTATGGAGAAACATATGCATGATTTGACACACTGACAATATATGTTCCCTTTGCATAAAGCTGAAACACACATGATACATTGTCATGGTCTGATTCTACACAGAAAAATCATTGTAATATAAAAATTATGGATAAAATTAATTCATCTTTACAACATTGACTTCATAAAATAAAGAGCTTGATAAAGCTGAAACAATATTTACCTTCAAATATTCAGTGAAAATTAGTTGTATAAATCAGGTAATTGCAGCTTCAGAAATTTGGTTGTGGTTTTGGTTGTTTTAAAATACTCATTCTAACTACAGGACCTGTTTGGCTTTGAGGTGTTGTCTAAGGCCCTTGTAATTTTTGGTATTGTCACAAAGCCTTTTAGGAAACACTTCATCTCCTCTTTTAGAGAGGGAGAGGAATGTGGAGAGATAAAACTTACAAAGGCTAAGTGACTTGCTCAAGGTCTTTGGGGTTCCAGTCCAACTGTACAAAGAAAACAGCTTTGTATGCCAAGGGTTGATATTTAAATGCCTAGAACTAATTTAGTGCATTTTGGGACTGTATTTCCTGCTCTAGTTCTCTGCCAGTTTCAGTTGTTGTCCATGATAAAACTATTTCTTTTTGGAAAGGAGGATTGAGAAGTTGAGTGATCTCTGTCCTTCTTCTCTTGTCCTTTCTTGTGCCCTCCTCTACCTCCTTTGCTGCCTACAGTTAGCTCATTAGGAAAAGATGCTTGTAACACTAATTTCAGTGAGAAGAGTTACAGGCTTAAAGACAGCATAGACAAGTGTTCTCTTTGATGCAACTTGGAGGATGAAATCCCTTCTGAGGAGCAGCAAAGCTATGGAACCCATTATTCTTCTTTGCTGAAATCCTGAATTCATATTAGAGAAAAAAAATATAAGTGAAGTACCTAAATGGTTAAAGCAATATCATTGCACTACTCTATTCCTAGAAAAATGTGTGAACTTGCAGATATTTATGGGTCAAACACGTGTTAAAACTGAGAAACTCTGCACTTGGAGATTTTATAATCCCATCTAGCTACTCCTATAAGTTCATCTGTGTGTACAGTCACTATGAACATTGGCTCTCCAGTCTCGTGGTTGTAGATATTTAGATACTTACTCAGGTCTGCAGATGAAGAGCAAGGTTGCAACGAGGACCTAAGCTAAGGAAGGAGTTTCAACTCCCTAGTGCTTTAGGAACTGGGGGAAAAATGGACATACTTAGCTTCCTAGAGAAAATGTCTAATTGTTTTTTTTTATATCACAAATGGTTCTGTTGTTTTGTTGCATCCCTTAGAGGTGTTTGAGTACAGCTGCCTGCTACTTACAGTTCTTGTCATCCTCTATGGAAATGAGGGCACTTACTATGTCTATGCCACCCAGCCCTCTTCACATGATGAGAAGGGACAGGAAAAAACCTGAGTGTTTCTTCTATAGCCCATAGGCCAACAACATAATTGGTTACAGTGGTGTGGCAAAGAGAAGTAGGATAAAAATTATTTGTGGCAAAAGAACACAGAATTTCCAGTATTTTATGAGGGGAAGAAATGAGCAAATTTTAAGTTTTTCTTAGTGTTCTGGTTTGGTTTGAAGTATACATCTTATTAGAAGTTTCCATTCCCCAGGAGAGAGGTAAGGAAGGAAGAGGGAAATTAATGGAAACTAGTACTGTTTGAAAGAATGGCATTTGAGGTATTGAAGTGCTGTATTGCTTTCTGTAAAACAACTCAACTAGCACACAGTTTTCTCCTGTTTGTAAAAAACTGAAAGAATTTATTGTGTGAGTCTTGTATCTTATGCCTTGTAGACCTCTTAACCTTCCATTGCACTTGAGATTAGAAGATGTTTCTATAGGGCTCCAAGATTTTGGGGGCTGTCAGCAGTATATGCCACAGCCTCTAGCAGTAACTAGACTCTGTGGGTCTGTAGATATCAGACTTCTGATTAGGTACAGGAGATCCCATCTGTGTCCTTACTGGTTTCTATCTTGTTGATATCATATAAACAAGACAGGGGAGTGAGAGAGTGTCTGGTTGGGTGCATGGCAGCAAGCCAAGGTCTCCTGACATGCATCTTGCATTGTTATTTACACCTGTGGAAAGTGGGTATAGGTATCATTTGGGCAGATTCCATCTACTTGCTCCTGGGATAAATGCTCATGCAAGTAATAGGTGAGTAATAATCCAATCCAGGGAGTGGCAATACTTCTGAGTCCTTCACTGCTGCCTATGTCTATATTGTAGTTCAACAATATTTGTTGAAAGGAACTTTTTAAGGAGTAGGTAAATTGGTAGTTAGAAAGATTGCTTCTTGATTCAAAAGGTTTAAAAAGGCAAAAATCAGTGATAGTATGTTGTATACAGTAGGCATCTGTGTAACCACTAGAGCTCACTGGTGTGCTCCTTGCTCTTACTCTGTGTGGGTTTTGCAAAATAAAGAATAGTGACTTTTGAGGGCCTTGTCCTCTAGGGAAGATAGCACTGAAACACTTCCAGTGAGAAAGGAATAGACACTTACTGTTGCTGTGATATGCTTCATTACCAAGGATTGCAGTAATAACATAATCTCTACAGTATTTAGGAACTTATGACAAGTACTTAAGCTCCAAATCCACAAAAAACAGAATATATGCTTAACTTCCAGTGGGACTTCTCCCAGCAATAAAACTAAGTTCGCATGTGAGTGAGTATTGGTGGGAAGACAACCATATAAAAAAAAAAGTTGACTGGTGCAGAGGAAGCAAGTGCTCAGTGACAGAGCAGCAGCCAGGTTGATTTAATAGATGGGAGATGAAAAAAGAAGACAAAAAGCACGTTGGAATTTTTGTTCCATAGTAGTCTCAGGTCTGATCCACAGAAACAGTCAGTCTTGGCCACAACTTGCCCAAGTTGCTTTCTTCCTTTCAGATATAAGAGAAGTATTTGGACTCAGATGAATTATTGTAGCAGCTTGCTTCCTACTCTTAACTGTCATGTCACAGCTCCTCTCCTGTTGCATGGTTCAATGCGTGCCTACGATGTGACATCTGAATACTGTCGTGTGCTAGTGCACGAATAGGATGTGGCCCATGTGACTGGAGGATGCATTTATGTATCCTATAGTGCATGAGTATGACCTGTATATTATGTGCTGAAGATATATCTAGCCTTGTGCTGCTGGATGCATGCCATTTTGTGATATGGCAGTGTTGGTTCTGCCCTGTGACAGGAGAAGTGCATGTGTGTACAAGGGGATCAAATACAGAGGAAAGGTCTTTGGTCTGGGAGTGCTTCTGGTCACAAGAGCACAAGTGTCAGGAGATAAGGGGGCATCCCAGCATGTAGTTCTCAGGGCCTTGAAAAAAGGCAATGGGACCTGACCCTACTGGAAAGACTGGGTTACTTCTGATTAAAGAGTTACTGATATCCTTGGGTAAAGCAAAAAGAGGCCTACCTCGTAAGAAGAAGGGATATATGTTATTAGTGCATTTTTTGCCATCATTTCTATATTGCAAAATGGAGCTTAGGAATGGTATGTAATTACAGCTCCTAAGGGCTAGTTCTCATCTCAGCAATGTGACCATCAACCCTGAATAGTTCGATGGATTTCTCTGGAATTACCTTATATAGCTGAGACACAGCCTGACTGTGGAGATAAAATAGAATACCCAGCTATGCCAGGAGAAGTTTTGTTTCCTTGCCCAGAGGAAAGCAAATAGATTACCAATTTTAAGGCATTATTGATGCAATAGGGTGCTCCATTCAAACATCACTATTTCCCTGATAAACTGAAAGAAAACGAAAAAAATGAATTTCAGAACATGTAATTCTTCACAGGAAACTTTCCTTCAAAGAAACTGCAAAACTTTTTGTAAATATCTTATTCATATCCAGTGATTACAGTGATGCCTTTCAAGCTTAAAAAATGTCTCATACACACAATCTAAGTTTTTTTTCCAATAAAAGTATGTTACTTCTGGAAATTTGGTCAAAGCAATCACATTAACTCTTGCTCTTGGGATTTACAGTGGTACCTTCACTGTGATTTCATGTCACCAAACAGAGGAAATACTTTGTTTTCTGACCTCTGTAACAAAATTTCCACGTGGAATGTGAAGATGTTTACATACTGTGAGCATGATTTTAGACAGGGAGTTCTCATATTGAGAGCACAGCTCCAAACCTTTAATATTTAGATTCTGCTCAGCTGTGGTATTTTGCATCTCAGTGTTGTAGACATGCCACAAGGGATCAAAGTAATGCTGTAGAGATCCCAGTTTCTTAGTAAAGCAGGCATGTGCCAGCCATCTGTTGTATCTGCTGATAGAAAACAGCAGTAAAGTTTCTCAAAGTTTTGCCAAGAAGAAAAGGGGGGAATTTATTGCTCAGTAGAGATGAGTTACAAGGCACCTTGTAGTGTAAGCTACATCTGCTTTCCATAGTAATTTACATGGTATATGTGTAAACTAGACAATTATTCTTTTTACACAGCAGTGTAAAGCTGTGTTAAATAAACTTTTCTTCAAGATTTTCATTGTTTATCCTTCCTATAAATATTCTAATATATTTTTAACAAAAAAAAAAAAGCTTAAGCAATAAAATCTTTTCACTACTTTTACAGTAGTAGCTGCATTGTACAGCGTAACTGTTGAAAAGCACTGAAACTAACAGGACACCCCAAGCTTCAAGACTATGTTTTGTGGAAACATACATAACATCTCCCCCTGTTACTAACAATTTTTCTGAAATAAAATATTCAGGCTGTGTTGCTTTTCTCTTCTTTGTGGAAGTGAAAATGTTTTCTGTCAACATCACCTCTTCTTTACAGACAGTTTGCCCAGCATGTTCTTAGTGGTCTAAAGTTAATGCCATTACAAGCAATGCTGTGGAGTAAAAAGTAAGAACTAATCCTAACAAGAACTAGCTGGAAGAACTTTTCATCTATATAACTATTTCTATTGGTATCACACTTTACGAAGAGGGTTTTTTTGGTACCTACAAGTATGAACAACTTGCTTCTAGCCAAGAGAATTATGCACATACAAAATAAATGTTAGAAACCACACTCTTTCTAGGCCATTCACATATGTAAGGAATATGGTGTGACCCAGAGCTTTCAAAACAGTGATAAGTTGTAGGTACTTTCACCGTGAACAGAATTTTAAGTACTTTATACCTTAGATCAGAGTAATGAGTTCCCAAGTAGTATTTTTAAAGCTTTCAAGAAAATGTATCTCAAAACCTTTTTTTCTTTTTTTTTTTATCCCTTCCAAGTAGCTTTACACTTGGCTTCCCTGGGTTTGTTATTCTTTTATTTTCCCTTTTGTGTGGAAATTCCACCTCTTGAAAGATGCTACTTTACTTCTAGTAGTCTCTTATTCTGCTGTTCAACTGTGTTGGATTTTGTTGTTTTGCTGTTGTTTTGTTGTTGTTGTTTGCTTTTTAACTTTTTATTTGTGGCCAAAGTCTTCACTACATCAGGCTGTAGCCTAGACATTATGGAAAGGGCAGTCACTCAAAATGCCCAGCAAAGAACAGACAGTGGCATTGAAATACTTAATCTTTCCATAGTGTTGTTTGCAGTTAATTATTTCTATAAAATGCAGTAGATGTCTGTTGTTGCAAGTGTATGTTTCAGTAAAAGTAGAAGAGAGCTTTATTGGTATTTTTATTTATGTAAGTGGCTTCTTGGAAAACTTAAATGGAAGAAACACAAAATCAATCACATTTTGGATAGGTTGTTGAATGAACAGTTAACTTTGCATTTTTTCCCTTCTGTTTGGTTTGTGGAGACTGACATTTTGAAATCTTGATTGTAATAAACTCTGATTGTAATAAAGTATATATAATAATGTATATAATAATGTAATGGAAGACTGGCCCTTTTAACACAAAATAAAGTTGAGATCTATCTACAAAAAGCACCTGGACTACCTGTGACACTTTGAGCTGAGCTAGTTGTATGAAGCAACAGAAGTCCTGCTCAATGAGCACACATGCATTGAGATCAGATGTGTTTTCCCCTTGAGTGGCACCCTGGCAGATGATGTGTGAGATGAGAGTTCTACAGTGCCTCAGACTGCATCTCTGGTCCTCCCAATCTCTAATGAGACCTGTTAGCCTGTAGAAAAACCTGCAGAAGATTCATCTCTTCCCTTATTTAACTTCACAGAAGAAGGAGCTAAATAGAGGAAAACGAATGTACTCAAACCTCTGTGAGGCATGTTGCCATCCTGTCATGACCCTTTCCTGGACTTACTCCAGTGTGTCCATTTCTCTCTTGTACTGGGGAGCCCAGGAATGGACCCAGCACTCCAGGTGTGTTTCACTACTGCCGAGCAGAGGAGAAAGGCAACCTCCCTTGATCTGCTGGCAACTCTCTGCTTGATGCAGCCCAGGAGGGCTTCTTTGCCACAGGAGCGCATTGCTGACTTATGGTCAATCTGGTGTCCGCCAGGACCCCCAGGGAATTCTCTGCCAAGGTGGTTTGCAGCATGCTTGGCACCATGTACTGGTGCATGGGTTTTTTCCTCTCCAGGTGCAGATTTTGCATATCCCCTTGTTGAACTTCATGAGGTTCCTGTCAGCACATTCCTCCAGCCTGTTGAGGTCCCTCTGGATGGCAACATGACCCCCTTGTGTGTCAGCCTCTCTTCCCAGTCTTGTATCATCTGCAGGCTTGCTGAGGGTGCATTTTGTCACAACATCCAGTTTATTAATGAAGATGTTAAACAGTAGGAGACCTGGTATCAGCCCCTGAGGTACACTGTTACTGACTGGCCTCCAAACTGGCCTTTGTGCTGCTGCTGCTAACACTATCTCCTTCCCAGTGCAGCAGTCCGCTTCACTTGCACAAATTCCACTTCCTCACTTCTTCTGTGGGGATGTTGTGGGAGACAGTGCTGAAAGCATTGCTAAAGTCAAGATAAGCAAAATGCACTGCTCTCTTTTCATCTCCCAAGGCAGCCATTAACAGAAAATGGGCCATGCAAGAGCACAAAACTGAGACTGACTTGTGCAATCAAAGTGAAGCAGCAAAACACAATCTGTCACAGAAAAAGTAATTTAAATAATGCAAAGTCAGCAATACTGTTGTACAGAGGCACTGAGAAGCCTTTATCCAGCTATGATACCTGAAATCCACCATAGTATATGGATTCATAGTCCATTCATAGAAAACCACTTAGCTGTACAAAAGTGCTGAGGAGGAATTACCTGACAAGACAGTCAGATTTGGAGAAAAGGCATGTGACTTAGTAAAGACTTACAAAGATTTGAAGTGGATTTTTTTTTTCAGCCAAACGACAAGAGAGCACCAGGATTTTTTTGCATCTACTATGAAAGTTTGCTTTGTCTTACAACCAAAGCTGGTGGAATCCAGCTTGTTTGGCTATACAAGAAAATGTGGGCGATTACCTTCCAACTGCTTCAGCATTTGCTGCCATCACTGCCAAATACTTCAATAAATAACTTAGGAGTCCAAACACTGCTTTCAGAGCTAGTTCCACAAATCCTCTGAAGTTGCGCCTTAGGCTGGATAAACATCTAGCTAAACTCAACTGATCCTAAAGGAAATAAATATGCCTGACATCAAACCTGGCAATCTCCCAGCTGCAGATTTTGGCCCATCACCAGGGAAAATAAACACCCCAAAGAGCAGCCCACTAATGAGATGATCTGTCACCAGCTCTGAGTGCTGAAGCACAGAAACCAGTAGCAAGAGCAGCAAAGCCAGCCTTTGTAATGATGGCTGGCCATAAGAGGAGAGGACAGACTCTTGGACCATCCTGGCCATCAGAGAATGAGTTCAGAGTTTTCAGTACTGGAATTATGAACCTATTTTTTCTAAGAATGTGAGTAAGACATGGAGAGATCACGACTTGTTGATGAGCAGGAAAAAACAGGCTCTCCCTGCAACATTTTCTACTTGCTTGCAACTTGCAAATGTGTGAATATTGATATAGTCAATGAGAATCTGAGACTAAAAACCACATAGGAAAATAATCAAATCCACTGAACACCTTCAGTAAAGAGTACAAGTACCAACTTCAGTCTGTTCCTTTTAAACTGCAGCAAACACTGCTTTCATTTTCCAAGTTTGAGCCTTAGCCAGTTCTCTTTCTTGCAGAGATTCTGGGAAGTAAATTGAACTGTTGAGACAGAGTCCATTTGAATGACCAGGTTAAAACATGTTTTCCCTTGTGAAGGCACAGATAGATTAAATAGCTACAAGCAGCTACATCCTTGCAGAGTTCCACACAGGGACCTTCGGGGAGAACAGGCAGGTTACACAGCAGAGCACACCAGTATCTCCCAGAGAGGAAGGATAGGCAAAATACAGTTACCCAGCTCTATAATCACAAGCAACAGATGAAAAGCATAAGCATATTAAAGAGTTGGCTAGCAGGGTATGTTGGCCATTACCTGGCTTGATTTACTTTTCTGGTTTGTGCTGGTTTTTTTTTTATCTCCTTCCTTCCAGTTTTGCACAGGAACATCTATTCAGACTGCAGAGGCATGATCAGATTTCTATATTGGCAAAGAAGCATAGCTGAAAGCTTATAACTCAAGATATTGCTCCTTTCTAGTCAGAGCTGTGACGTATTGATATTAGGTACAGGGTGGAGAAGCTTCTACTGTCCCTTAGAGACAGAAATTAGAGGTCTTGCATCACATCAAGAACCACTTGGGTTTCACATTTTTACTTGACATAACAGTAGCTTTCCTTTGATGGGACAAAGTCTGTGCCTTATCTGGCCCACAAATGGAGTACACATTTGAATTGTGTCAGTGTGAATATCCTGTTTAGTTAATATAATAACTAAACAGTTAATGGACCCTTTTTAATTGTCCTGCCAAACATTTTCAGTCAAGTAAACTTCATAATTTATATGGTTGATGCTATGATGCCACTGTTACTAGGATTTGCTTAGACAGCAATTAATCGATAGCTAACAGTAGAATTACAAGATTTAAAACATTTTAAGTATTTAACTTATTTATTCATCCAAAAGTAAGGTTTTCTCATCCTGTAAAATATAATCAAGCAGTAGAAGTTAATTGAATTTAGTTAATGGGGAAATATTTAAAAGGATGAGGAATCTGAAAGTCTACTGGCAAGTTCTTGTGAAATCTGTTTCTCCAACTCTCCCCAACCCCAATATCTCCAAGAGGAACTTCTGTCTCTAGGTTTATATATGTTTCTTCTCCCTGCCTGCAAAGATTGAGGTAACTGCAGTAAGGTCTTTCCCCCCTTCTTGGTTTAGAGGAGGTGATGGAGTATACCCAGGTTCTTCAGGGTTTCTTCCCTGAAGAGGCCAGAGGTCTCATTGAGAGTGGGAAGCAGAAAGCCAATTTAGAGAGAGATGGAAAGAAAAGGATGGCTATTGCCCTTCTGTGAAAGTGGTATTGTGAGATTCTTTGCTCTCTTATTCCTTTAGAACCACTCCCCATCAAAGCAGAAGAGGATCCCCAAACTAACCTCTCTGCTCTGAGGAGAGTATAGTTCCAGTTTCCTGCTCAGGCTGTGTTTGGTTATTTCACCCAGGAGAGGCAAAGGTGAAGGAAGCAGCCAGTCCACAGGGCTTCCCTAAGCATGCTGAGACACAGAAAGGAGGGCTGGAGCTTTTCATATAACCTGAGCAGGATTTCTTGAACTGATACTCAATTATGAGACTTCACGAGACTGCTTCAGACGTTATTGTTCTCCCTTGACAGCAAATCTGGTTTTGCTACCCCAGCTACATTCACAGGACAGTTTACTTTAAATCCGTAAGCATCTGCTCTGACTGTAACCAGCAGTAGAGATGCTTAGGTGAAGCTTGCTTTTTATCTCTGATTATAGACTTCCAGGTAAGCCAGATTTAGTAATGGTATACTTAAATTAGTCCCTGTGATAAAGTCCAAGTTATATTTCTGGCAAGCACAAGATGAGCTACTGCACAGCCTCAATGCATAGAAAATATTTTAAGACAGTTCTTCTAAAAAGCAAAAAGCCTTGGATTAAAGTTTATATAACCTGCATGTTGAAAATTCAACCATTAACTAAACATACCTTTCAGTATATCATGGAAAATAGACCTTCTAACTGAGGTGCATTGTTCACCTATTGTCCTTCAGGAGTATGCTAATAACCTACAGATAAATGGTAATTTTTCTGAAGACAGATTTCTACTACTTTAAGAATCTGTATTTGAAACCGTATGTGGGCATTTGTCTATGACCAGCGTGGTTTGAGCTCAAGAGTTTTTTCCATACACATTTCCCAAAAAAACATTTCTAATGAATCTTGTGGTCAGCAAGTCATGGCATTCCAGTTTCTGACAACTCTAATTCATATGCATTTCAGTTTATTAAATACAATCGAAAGGTTACGGAAACAAACTACTACATTAAGGCAGTTGGCCTTCATGTGCAAGCATATTTTCCCTAGACCTCTGCATGTCTTGTACTGCACCCCTTGCAACTGTGTGGTTTACTGTGTATCTTCATATTAATTTGTCCAGTTGACTTAATGGACCAGATTTTCAAAGAGGATTCAGTGTTCATAACAGCCATTCCCACAGAGGAAACCTGCAGGACTTCAACACCAGTTCTTTAGTTGTATAAGATTCACAGTTAGAGAAGAAGCTGCATGATGTTATGTCTTCTAGAAAAGCATTAGTATGGGCTTATGTACTTAAAGAGGTTTTAATATCCAGTAAAAACAGAGACAGAGTTAAGTCTGTTCTTACAGCATTATTGACTCATATTTCCTGATTTTTGACTGTTTAACTGGATACCATAAAACTTCTTGAAACTTTTTTGATGAACACAAGTAGGGTTTGTATAACATTTCCACTGTTTCCTTACGAAGAAATAAAAGAAAGGTAGAAAGGATTAGGAAAAAACCCCAGTTTGTTCCTCAGAGGTTTAGAAGTTTGGATGTAGTTTGCATGTTTCATAAACTCAATCCCATTGCCTAGACAGTAGCGTCTCTCCACTTTGAGCAGAACAGAGATGGGAACTCCTTCCCTTCACACTGGGAAGGGTGTGGGAGAATCCCTTTTCTGAGCAGAGCTGAAGAGAGCAGGTTGTGTGGCATCTTCCTCAGCTGCACTGCTCCTGAGCTGTACTTGCATGGTCCATCTCTGGTACATCTTAGGAGATCCACATGAGGGAGCCCATATGCTGTGTGCACCACTGAAACAACAGAGGCTATTGCAGGAGTGTCAGCCTCACTTGATTCAGGAGTGCACATGTTCCAGTCTGGTTTGCCTGAGCACCTCATGCACAAAAGCAGCAGAACTTGAGCCTCACCTTTGCACCAGAACAGCATTGCCCTTAGCTGAGATAGATCATACCCTGACTGGTGGATTTCCCCACTAGCAAACTGTATGTATGTTTGGCATGATTACAAAAGCCTCCTGGTGCAGTGTGGTTGTCCAGTCTTTTCTTTAACCCTCCATAGAACATTTTCCTAAGATATTGTAAGACAGTCTATCCTCAATTCAGCTGCATGGCACAACTCTTGTGGCATGCCACAAAGGGGTGACAACTGGTATGTGTCACACTTCCCTGAGAGATGTCATATTCCATGTAAAGAGTACATGTCCTTGATCACATTTCAGAAACATGTTCATAATCTGGTGTTGCTCCAAAGAAACCTGTTAGTATGAGTGGCCTCAAGCCTAAAAACATGACAAACGTGAGTCAACTTGAATTATTCCTGGTGTACAACCTTAATTAACAGTTGCAACATCATTTTTCTGAGAGTGGAATCACATTTGGATTTTTCATTTTTCTCAGAGATAAAAAGCCTTGTGTCCACATGACAGCTCTGGCAGTGCTATCAGAAATATGCATGCTCTATCTGCATGTAGGATTTGGTAGTTTCAGTAGTGTGTTGGAGGCACCATCACCTCACTGGTGATTCTCAGCTCAGTTTCTGCCTTGCTCCAGGATAATGGAATGTGAGAGTGCAATGAGAAAAGCTTATGCCTGCCAACAGCATGGCTGAAAATTAGCTTTACAGAAAGAAGTGATTAATTTTTTCTTGATCTGCTGTCTTGATTGGCCACATCTGAAGGTGTCTGAAGGAAGGACTGTGACAGCACAGTCTTAGGATGCCTTAAGCTGCCCTGATGCAGCTCAGTACTTGAGTACTTGACAGTCCTTGAGCTGCCTAGTACTGTTAGCTGCAGAAAATGTGACAAATCAAATCAAAACAGAGAAACAATTCCCAAACCCCAAGTGTCTTCAAACTGGCAGAAATTCAAGCAGAACTAAACAAAATTGACTCAGCTGACTGGTATTGCAGTGAGTCCTGCTGCAGATCACAGGGAGGGTTTGACCCACAGGCTGCTGTGCCAAGCACTGCATTTTTGTGTCTTGTAGTGATGCAGAGAGCAGACTTCACAGCTCAGCAAGGTTTGCAGTGTAGGACATTGTTCTGCTCCAGTGTTTCTGTGAACCACACTCAGCCCAGAACTACTGAATTTAGTCAATAAAGGCTGGTTTGGGGTATTTGGAGAACCTCCAGCACCCTTTAACTTCAGAAGTTAGGGATTGTCAACACATCTGGGATGTATTGAGTAATAAAAAGGACAATTTGACCTTGGTCTGAAAAGCAGACCAGATTTACCATTGTTGTGCATCAAGGAATAAATTGCATCTCTGATTTTAGCAAAACTCTTGAATCCCAAATGGGGCAGTTATCTCAAAGCAGAGTATAGATTTTTTTTTTCTGTCATCAGACTCCCACTGGTTTTTCATCAGAGGTAAATTTGGGCTTGGGGATGTCCACACATTCTTATCTGAAGCTGGACTGTCCCACTGGCATTTTCCCTAAATGAGGTTAGGGACTCTGCAAAACCTTCTTCTGGGCAGCTTTCAGCTGCTGGCCCTCCCTGTCAGGATTTATACTGACAGATGATAGGCACATTATCCAGAGTAAAAAACCCACCACCAACAACAAAACAACAACAAGGAAAAACACCAGAAGGATGTAGCTTTCTCAAAATAAACTTTATGCCTTTCTTACAAGGACTCACTCCTGCAAGTGTGTGCAAAGGGTTCATCTGGAAGCTCACCTTGACCCTGACTGTCATAACTCTTCCTAATTTCTTTCATCTTCCTCAAAAGGAGGACTGCCCTGGTCATGCCAGCACTGCCTGTTTCAGAATACTGCTTTTGTCTTCCATCAAGTTCATCTGCACAAAACCAGGATCATTTCTTAACTGCACTGAAGAAAGGAACTGCAGCAGAAGGACAAAAAAGGAAAACCAGCATGGCTTTTTGCCATGTTCATCATCCAAATACCCTCTAAAAAAATTGTGACAAGAAAGGGAAGGCAAAAAAGAAGGGCCTTGAAGAGTAAGAAGAGAGTGATACACTAGGAGTGACTAAAGGCAGAAGGAAGACATTTTTGATGAGAGGATTTCTCTAAAGACTGGTTGCTAAAGCTCAGTCAAATGATATCAAATACAGACAACTATCTGTGCTCAGCAGCACAGGCTCCCCAGCTCTCTGGGATGTGACTTTGCTAGCAAACCAGCACAGAGAAAGTCAGCAGAGTCCAGGCCATGTGAAGATGCCTGTGCTGTGAATAGACTCCATCTGCACCCAGGGAGAGAGAGAAAGGCACTTCTAGACAGCAGACAGATCAGACTCTGGCTAGGCCGAATTTTGTTCTGCAAGTGCTGGACTCTCTCCTCTGACTGTACAGAAAAATGAGGATGAGCTGACTTTAAAGAAGATACTTCATTTAAATGCTGGAAAATACACTGGATTGTTCTGGACCGTAGCTCCAAAGACTGGACCCTGTGAGCCTGGTACTGTAATGCAGGATTGAAGCTGTGCACACCCTGCCTATGGAAACAGTCTGAAAGACAGAAGATGTATTTGTAGAAACAAATTTTTGCAGTTTCTCATCAGAACCTGAGGAAAACTTAACAATTCCCTGCTTTGCCATGAAGATAAGTCCATCTTAATTGGAAAAATTCAAAGTGTAGTTATGGAGGATGTAGCTATATGGAGGCCTTCTTGGTACATGGAGATACTACAGTAATAAATGTCCACATACTGGGGTCTTGTCTCAGTAGACAAATCAGTATGTTTTCAGGTATAACAACACACATGCAAGTTCCTTTTCAGACATGCTGATCAAACAGTCTATTTAAATAACAGATTCAACTCTTTCATGGTAGTGTTTGTAATTTCCTACAGGCAGCCTGTAAAACAAGAACAAAATTACTCTGGATATTCAGAATAAGAATGCATTTGAAAAATCCATGCAGGAGATGTTGAAAGACAGCAGTGTTGAGGAAGTCTTTCTAACAGCTAGTCAGGAATGAGTTGAATTTTTTCCAAAACCTTTTCACCATCACTTTTAAACACTGATTTCCTTGGAATACAAGGCTAAAAAACATTATCTACTGAGCAGTAAATAAAGAAACTCTCACTCAGAGGTACTTCAAACTTCCTGTCGCTTGGCTATATAGAAGTGGAAGTGTCCCTCTTTGAGACCTTAGAAGGATTCCAGAGTGACAGAAGTTGCTGTGAGATTTTGTAACTTTTGAGATAGTTCATTGCTTACATTTTGGGGAGAGATATTAATTATATAAGAATGGCAGTTAAAGCCAAGAGTGAAACACATGGACTCAATAAAGGCCCAATTACATGACCTTTGCTGTTTGCCACGCTTTTAACTTGTGTAAGTTATTGATTACACTTTCATGAGATCATAATCAGAAGGTTGTTCTTTGGTAATGGTGTGCTAGAGGAGCTTTATCCTCAACTTCAAAGCTGTCCTGTGAGGCTTAAGAACAAAGGGTTGGAAGTTTGAAGATCAGCCAGAATGAATCTGTGTGCATTATCCATGTTTACCACCAAGCAAGAGGTGGATTAGCTTAATCTTTAGCTGTGAACTTTCTCTTGTCACATCAGATGAGCTGCCATCTCTAAGGTTTAAACTATTCTAATTAATTGTAGTGTCTGTTCAGATCCCCATCATAGCTGGTCTAAATGCTTGTTAGTGCAATCATTTCCCTAATTGTAAAGGTTCTATTAAAATTAGTTGACATTATCTGAAAATAATTTTTTGGCTAATTTATTAATTATAAATAAATCTATCCAGAGAAGAAAACTGCAAACAGTCTGTAATCTATTTAAAGATGCAATCCCAGGTCCAACCAGTCAAGGTTTTCACTTATTTTTCAAGCTGTGAGTGGAAGAAAATAACCTTGCTGTTTATTCTCAATGTAGATAGAGCCACGTAGATGCAGGTGCAAGTAGTAGACTTGTACAGCATTGCCAGAAACAAACTGCTAAATGTAATCTAAATCTATTACTTTATGGCCTCACCAAGGTTCTTGACAGTGTTTTCTTTGTATTACTTATCTTTACAGAAATTCTTTTCTCATTACTTGGAGGGAAGACTAAGGTAGTCTGCAAAGATTTCTGTCCATCCCTCCTGTGCAAAGCATTCTGGGAAGCCTGCAGTGTCACCTCTCAAAATCTGGGGTTCCTTTTGATGGTAACAAAGAAATTTCTCTTTTCCAGCTTTCTACATCATTCTGTTGGAGGATCTGATCTGCAATCCACAGTCACATGCCACAGGAGACATTAAGCACCAGTTAGTCTTCTAATGTTGAAAAATCAGAGAATTTTTGCATCATTCTTCTTCTAAAACCATTAAAACCACAAGTGATTATTGTTGAAAGTTGCATGCAGGGATTCACTCTGTTGTTAAAAAAGTCTCCTTCCTCATGTGTTGATTTTCTTCAGACTGCCAGAGCTTTCTTAATGTGAAGGAAGCAGAGATAAAACAGGCTCTGCAGAGTTGTGCGCATTTCAGCACAGCATTGTGTAGTTGACATCATCACATAGCATCTTTTTCTTTGAGATTACCCATTTTGCTGAATTCTAACTTAGCTTCCTATTTTTTAGAAACACCAAAATATCTCTATTTTTCCTTTTGTGTGCATCTCTGGTTTGTTAATCCTGCTACTTTGGTTTATTCCCATTCTGTTAGCAGCTGATACTGGAGGACAGGCAGGTTTTCTCAGGGTGTGTTTCTGTATGACTTCTTATTGTTAAGCATGCCTCCCACTTTGGGACTACTTCATGAAGCTGATGATAAATCTCTTTGAGTGTTACACTGAGGTGCAAAAAATGGTTTACCCTCTCTGTGACAGGACCAACTAACAGGTAAGGCAAAGCTGCCTTGTCTAGCAGAAAAATAAAACTTTGTAGGCAGACAGTTTGTTATCTGCTCATCTAAGGAGGCATTATTATGTTGTTCATTACAGCAGAGTCTAGACTGCACCACAGTAACAAAATGTGCTGCTGACATACATAGTCATACTCTGGCCAGATTCATTCAATAGCCTGATACACACAGTACAAACACAGCCTCCCCTCTTTGTTGAAATGCATCTCATTATGCTTCATGCTTCATCTTGGATCACAGAAGCACCAACTTCTCTGACGTAATGCAGTTAATATCTTGGAGAAGCAATGGTCCATGCTGTAAACACCTAACAAACACATGCATTGCCTCACTTTGTGATTTTATTTATGGCATATGTAGCTGAGAGCATCTGCTATGCATAATCCATGCTAGAAGCTTCTAGTGTGTGCATAGACAGAAATACCTGTGGATCTGGGATAAAAAGGAACTTTTTTGATGAGTTTATTCCTTTAAATGTAGAAGATTTGGGTTAGAGTATGTTTGTCATTTAATTGATAACACAGTATTCAGTACCAATCTCTAAAACAATGTGAAGAAAATCTAGTTAGTTTCTTACATCTACTTGCAAAGCTAACACATTCCTTTGTTAGAAAAGCTGCAGATTTCATTAGGTTGTTGAGCTGTGATATTCAACAGTTTAAGCTACTCAGCTTTGCTTCAGGTACTACCATTGCTTCTAATCCTACATCTTTCATGTAAAATGAAGAAAACATAAAGCACATTCCAGTGAATGCTTTGATTAAATACAAAGCAAAACCATAGTAGGCACAACATAACAGCTGAGTGATAAGAAAACTCAAATGCAGTAGGTCTTGTACTAAGCAGTGGAGTTCTGTAGGGATTTTAAGTGTATATTGTTTAAAACCAAACTGCCTACAGATGTTTGCTACAATACTTGTTAGAGGGCTTCATTATTTTTATAACCTTTTAAATTCCTCTGGTTTATAGAAAACAGCCATTTAAAGTCCATAAAAGTTAATCCTGACCATGGAATTACTTGCCTAAAACCGAATTTTCCTCCCTTTGCTGAGGGCTTTGCCCACATGGGGAACTGTTAAAGATCAACTGCACAGGGCTACCTGCTGCCTGAAGGCACCAAGTTCCTGGACTGCTCACACAAGGTCTGCAGGGGCCCTTGCCTCAGTTTCTGAGGATCTCAAACAAGTCTTTACGCAAAAGTAAAGCATATTCTTCCTTGGGTGCTTCCTGAAGTCAAGTCCAAACTAAAATGTCTTCTGTGTATGAAGAGTGTGCAATTGTCAAAGATCAACAATTTTTCTAAACCTGGTTTCCTCCATGACCTCTGTTAACACCATTGCTCCAAGATGTAGCTTCAGTACCAAATTTTGCTCCTTAAATACTAGACAGTTCATAGGCTGGCTTAAAAAAAGTCACAAGGCTGTTTCTATAATGAAAAAGGGATTATAGATTATGGGATTTCCCCCTTTATCTCTCAGCAATATGCAAGGAAAATTTGTTCTCACTACTAGGTCACTCACAATGACCACTTACAGCACAAATTATGGTAGTCACTAGACAATACTTTAATTGCACAGACCTATCTCTTCAATTAACCATCATGACTAAATTTTATGCTAGGCTGGAGCATGGTAAATATTTGCTGAGACTGTTGTTTGCTTTTCAGTCATAATGATTAATGCAAGTTAATTGGCAATCAACTCAAATTACAGCAGGACAATACTGGAGACTGGATTTAGGGATTGTGTCAAAACAGATTTTTTCCAAATAGATAAGATTTATGACAGCCAAATCTTGTTTCAGATGCACAGACTTGAGGAGTTAAACTACTCTGCTCCACTGTGCAGCCTCTCTAGACTGTGATTTTTGTATATAATTTTTATATCAAAATTTAACCAATCCAACCAGTCCAGCACAATATGATTTACAAACATACTCTGCAGCTTATGGCTTCGTAGCTTTGAAGTCGTGCTAGCTGGATCTACCTGAGGTGTTTCAGGTCTTTTTGGATACTGTCATTTCAGGAAGTTCAGTTTTTGTCATCTCAGCAGCTGTACAAACTTCTGTACAGGATTGGTGAGAGTAGGTATGGCTTTTCTCCTGAGCATGTTGTTGCTTGTGCAATGTCGCTTCCCATCTTTTTCACATGTGAGCAAAACATTCTCCTGCCTCAGGCACTGATCACTGCTACACCTCTATTCTGGGTAGAGGAATTCTTCTCTTGAAAGGCAGTGAGTATTGTGGCTGATGCAGCAATCAGTCCCTTTCCCACAGCAAATTTTCTTTTTGTCTTTGTCCTTAAGCATCATTTCAACTCTAGAAAACAGAATTCCAGTTCCTTTCATACAAATCAGGGCTCTGGCTCACAAGCTGACCTGCTACAACAGTGTGGCTGGAATGGAAATATGGGAGTGGAGCTATTTGGTCTAGTTAGCAGTTGTTGTTTACTAGAATAGTAAGAACATAATGTTTTAATATCCCAACCCATTATGACCTGGTTTAGATAGAACCAAACATCAAAGCTAACCAATGAGAAACAGACAGTACAGCATTGACTCACTCACTGTACTATTCTATAGATGTGTGGAGGCATATAATTATTTTTCTGAACTAAAGTTTTATTTGAAAACAAAAATGTTCACAATCTCCCTTTATGGCTTGTTTTCACATTTTGGCATGGTATATTGTATTGGAAAAAAAAAGTCTTTAATTAAAAGCAGCTTTTTGAATATTACCCAGACTTCAGTTTTCATCTCCTGTTTTAGTGTTTCTCTCCATGTCCCCTCTCCCTCCCACACATACTTCATGTGTTTAACCCACCCTTAAAAACTCTGATCACTTTCTTCCCTATTGTTTGGTGAGTCCTTCTCTGAGGTCTCCATGCCTCTGAACACCCCCTGAAGACTGTGTGGAGCTGTTTGGGGTCTCCTTGCTTTCCCCACAGAGTGAGTGGATGTGCTGCCTTGGCTGATGAGGAGTTTCATATCAGCCTTTATACCCAGCTCATGAGCACTTTGTTGGTGTCACCAGGAGATGAAAGGAGGTGGCCTCTAGCACTGTGCCAAAGCTTCTACTCAGGATAGCAGAGAGGCCCTGCAGAGAGATCTGTACAAGCTAGAGGGCTGGGCAATCACCAGCTGTATGGAGTTTAACAAAGGCAAGTGCTTGATTCTCCACCTAGGACTGGGCAACCCTGGAGAGCAGCCCTGCAAAAAGGGATCTGGAGTCCTGGTTGATGGCAAGTTGAATATGAATCAACAGTGTGCACTGGCAGCCAAAAGGGCCAACTGGATCCTGGGCACTGTAATGCTAGCTGATCAAGGCAGGTGATAGTCCCAGTCTGCTCTGCACTGGTGCAGCCTTATCTTGAGTATTGTGTGCAGTTTTGGGTGCCATGGTATAAGAAGGCTATAAAGCTACTAAGAGTCCAAAGGAGGGCCACAAAGATACTGAAGGATTTAGAGGGGAAGCTATACGAGGAGTGGCTGAAGTCACCTGTTTTGTTCAGCCTGCTGGCAAATCACAGCTTGTGCAGACTGAGGGGAGCCTCGTGGTCTTCAGCTTCCTGAAGAGGGGAAGTGGAGGGGCAGGAGTTGATTTCTTCTTTCTGGTGATCTGTGACAGGACCCAAGGCAATGGCATGAAGCTGTGTCAGGGAATGTTTAGGTTAGATATGAGGAAAAGATTCTTCACCCAGATGGTGCTGGAGCACTGGAACAGGCTCCCCAGGAAAGTAGTCACAGCACCAAGCCTGACAGAATTCAAGGTGCATTTGGACAACACCCTCAGGCACATGATGTGCTTTTTGGGTTTGTCCTGTACATAGATGGGATTTGGACTTGATGATCCTTGTGGTTTCCTTCCAACTCGGAAGATTCTATGATTCTGTGTTTCTCAGGTTCAGATGGAGTTTTCTGTACTGTGTCCATCGCCCCTGGTCCTGTCACTGGGCACCGCTGAGCAGAACCTGGCTTCATCTTCTTTATGCCTCCTGTCATCTCTTTATATACATTGATTAGATTGCCCCTCAGCCCTCTCCAGGCTGAATGGTCCCAGCTCTCTCAGCCTTTGCCTGTATGTTGGATGCTCTAGTCCCTTGGTCATCTTTGTGGCCCTTCATTGGTCTCACTACAGTAAGTCCACATCTTCCTTAAACTAGGGAGCCAGGATATTATAGGAGAGAAAGGACAGTGTTCTGGCTAAGGACATTGACTGCTGTCTTGTAGGCATACAATAACTACCATTTGAGCTCAAAGTTCGTATAAAATTTTGGCTTTAAGCTAGCTTTGTTTCATTATTTTAGCTAAAAACCAAACATAACAATACTGTGTGCTATCAATGGATTGTTGGATGAAAACACGTTTTTGCCAGTGTCTATGTTAAGGTCTCAAGTGCTTTGCTGAGAGCAGTAGTCACAGTTACCTTTAATTCCTTATATGCTTCAGGGTAAATGAGAAGCCAGACCTTAGGGAAAAGATTCTTTTCCACTTGCTCTGCACACATGCAGCCATGCAGTTGACAGCAGTGGAAGTCTGCATTGACTTGCTAAGATGCATACATCTCAGGTGTGCGTGGTGTGTGCAGTTTCACTGCAGATGCAAGACATTACTTTACAATGAATATGAAGAAATACTGAACAGATGACTCAAAAGAGAGGCCAGGGTCCCACGGAAGAAAGTACCAAAGCCTACAATCTGTTCCACAATGCAGATGCATATTGAGAGTAGGATGAAGGAAAATAGTTTTTAAATCATGCCAACACCTTTTGGAGATCACCAGAACAAATCATTTCTGTTATGGCTAACAATGAGTGACATGAAGCCAACTCTGGAGGAAAGCTCTCAGCTCCACCCTTGGAACAAGTTAATGAGCTGAGGCTGAACAAGGTAGTGTCAGAGCCATAAGGAAGCATGGCACTCCAGTAACATGGCTTCATTGCCTGGCACTGTTTGCCCAAGGCAGTGTGCCTTGCTATGCAAATCAACCAAAAGTAAGCTCAGATGTTCTCATGCCACAGTTGGTATCATACATGTGAGTATGTCCTTTAAGCTGTGCTCATGGTGTAGGCAGGTCCTCTAGGCTCACTAATTAGTTCCAGGAGGATTCTGCCCTAAAAGCAGCTTTAACAATTTGCTTACTGTTCATAGATTTTTTTGTGATCTGCTAGATAAAAGGTGTGGGTTGAAAAAAAGGTCTCCTCTGTATAACATTAATTGTATGCATACCATTTTTCTTGCTGTTATGCTGCGTCCTGATTACTGTATGGCCTCTTGCAATCTCTGAAGTACGAGGAAACTATCTGAAAATGATGCTTAGGTGAAGAATCACTCAGGGAAATAATAGAAACAAATCCAGTGAATGGCATAATGAAAAGTGTGGTATTTTTCTGCTGTAGTTTATATGCTAAATAGTTTGCTTCTGTGAATGTGATTAAAATACACACTGAGTTTTCATCTGTTTTGTCATAGGCTGAGTACTTCTATGAGTTCCTGTCTTTGCACTCTTTGGATAAAGGCATAATGGCTGATCCAACTGTAAATATCCCTTTGCTTGGAACAATTCCTCATAAAGCATCAGGTTTGTCCTGTTGATATTATAAATTATGTTTCTGTAAAAAACATTCCACAACCAGTAAGATCTAAAGATTTTATTATGAATTGCAGTTCTGAAGTTTATTGCTAAACAATCGCTTGCTACAATCCTTGACACTGAATGGTTTGTGAGTGCTTTGCCTGACTACAGCAGCATATTTTGTCTGAGCCAAGTCACACGAGCTTTTATGTGTAGATAAATCAGCAGAAACTTGTGCACAATTGTTGCATAAAATTCATGTGCATGAATATTACTACTTAAGTTGTGCAACTTCTGGAAAACAAATTCTTTGATCAGTATAAGGAATAGTTACCAAATTATTCTGTTTTCCAGAGGTTACAGTTTGTTTTACTTTCAGTTGAGGTCAGATGTTGTCATCAGGCATTCAGCTCAAAGACAGAAGTTCTAGTTTAGGATATTATAATTGACCATGTTTCCTTTAGCCATGCATTCTTAGTCCTTCACTGGAGCTTACTGCTCCACAGCAAAGGCTTGAGCCCAAGCCAACATAAGTGCTCCAGAAACACCATGGTGCACAGTGAGCTGGGTGGAGTAAAAAAGCTTTCCATGAGAAATTATCAAATTGACTTTGCTCTGAAGTGGATGAGTAACAGTTTGTGTGATCTATTCCAGGGCTAGCACATGATAGTCTGTGGGAGAAAGGCAGATATGTACATCTGGGTGACAGCAGTGTCTTAGTGATCATGGTTTCATGATCAGCCTTAGCCAGCCTAGGACCATATGGGATAAAACAGGAAAGAAATGAGAAATGGAACAGGAGGATGGGGCTGCAAGTGGAGCACTGATACACAAGTTTATGTTTTTGACTAGTCTTCCTTTCTCTTCTCTTTTTCAATGCATAAATTCAGAAAGCTTGTTTGATATCCTCTGTTTTCATCCTGTGGTGGAAAGGTGTTGAAGTGATGTTGCAGCATAGTGTTTTACTGTGGCTCTGGGAATTTAACATTAATCATCAGTCTCCCCATTCCGTGTGGATTGGCTGAGTGGTATTTTTAATGGGTATGGATGAGTATTTGTACCATAATTGCTGCAGTTTAATTGGGTGCAAACCTGATAAATTGGCATGTAAGGACATTTGAAAGTGATTAAATGTCACAAAGGCAAAGTTCTTGTTAAGCATTATTTCCATCTCAGTATAAAGCTGTTGAGATACTTGGGAAACTCTGCCCTCAGAATGCTTTCATGTAAGCTGATGTCCTCTTTAAATTTTAACTATCTGGAAAGGCTGGAGCAAAATGACCCCCTTCTGACTGTGCTTAGGAAAACATAATCTACAATTGCAGGGAGGCCGGAGATGAGTTATCATAGATCCAGTAGAAGGTCTGTTAACCATCACAATGAGCTGTCTGATTAAAGCCAAAAAAGACTTACCCTGTAAGTAGCATTGGTACCTCAGTTCCAGGACAAATACGGTCATGTCCATGGTGTTTCCTTATGTGGATCAAGTGCAGTGCACCACTGCACTTCATGTATATAAGCTGTGTTAACAGGTTTTCATTAAGAGCATTACTCTGAAGCTTAAATATATTATCTGTATTTTATAATATTTTGATGTATTCTTTTATATGTATCTAGATATACATGCTTGTAAATATAGATATTATAGTTATTATTCTCCTTTAAGTCGTTCAGGTTGGATTTCCTTGCCTTGGAAAACAAGATGGGGTCGCTGCATTTGAAGTGAACGTCATCATAATGAATTCAGAAGGCAATATTATTCTCCAGACCCCTCAGAATGCCATCTTCTTCAAAACCTGTCAGCAAGGTAACACTAAAGAGGACATATCAGAATACTGTTAGACGAGGTCACCTAAATTTCTTACATTTCATTGAGGATAAGGGCTAGAGAAGGTGGAAATAAAGTGGTCACACAATGTGTAGCGATGATGGTGAGTGATAGGCTCTGCTTGTGGATTTGCAGTTCATTTACTATATTTTTACTAATCCTTTTCTTACTCTCAGCTCCATCTCCCTTAGCAGACTAGGTTGGAGACACTTCTCCTCTTGTTCACTGCTCATCATGTCAGGGACATTCATAGAAATGTACCCTGTGAAAAGCACCTGCTTGCAAATGATTTGAGGTGCTTGGAGGAGAACTAGTCCTGTGCAAATAAGCTAAGGCTAACACTTCCAGAAATGGCACATATCTGGAGAATTGAACTTCTGGGATGTTTAGTGGGGATGCTGACTTCAGTTAATACTATTTGGTCCCTTAGACCAACAGTTCCTTAAATTTCAACTTACACATTCAAACCAGCTGCAAAAATCCTAAATCAGAAAATTTCTGCAAAAGTTGTATTTACCTTCTCTAGGGCTCAGATGGCAACCTCTTGGTTTTGTATACAGGTAGGGTGGTGGAAGCTGGTCCTCACTACTTGCTGTCATCAAGCAGTTAAACACATACAGGATGCACAGAATGCACTGGTAGAAGAAGGGCACCAGGAATTTATTGCAGTGTTTGCTTGGAAATGAGGGAATCTGTTTAATCAAATGGTCTGTGAACCATAAACACCATCTAATAAGGCTTTCTGGAAATATTTTGAAATATCAGTATCTAAGATAAGGCAGTTATCCCATGTGGCATGCAATTGTATCAAATTAATCCATGACAGGGCTGATGTACAAAGAATGAGATTTTTATTCTTCTCCTATAAATTCTTCATTCCCAGTCCCACACTTTTCTTCTCTGCGCTCCTTTTTCTGAACTAACTGGCTGTAGTTTGGCTTCAAAGAGCAAGCAGCAGGAGCTGTTTATTCTTTGAAACCTCTCTACACCTAAATAGCAAAGCTGCCTATGTCCTTTGAAGCAATGCTGCTGCCAATTAGACCAGGGAAAGAGGAGGAGGGGGAGAAGGGAGCAGTTTTGTGAGAGAGGTGGAGATTTGTTGTGGCTAAGAGGTAGCACATACAAAGTTATGTTTTCTCCCTTTATACTGAGCGTGACATGTACGGGATATACCTGTGACCCAACTCAGGTCAGCTGTCCTGGCTGACTTGAAACTGCTAATGGCCTGCAGACCATGGCAGGCCTATATTTTATCTCAGCAAAAATAGGATCAGCATTACAGTCAGTTGCTGTCTAATAGATGGCCTTCAAGTCTGGGTTGAGACATATCAGTCTACCTCAGAGTTTTTGAATGTTGTCGTGTGGAGCATGACATGGCATAATATCAAGAGAAGGTCAAGCCTACTTTGCTAAAACTACCCTGGGGTCTGGTACCACTGATGTTAACAGGAGGAGGCAGGCAAGAGAGGCCTTCTTTGTGAGAGGTCTGGGAAAGTATTTTTGAATGATTGTTTTTCTACCCAGCAGTCATGTTTTCATGGGGTTCCATATGTTTTGACTTAGTTTGCCTCTTGTTTGATGGACTCTAGTGTTTTGTGGATGGTGGTGGTACCCAGAGGTATTTCTTGTCCTTGTATAACCCAGCCAGCATTGCAAAATGCTCGTACCAGTGTTTGATCAATAGTTTAGACACAAATAAGAGTTGGGTAATGATACAGGACCATGGTGCAGGAATGCTTTCATCTTTCTTTCTGGTCCTCTTTCATTTATCCTTGAAGCTGACTCATTAGTATACAGATATCATCACTTTGTCACCTCAGTAGTAACAGCTGTAGCAATTAATGCAATGCAAGTTGCAGTGCAGGCTACTTAAGACAGCAGAAATGGAAACTGGTCCTGCATGCTGAGGGCAGGTCTAACCAGCAATGCAAGTCCTGCACTAGGCTGCCTGCTCATTTCTACACAAAGAAGAAAGTGCTGATTGAGCAGAGCATCCACACTGAAAGGACAGCAGAGCAATGAAAATGCACAGTCTGTCAACAACCACATTGTGTGTTTGTCTGAAACCTCTGTTTGTAAACTAACAAAAAAGAAAGTGATTTATCTTGAGGAGGTCTTAGCTGAACATTGTTCCTCTCAGTATTTGCCTGTCAGCAAATATTTTACCCTACCAAGAGCTGGCTGACAGGCTGACAGCTGAAGTATCTAATACTCAATGAAGTTTGTTGTTCTCTTTCATGAAGCGGAGTGTCCAGGAGGATGCAGAAATGGAGGGGTTTGCAACGAGAGACGTGTTTGTGAGTGTCCAGATGGATTTTATGGGCCTCACTGTGAGAAAGGTAATTTTAAAATCTGCTCAACTGTCTTCTTTACCATAATCTCAACACAACTGTAGTTACTGCACTGTAGCCTCTCTTAAAAATACAAATAGCCTATTCTGAAGACTTTATGTATCTTGAGTCTACACATGTAAGAGAATTACTGTTATCATCCATAGTCTAATGGAAACATAATTGCTTACAAGAAAAATGTTTTCTCTCTAGGAGATGGCTTTTAGCAAAAACTGACACAATAGTTAAGTGATCCTTAATCACAGGGGATCCATCTGGCAAAAAGATTTAATAAAACTCTTCTGCTAATGAGGACTAGCTGGGAAACAAAGGACAGATCTTTATCTGTTCTACATTTGTTTGTTTGGAGATAAAATCTAATTTGGACAACAAAGATGGGAAGATCAAGGAAAGACTCTCCTTTTCCCTTCCATTAGTGACTATTAGCCCTAAATGACATTTCCAGAAGTGGACCAGGAAATTGGCATGACTTGAGGAGGAAACTAGTTCTTCTTCCTATCTTTTCCTTCCTCATCCGCCAGTGGCAAACCCTCCTGGGGTGACTTGAGATGTAGCAAACCATTCCCATAGGCATCCTATTCCAATGCCATCCTTCACTCCCAGACACTCTGGCTACATCCAAAATACTAAGTAAAAAGGATCAGGAACTGTTTTCTGGCCTAGAGACCAGTTGGCATGGTGCAGCTTATGTTTAATAAAGTCTCTTACCCTCCAAAAAAAAAAAAACCTACTCCAAAATCCCTGCTGGAAAGAGCCCATGGCCATTGCTCACACCAGGACCATGCCCAGGAGTGTTTGCCAGTTGGCTGAGAACAAAGCTGTGTGAGGAGCAGCACCAGGAATTTCACAAAATGGATGATCCTGTGCCCTGACTTGGCCCCATGCCTGGGTGCTGTTTGACTCACTAGGACAGACTCAGTCTCGCTGCATGTACCAGTTGTGGGCAACCACAAAATGAAGCCTTGCTCCCTGCAGTGCCTCCCTGGCAGAGCCTTGTGGGGTGGCCACAAATGCAGAGAATTCAGACAGCACACAGGTTCTGGAGAAGGTTCACGGGGAGCATGCAGGGCAGTTTGACTAGCAAATCAAGCCATGCAGCAGGCTTCCTAGAGTAGGAAGCTGTGCTTACACTCAGACATACAGAGGGAGAAGGGAGGGTTCATTTAAAGACTGCCTAGGAACCCCACTGAATTACTGACACCTCCCAGCACAGCCCCTAAAGAGACAGTCCTGTCTGCAGAGCTGTGGCACCAGCTGCAGCACTAGAGTCTAGTTCCAGAGAGAACTGCTCTGGGGAGACTTCAAATGGCCAGAGGGTGTTGGGTGGGCACTTTGCTTTCCCCTGTTTGAAATGAAACTGCACAAGAGGCAAATTCGGCTTACACATGGTACCAGATTTGAACTTAACTTAGTCTTAACTTTTTTAGTAACACTACATACAAATTGCCAGACATAAACCAGAGATGTAATTGATTTCGTCATCGTGGCTAGGCTTCATGAACGAAGATCCAGGGAGGGCTCCNGATTTAACCCTAACAAAGATGCTTGGCAAAGGTGGCATTACATTCAGCAGAAGGAAAAGTAGCTTAAGGGGTCTTTGTGCTGTGTATTTATATGGCCAGTTGCTATAACCCCAGGGATGTTTTTTCTGCTTTTCCTGCTCCTCAGCACTCTGTGCTCCTCGCTGCATGAACGGTGGGCTCTGCATCACACCTGGCCTCTGCATCTGCCCCCCAGGGTTCTATGGGATCAACTGTGACAAAGGTAACTGTTGCCTAACCCCCCACCCCAGGCTGTGTATCTAGCAGCCTTTCTTTATTCACCTGTGTTAGTTTCCCTCTAGGAGTGGATTTTGGAAATTCAGGCAAGTGATGAAGTAAGTAAGTTTTGGAATTGTTGTGATTCTTCAAATAGATACTCAAGCACAGCCTGGCAGCTGCTGGAAGAACAACATAAACCAGTTCTGTGAAGAGTAGTTTAGATAATCATTTTAAGTTGATCCACTGAAAGGTGTGGAACCTACTAAAAAATACACTTATACTTCTGGCCTCAGGGAAAAAAAGGGTCTCTGTTTGAATTCTAGTTTCCTGGAATAAAATTATTTAGTACATTAATTTGCTCCGTTTGAACACATGAAGAAATAAGCAGGCTATTTGTTTTTCCTTGCTGCATTGTGGCTCAGGAAGGATAAAAAGGAAGAAATCAGTTGTTCAGAACAGTAATTTGGAACAGTCCAAGCTACCACACAGAAAAAAACCCAGTAGTTTCCTGCAGTAATATAACTGACCTGCTTATGGCAGAGCATATTGCAGAACATCATGTTGTAGAACTATATGAAGTAAAGACTAAATGCAGGAGGTCTTAGAGGACTTTCCAGCAAAATAATGGGAACCTTCCTAGGCCTTCAGATATGCTTGCACAAACTGTTGTTGTCAATGTCCTTCTGACTTGTACCTAGACCTTGAGATTTTTACTGCTTTTAAAATGTTTCAAAAGTGCACTGTAATGAAATGTTCCCAGTGTCTATTTGGTGAAAATCATGCCTAAAACAACATAAGTAATTTGGCAGGTGAGACACAGAGCATTTGCATCTCTGCCACCACACAGCAAATACTTATAAAGGTTTCTTTCTAGTCAAGGCATTAATTAAGAACTATAGTGAAGTATTCTCTTGTAGAAGCAACTTCCAGTCCTAGATTGTGCTACTTTTATCAGACGCTGGAAGTTTCAATAGCAATAGTGACTTGGTCCTTCAATGATCTTCACATGCAAGGATTGATAAAGATGTAACATAATCTGTCCTTGGGGATCTTACTGCTATATTTTTCAGTTGTCTCTTTCTACGTTGACTTGTCTGTGTGCCCATGGTAAAGAATTCTTTTTGAAAAAATGCGTTTCAGTCTTCCTTTGTAAACCAGATGAAAAGATGTTAATGCAACTTTTTTTAAACCTCCTCATTGTTTATTTATGAAGAGCAGCAGAAAACATTAGGGCCAGGTCAGACTGAGACCATATCAGTGACTTAGTTCATTCCTGTTTTATTTGTTTCAGCAAACTGTACAACAACCTGTTTCAATGGAGGAACGTGTTTCTATCTGGGAAAATGCATTTGTCCTTCAGGCTATGAAGGAGACCAGTGTGAAATTAGTAAGTAGCAACTGCTTGCTTTCACTTATGTCAACTTCTTCTAGTGTTTATTGAGTGGTGATGTGCAACCTGTCTCTGCGCTCACAGTAAGGGTCTCACATAGCACTTTAGGGCCCTCAGAAAGTCAGATGCTACATGCCTCAAATGAGTTTCCTGCTGATTGACTCACTGCTAGACTGTCTCATCCTCTACCTTGTTTTGGTTTAGTAACTGGGCTTGGTAACAACCCTCAAGCCATAAGTATGCAAGCAATAATCTGTGGCAGACAGATGTGCTGCTGTGCCAAGCCCACATGGATCAGCTATTTTCAAACGTTACAGCAATTCATACTTGGGCACAGCAGATTAGGTTTGAGCCTGCACCTCTGAAAGGGCTACTATAAGTTGGGAATGAAAGGGTTTGGGGCCAAGGGAGGATGAACCATAGGAGTTGAGAGCTTTCCTGTAATGTATTAAGTTACATTCACATGGCAACTTGAAAATCTGTGTCACAAACATCAAAAGACTTGCTATTTTCAGAAGTTTAGCTTCAAAGCAACTCAAAATATTTTAGCTCATAGTTGATGTAAGTGTGCTGTGTAAAGCTGGGGGTGGAGATATGCCTAGACTGGAGCAGACCTGTGAGGTCAGCTGTCAAGTATTTGATCTCACCAAAAGAAAGGTTTTCTCATAGCTCTGTTAAATTGGATTAATTCTATAGTTCCCCACTCTTGAGTGAAGTATGAGCATTTTGATTTTGAGAATGTACACTCGGGTTGTTCTTTCTGAACTTAGATTTCGAACAGGACACTGTGTGAGGAGCTTCCCCTGCTGTAAATAATCTCACCAGTATCAGCCAGAACAAGAGTGTGTGTTCCCACTGAATTTACCTTTTCTTACATCAAGTTCAGATTTGACACTTACAGAACCCCATTTCTTTCTTTATTCTCAAAGAAGTAAACTTTGTTAGTACTTCTGAGATGATTAATAAGATTTGGTTCAAAGTTTGAGAAGCATATATTTTATGTCAGTGGTGTTTTTTGAGGAGAATTCCTAGAACTGATATTACAACATGTGTAATTAAGGGTAATCCATTTAATTGATCTGTCCAAGGGGCTCAAGCTTCTTGAGATAGGTGCAGCTGACTTTGGCTTCTTGCAGAGTCTTACCTGTGCAACTCAACTCAAATCAATTAAAATTAAGGCAGTAATCTAGCTCCTGTACAAAAGAAAGAAAAAAATTCTTGATCACAGTGTGCTAAGAGCTAAGCTGGGATCATGTTGATGAGAACAAGAAAAGCTATGCACTTGCCTTGGCTTTTGTAGAGCTGGGATGGCAATTGTTAGACCATGATTAATGACTGCTACCACCTCTGGACACTGCACCAGTGCCAGCACAACAAGGAAAGGCTGCAAGAAATGCTAGACGAGGCTTAGAAATACCAGAGAAACACATCTCAGTCTCTTTTCTTAGATCCAGGGCCAGCTACATTCGGTCAAGAGAGTCTTGAAATAACAAGGGGAGAAAATCTTTCAACAGGCAGAAAGCCATGTTCTGAAAAGTGCAAAGTTCTTTTTCTTTTGTTTTTAATATTGTTTAAAGATTTTTGAGTGCTTATTTAGTAGTTGAATCACTTTGTAAGACTCCTGGGAACTGAACTAAAGCCAGTCTGCAATACTAACAAGCATTCATGGTCTTACAGATTTTTTCTAACTATACTCATGCATTGTCTCTAATTAGTTTTTCAGTTTGAGGGCAGAGTTTTGTTTTGTTTTGGATTCCTCCCCCTTTTGTCACCAGCTGTTTTGTTGCCTTTTCCATTTCTCAGTCAATAACAGGGAGTTACTACTCTTTCCTTCGTTCTGTGAAAAACTGAGCTATGCCGAGCCACATCTTGCCTAATGCAGCTTTAGGGAAGTCAATATCTTACCCTTTGACTCATTTTCTCCAGATTTACTTCAAGAACTAGGAAAATTCATTGATTTCCTTAGCTTTGCCATTTTTGGTCATTAATATTTTTTGATCCAAATGCTTGCAAATTAGAATACCTAAAGCTTCCCTCTCCAGAGGTTCCTGTGTGGAAATTGTGCTTTTGCAGAAACTCTCCTTATCACAGTTTATTCTATCAGCTGGTTATGAAGCTTGTTTCAGGGTTGTTAAAATAATTATGCACCTTAGAAAAAAATGTTTCTTTTATATTGACAATACACACATGGATCACAGAAATCTGCTGGGGTTGAGAGCTGAGCAGGCACTGCCTGGGTTATTGAGCTGCCAAGGGGGGCAGTCTGTGATCAGGAGATGAGTGTATTTGCTGAGGTTTTCAGCACAGCAAGCTAGTGTTAATGCTTAAATTATCACATGCAGGTCTCAGTTAACATTTAAAAAAAAAAGAGAGGAAAAAAAAAAAAGAAAAAGGAAAGGAAACAGTTTGCTACCCCAGATTCCAGGTTTTGTTTCCTTGCAAATTAAGGTAAATATTACTGCTAAATATAGGAAGGGCTTTTTATCTGTGTTTTCTGAAAAAAATCTTAAAAGTGTTGTGCAATTAGAAAAGGTGAAAAAAGGTTTTGGACAGCAGTGAGAAAAGTTGCACTGGTACGTATGGCCACTGAGAAGGCAAGGGACTGATCTCAGGTGGTCTGAGAGTGCCCAGAGATGTGACAGAGAGCCTCCCTCAGCCTGGGGGTGACCCAGCTCATGAGCACTGTGCTTGCTCTTCCTAGACACAAGTGAAGATTTAATTAATTCAATAATGCAGACAAATTCTAACAAGAGATTGACAGTCTGGTGATGGGAGACTTGATGTTAAGTTTGAGGAAGGCCCTTGGTGTGAGTCAGGCCCAGCAGGAACTTGAGTGTGGAACTCCTCTGCCAACATGCTTGTCCTCCATCCCTGGCAGGGCCAAGCAAACCTTCCTAAAACTGCACTGTCAGACCCAGCCTCTTCCTTTGACAAAGTGGGAATGTGAGGGAAAGCAATTTCCAGACCAAAAGCCTCGAAAAATATCTGCCAGTTCTAATTACTGTTACCAAAGATACTCTGTTCTTTGCAAAGAGGAAAGAAGGGCATGCTTTTTTAATGTGCCTTTAGTTTCTGAGCTATGGTGTGGAAGAGCCCTCATTGCACCATCCACAGCATCATGGTGGTCCACAGACTCCTGCTACAAGCTGACAGACCCAGCCAATCTTACTGTCTGCAAGTAGCAGCCATACTTATCAGTTTCTGAGCATCCTATTGCTTAAAAGCTCTTTTGGACACCACCAGGTTTTCTTCTGCTTGTGCCCCCTGGGTATGGGCACCCTTTGCTAACACAAAGTGTGGACAGTGCTGCCTCCCCCACAAAGGGTGAGGAGAGCAGGAGGCAGTACTGACCAACCACACAGGGGACTGCAGAGTCCAAGTGGCACGAATCTGGGCAAGAGCTGCAGAGACACACAGGCTTTGGCTGTGCCAAAGTATTGTCATATTTTCAAAGCAGAAGAATGCATATAAATTGGAAACACAGACTTGCAGAGAAGTTGTCCTCATGGATCCGTAATTTACACTCCTACACCAGCATCTGATGAACTTTTCAGGTACAAGGCAAGCTTCTCAGACACTTGTCTCCAGTAGATATCTGGGACTAAGACCATTGTTTTTGTGTTTTGAATTTCTAGGTAAATGCCATCAGCCCTGTCGAAATGGAGGCAAATGTACTGGTAAAAATAAATGCAAGTGCTCCAAAGGCTACCAGGGAGACCTCTGTTCAAAGCGTAAGTACCAAAGCCACTGCATCAGTCTTCACTGTAGGAGCACCAAGCTGGCTGTACAATACCTTTTCACATGATGTCAGCACTAAATGTTCGTTGTCAAATTTGCTTTCTGGACATACAGCATACAGCAGACTTAAGGGAATTATGAAATGAGAAATGTTTTTTTACAAAAGCCTCCCCACAATCTCTTCTGTACTCTTGAGTTTCTTTAAAACAGCAATGTGTCAGCTCAGTAATAGCAGTTTAGTAATAGAAAAACGATTAATAAAATGTCAGTACATTGCAATGTTAAAATCCAATGGGAGTTCTTTGTGAGAGGGGTGCTGGGGGCAAATATGCAACTCTGTCTCTGGATGAAATGTCAAGAGGTCATGCTTATGCACTTTCTTTCTTACAGCTGTCTGTGAACCTGGCTGTGGCCTGTATGGCACCTGTGTGGAGCCCAACAAATGCCAGTGCAAAGAAGGCTGGCATGGAAGACACTGCAATAAAAGTAAGTGAGAAACAAACCCCTAGAGTCCCTATTAGGGGATCTTACACATCCAATGCTACACAGAAATGACTGCTTCAAGAGCCTGTCTGGCATCATTAATGATACCAAACTCCATTCTTTTAATCTGTAATCCAAACAACAAACTGAAGATTTTCAATAGTCCAGAATTTTAACTACTTCAAAAATGCCAGAGTGTTTGAAAATATTTTACCAAGATCACCTTTGTATTAGAAATTCCAGAATCTGAAATCAGCCAGATTTCTAGGTAGCCTTGCATGTCTTCCACCCATGGTGTGGAAGGGAGCTGAAGTCCTTCAGTGCTCCTCAGTTATGTCAGCTGGCTTTAAAAAGTTGGGTAGGCGTTTTTAGAAAGAAGATTCCATCAGGTTTTAAAACTGAGTAAAACTTAGAAAAAATGAGATGTCCTTTAGAAACTTCGGAGAAAACATGAAGAGTTAAGCAAGATCTGTGCTTACCAACTTCAGAGATTTCTCCTCCTCTTCCCACAGACTACAAAATATTTTGTCCCAAAGCAAAGCTAAAGCCTTCAAAATGAATTTCTTTTGTGCTTATTGATCCATTCAACACCTATTGAATCAACTGATCATTTCACTGATTTGAAAATGGCACTGTAAAATTATTTGAAGTACAATTGGATTTATCCAGTAAGAACTGTAAGAACAGATTTAATTCTGTATTTCATGTACAAGAGTTCTGTAACAGCAGATCTTCAAGAGACATTCTCTATAACCTCCCATCAGGTATTAATGTTTATCACTGTTAGATAATGATTCACATTTAGTTTAAGTGTCAATAATTAAAAAGCTAGCAAATTTTGTACCTGTAAAAAACATCAATTAGCTGTAAGAAATGTGAACGTTACACTGCAGCATCAACTGAAAGTTTGTTTTTATTAAACACCTGTGATTTGTGCCACATTAAAATATATTAGAATAAACATAGTTGTTTCATTTAAAAATTAGTATTATCTAAGTAAAATGGATTTTGCTGCAAAATTAGATTTGGAGAGTCCACTTTTCTGCTGTTAGTTATTGGACCTGTGTTTAAGTATTCATACCATTCTCTGAAGAAGACTATCCCCCAAAAAGTAGTTACCTGCACAACAAAACCAAAACTCATAACTGCCTTGTTATGAGGAGTCAGTAGTCACACATTTTTGTCAGCTTCAGGCTTTTCCAAGCTTCATTGCTTGGAGTTTGGGTACAATCCTGCTGTGTTAGCACTGCAAAACTCTCTTTGTGTTCAGCAAAGAAATTAAGCATAGGCCATTTGGGTAAATTTCACCTCCATTTTAAGTGCCCATGTAGGGCTTAAATTGCACATACAAGTACACACACTGCAATTCACTTTTTTCAACTAAACCCAAATATCTCCTAATTTTTAGAGGAGATTTACAGTTAATTTGAGAGACTTGCTTCATACTCCATCAAATGAATGGCTCCTTGGTAGAACTATTTTCTTAAAAAAGAAGTGGTTAAAAATTTGAATGGAGGACTCAGTTTTTCAAAATGATTCCCATGAGCTTTAAGTAATGAAATGGGTAAATGAAGCCATAAATAATTACAACATAATTCTTTGAATTCCATTTTTATTGTTTGTTTTCATTTTCCACAACAAAGCAGCTCTGCTAAGCCTGTTTCAGACTGCTTTTTTATTTCCCCTTAGGTGTTTGTTATCGCTGCTGTTCTTGCTCTTTGCATTCAGCCATAAACCAAAACCAAGCTCAGGTAGCTGGTGCAGACTCTCCCCAGAGGGATGCTTGCACCCCTCATTAAAGCCTGTGCTGGCAGATTGGCATGACTCTCACCCACTCAGTGAGAGCTGTACACACATGAACCCAGGGCTGAATAGCAGCCTAGGCATGCTGATGGTTCCCCTAGGCTCCCTGACAAGGTGAGAGCATCTTTCTGTCCAGCAGCATCTTGTCCAGTCCTGGAGGGTACAGAAAGGGATGAGTGCTTTCATAAGGCACAGCAAAATCCTTTGTTCCAACAGAGGAGACTGTTTCCATTTGAAATATTAGCCATGAATCGTGATCCTGCTTCTGTGGTTTCTTTTCTCTTGAACTGGATCATTTTCCAGGGTATGGAGCCAGCGGTCTGAGTGCCCTGAGGCCATCGAGCAACAAGCACAGGCAGCACACGCCTTCACCAAAAAGGGCCGAGGAGAGGCATGTTCCACCCGAATCCAATTATATCTGGTGAACTCCAACATCTGAAACGGTTCATGTTACACAAAGTTCATAGCCTTCATTAACCTCTCATGGATTTAATGTTGAAATGTTGTTCATTACAGTTAAGATTACTTGGCTGGAATTTTATTAGCTTCATTATAAACCACTGAGCTGATATTTACTGTTCCTTTTAAGTTTTATAAATACTTATATAGCATGATTATATAGGCTTCTTCTTTCAGTACTTTGGATGGTGTTTTGTACTATACTTCAGTCACATTTAAATGTCCTTTTATGATTATATAGCTGCAAATATTTTTGAAAAAATCAAGTAACAACATTCAAGCAGAAAACTTCCTGGATGCTAATCTGAATCATTCCAATGACTACAGATTTAATTTGCCTCAGACAAAAGAAAGGTGCATTTTACATTTTTGCTATTGTGCTTTATACTTTTCCTTAAGAAAAATAAGTAAAATAAATTCTCCAATTTAAAAACTGTATAGCTCACTTCAATGTTTTCGGCCTTACAGTTTTGCAAAGTGCTGTGTATTAAAAATACACTGCAGTGGTGCCATTTAACCAACGTAATATATTGTAAACAAAGTAGAACTATAATGGATGAACTGCCTGCATTGGCTTGAAGCAATATAATATATTGTAAACAGCTCTTATGTAATAAACTTTTTATACTGACCGTTACGTATAAAATAAAGATGCTGCTTTAGTTCTTTGAGTACTACTCTGTGTGGCCTGCTGCAGCCTCAGCAGCACTGGGTTGGGACAGTAGCTATCTACAGAATCCTCATAAAACAGTAGACCAGTGAGTTTGGTTTCCCTGCCTCTGCTTTTAGTCCCGGAGCTTTTAAAGACATTTCAGAAGTGAAACTTCTTCTTGTGCCTTTGCAAAGGAGGGGAGAGCACTGAAAGCTGGGTGTTCCTCTCCCTCTGTTTGCCCTCCACCACGTCATCCTTTCCTCTCCTGTGCTGCCAGCCAGCCATGCCAGGCTGGTGTGCCCTGTTTGTGGCTGCAGCCCTCCATGTGCAGTGCAGGGAGAACCACAGCTGGGTAAGGAGGGGAGGGCCAGGCCAGCCCAGTCACACTGAAGGCATTAACAAGGATGAATTTGATTTGAGTCACATCCCTGTCTTTGCTTCCTCCTGCTCTGCCCAGTGTGGCATCTTATTAGCCTTTGTTTCCAGAAGCAAACTCTGCAGCATCCATAGCACAGTCCTTGAGCAAGTGTTTCCAAAGCCTGCTTCCTGCCTGCCCAGCAACCCCACAAGCCAAACACACAGGCAAAGACTGGTGGGACTCCATTAATTCTCCAGCAGGCAGTGTTTGGAAAGGCCACCCCATGCTGTTTGCACCTCATGCATCATGTTTCAGCATCTTCTGTGTTATCCATCCCACTTAGCTTGCAGAAGCCTTGTGCAAACAGAGCTTGCCATGACCCTGGGCTGGCATTTTCCCCAGTCCTCATATTACTAGATTACCATATTTTGTTGGACAAACTTGGCTACTAAGTGAGTTCCTTGTGTGCTGGACTCTGGCTTGCTTCAAATTAGGCTAATCCAGCTGAAAGGTCAAGTGCTCAATTAAAGTCCTAGCTGTTTTCAGCATGCACAATTCCACCCTTCAAGAAGAGTGTGGTCACTGTGGGTGCTACCTCTCCCCTGGTCTATCTGGAGAGTTTCTGCCTCACTTACACATCTCCCAGATGGTGCCACTGTTAAAAAAGTTAAGTGAATGCTCAACACAAGACAATTTTTAAATTACTTTATTATGTAAAGTTACAGCCACAATAAAGAGACTATATTCTGAACTAGAAGCTTGACTGTACTGCTGCACTTTATCACATAGATAACAGTGATTCAGTAGCAATATTTTCACCTCCAAGTCTTATCCTTAAAAGGAGTAAGCTGTGTTTGAAATATAGCTGAAATGGTGACCTAGTTTGACACTTTCTCCCACCCTAAAAATTTCCAGAGCTCCTGAGTGTTGCAGATGTCAGAAGTTACACAGATACACTCCACAAAGAGGTGTGAGGATTTCCCAGGGAGAGGTGAGTTTCAGATTTTTATTCATTTCGTTAAGATCAGTGGGAATAGGAACTTCCCCAAGCCCAGAGAAGCCCCAATTGATGTTAGGGGTAAGGGCAGCAAACCCAGCTGAAGTGGGTGCACTGACTCTCTGGAAACAAATGCATCTCTGTTGCCACCAGCGAGCTGAAACTAGGATCACCATAAGCCCTGTGGGTCTCTGCAGCTGTTCCTGAATATCTTTATGATGTATCATTTAGTAATATAGAGCCACAGAATGGTTTGGAATGGAAAGGACCTTTAAAAATTATTTAATTCAAGCACTCTGTCATAGATAGGGATATCTTCCACTAAATCAGGTTGCTCAAAGCCCCATCCAACCTGACCTTGAACACTTGCAGGGATGGAGCATCCACAACTTCTCTGTGAGGCCTGTTCCAGTGTCTCACTACCCTCATTGCAAAGAATGTCTTCCTTACAGTCAATCTAAACCTACCCTCTTTCAGTTTAAAACCATTGCCCCTTGTCCTGTCACTAGGACCTGGCAAAAGGTTTCTCTCCAAGCCCCCTTTATATTGAAAGGCCACAGTAAGGTCTCCATGAAGCATTCTTTTCTCCAGACCAAATAACCCCAGCTCTCCCAGCCTTTCATCAAATATTTGATGCAGGTTCTCCTCCCCTCCTATTACTTACTGCCTTCGTGTTGTTTGAGTTAAGACTCAGTAACTTCAAATAAACAAAGAAACAAGCAAACAAAAAGTCAAACAGACCCCAAGTAACTGAAAATCCACAAGGATTTCATTTGTTCAGAATTTCCCACTTTGGGACTATTTGGAAGGGCTATTCAATGCTGCAGTAACACCATGTTTAACTCTGCATGTGTCCCTGGCAGTGTAATAATACTACAACAGTTTTGAACACCTTGTGGACCACCCACAAACAAGAGCAGGAGTAGTCATGTGGCCAGCAGAATGCCTTGGATGTGACATTGCCCTGGGGATTTAGAGGACAATAAGGAAATAGTTTGTTGGTTAGTATTTTGACTGAAATAGGTTTTGTTCACTCAGATCTGTTGGAAGAAAGAGAGCAGTCCTCTCTGAAGAAAATGAGTAACACAAATACCTAAGTAAAATGGGCTAGTAAGTACAGAATATACCTGAAAAAAGCCATGAGGGTAGTTAAATATTTAGATTCCTGCTCACTTTTAGAGTGGATTTGACATATCCTCATGCAACATCTCTGACTCCACACCATTGCAAAGGCTGTTCTGGAAGAGTTTAAAATAAAAGATCTGCTGAATGTATCTTCTTGATGGAAAGAGGAAAGCAAAATCTCACATTTCTTTTAAATCTGCTTCCTCTTCTATCAAAAACCATTCCTTTTGTATGCATCTCCTTCAGCATGGCAGAAAATAGAGAGGGAGTAATTACAAGGAAAAAAGTGGCTAATTGGGAGGTATGCTTTGTCTGTTGTACCCAGCACAACAAGAAAGGTCCCTAAAAGACAAGCCAATGAATGTCCCTTTGAAATGAAGGGGGGTAGGGAGAATCTTTTAAAAACCTTGCAAGTGATTAACAGTAATTAGAACACCATCCATGACTAATGCCACCTTCCTAGCCATTGTGTAACACCCAGGTTTCCTCCTCATATGAACAGTCAGTGATATAACAGTGCTATTTCATACTAGAGGCAAAAAATTTTGCTGTGAAATTGTTGTGCAGTTACAAAGCTGCTGCCTCACTGCTTGGGATCTGAAAACACAGCTACATGGCACAAACCTATGTTGACTCTTTTATGGGCTATATTTGGAGCATAGAAGTAACTTCTGCTGAATGTGTGAAGGTTTGTTTGACTTTCAGGCCATTCTGGGTAAGCCAAGCCCTGGAGATTGTCCCAGACTCAGGCGCATCTTTAACTGTTTGATCCTGCCCACTTTTCTTGGTTTAGCAGAGCTCTCCCAGCTGAGTTATCCATAAAAGTACAAAGGGGAGCAGCAATTGAGGAGCTGACAGTGGCTCTCTTCCCTTTCAGACTACACTGAATCATTGCTCACATGAAAGGGCAAGAGAGGACCTCACAGTGATGTCGATGTAATTTTCTCTGACAGAAAGAATTAAAGATCTTAACCAGATGTTGTTATTAAAGAGGTGTAGGACTAGTTCCAGAAGAAAAAAAAGAGTCTGCTTCCAGTATCCATATTTCAAAAGAGGTCTTGGAAAATTCATGAGACTTAAGAAGAAAGCTATGAGAGCCTTTCAGAATTGTGAGAAGTGTATCACAGAGTGAGAGACTTTGAACATGATTCCAGAGGACTGGCTGAACTGGCTGAATCACTCCCTGCCCCTAGAAGTGAGGCCTTTCCATGTACCATCCTCACCAGAAGCAAAGCAGTTTTCTCTGCTGGATTACTGAGCTCAACCAGCTCTCCAGTATATCTGCAAAGGGGAGGAGATCTTTAAAAGATATCTCAGCCATGGTCCTCAGCTACTTGCAGAACTGATTCCCTTTTACAAAAAATGCCCATTGGGGCTGAAAAACTAAATCTACAGAAATTTCAGACTGGATCCAGGGTACACGTTATTAACAGTGCATTAAGTAACTGAGGTTTTACCTGGGACTGGGACAGATTCTTCATCACTAGAGCCTTGAAAGCAGGACCTTCTAAAAGATATACTCCTACCTAAAATTGAAGTTTCAGGCTTCTGGTTCCTTCCACACTATGATCACCTAATCTAAGCTTTTGTCTGATAATTTATTCTAGTCTTAAACATATCAAATGGTGAACAACCCTAGAACTAAAGCCAAATTCTAACACAGGTATTGCATTCCTGAGTGTCTTTCTACAGTTTCACTCTAGAGGTGGATCTAGCTAACCAGTGTCACACAGTCACTGTGTTCATATGCTGATGTTTGGTTACACCCAAAGAGAAGAACTCAAGGCCAAGTCAAACCCTATAATGTATAGTTTCAGAAGAGTTGTGGCTTTTTATTTCCTTCCTTGCTCTTGAAGTACATTTTTCACTATCCCATGACAACTGTTTCTCCTCACTGTTGCTACACGACAACTGGGATATTTAAAAGCTATTGTGAAGGAGTTTTAAGAAAAACTTCAAAAATGCACACCATTTAGAGATCAGGAACAGAAAAAACGTTCGTAAGAAAGACAAAGAATAGCAGCATGTCTGTGAGCCAAGCAAATGCCCCACAGCAAAATGAATGTCTATATTTCAAATGAAGTGCTTTTACAGACACAGACACAGCCACGTGGGACTTCACTTTTCTGGATACTAAGTGTGGGTCACAGTGGGTTATGTGATAGCTTCTACATATCTTGGCACATTGGGTTTTGCAGTCCTGGCCAAAGTCCACCCTGGACAAGTGCTGTGTTCATTTGCTGGCAGATCATTGAAGGGATCTTTTTGTGCAAATGACAGCTGAAAGGCATTAAATTTTAGAGTAAATCATCTAACTGGAGCCTAGAATGTGTGAACACTGAACCACAAGCTCTGACAGAAGGAAAATCAGAATTTATTTTGTGTCTTGAACAGTTTTAACATTAATAGTCCAGTTTAACCACACATAACAAGCATCTGTTCAGTTTTCAGCAAAGTCTTCAACTGGTTATTGTATACCTCTGTGGTGGTTTCCTTTAATTATCTGAGGTTTCTTACTTGGGGATTTTGTTGTAACAATGAATAATATTCTCTTGAAAGGTGACAGAATGCTAGCTAAGGGTGGCAGAATCTGTCCACAACACAGTTCAGCAGGGGCAGTGGCAAACCTTGCACACTTCCTCTGATTCCACTCTGCAGGAATGAAGGATGAAGAAAGACAATCTGGGATGAATATCAAAAAAACCAATGACACTCTTCACAGTCATCTTTGAATTCTCCACATATTAGGGAGGATCTTGCTTTTTTTCTTCTGGGTTTAAAACACTCTTCTTTACAATAGTTTTATTTTTTTAAAAAACCCACATTTTTATGGGGGAAAAAATGGGTTTTGACAAATCAGCATTTTCTACAAGAGCCATTTCATTGAAAACTCCTAAATCACTCTATTCAGAAAGTATCCTCATCCAGCATCCAGTCAGTTTGGCTTAGCATAAACTCAAAAATGCAAGCCATGTTCTGAAGCCAAAGGGGACTAAGCCAAGGAGAAAGCCAAAGGCTGAAGGAAAGCAAACTCTGGGCAGGCAGAAAGTTGTTAAAGGAAGACCTGCTGGGACCATCCTGGGAGCTGTGAGCAGACACTGCTGCTGGCAAGGACGACAACAGGCACTTACTGGTTTACCCTGGCACTGAAATGCCAATTAGTCGTTATAGCCACTAACACCTCTGCACCCAAATTCAGCCCAGCTTTTCATTTACCCAGCCATCAGAGAAAAAGCCTTGGTTTGTTGGGATATCACTGTACTGTAGCCAGCCTAGGGCTTGGAAAGCAGTGACAGCATTGATGCTGGAGCATCCAGTCATCCACTGGCCCACCAAGCTGGGCTCCCCAGGACTTCCTGCCACAGAAGGAGATTCACAAATAGTCAGCACTAGGTGGAGGTATCAATTTCTGTCTAGGAAAGGTTCTCACAACCACCAGGCTTCCTGTCTCCTCTGTTGGCCTTGCCTTCTCCAGCCATCTGTCCATTTCTTGGTCACAGCTTCTGAGTATACAGAGCCTGTTCACAGTCACAGGAGTACCAAACTTGTGGGCTTAGTGACATTAGGAATCAATTCCCAAACGTAACAAAATCCACAGAAACTCTATGTCCCCAAGACACGACCTGAGGAGAGACTATTATGGGCACAACAGTGCCAACATGACCCTTCTCCAGAGTCCCCAAGATGTCACCTTCCCTTTCTCCACCTTCTTGCAGCTGGAACCATTAGTAGAGCACAGTAGACAGAAGCCTTGGTTCCACATTACCATTCATTTCACCAGAGCCAGGGTATAACTGTTGTTCCTCCCAGCAGCTACCCGTCAACAGACAGAGTCCCAATGCTCACTGGATGGTAGCTGCAGCACCACTCACAGTACCCTGTCATCACCTTGCTAGGCTTTCCATCAGTTCTGATCCCTAAGAAAGGCACTCCAAGTGCTGCCATGTTGCAGACCAGAAGAGCAGAAGGTCTCAGTGAGTGCCCCTTTGGTCCCAAGAGGCACTGCCAGGCTACCCCATAACTGTCTGGGGCTCCTGCAATGGTAGAGTTTCAGCCTTTTCAACTTCTAGCAGTTTGGATACCTCTTGTGTTTGAAGCTGCTGGAATCACATCAAACAGTCATGAGCAAAGAATGCCGTTGAAGGATTTATTCAGCCTGGATATGAGTGTTGCTGATGGGAGAGAAGGGAATAACAAAGAGTTCTGAGCCACCATTGTGATCTACCCATTTAAAAATATATTAAAAAAAAAAGTTCTTTTTACTATCAAAACCATTTGGCTGAGTATTTTACTGGAGATCCTGAGTAAGTTCCAAATTGCCTGGCTTACATAAATACCTCTACCACCAGTGGGTCTTTGCAGAAGGAAGATTTATAATTGAGTAATAAACCTTACTAAAGACAATCACAAGACTCAACACATTTTTTAAAAGCCAAGTATCAGACTTTTGAATTGAAAAACTACAACTGGAAATATAGTTCCAAAACAATAAGTATATTAAAACATTACTGTAATTAAATTAGTTACACATTTGTACAGTAATGCATCTGTGTACAAAAGCCAATAAACTGTAAGTTTTTCTACTTAGGGAAGCTGATTTTTAATGACAACTATTTTTCTTAGTTCCTTTTCTTTCTTCTATATTTTATTTCAGATTTGGGAAGAATTTCAGTTCAATGTATTTTCAACTTTATGTTATGTTTAGTGTACTCAAGAAGGACCAAAAGTCCTGGCCACAAGCACGTTTGCACTAGCTAAATATACCCATTAAAAAAATCAATTTGCACACCAAACCAGTGCAACTTCCCCTTCTCTCTTCCTATCTAATCTCAGTTACATGTCTTTAAACTGGGCATTTCCACTAACTTCTAATCCTGGTCTTTTACAAGAACAGGAGCCATCCAGGGTGATCTGGACCCCTCTATAGGGCTTTTCACAGTCATTGGTACTACCCCTTTAGCACTGCTTCAGCAGTGTGTCCCATTAACAGGTTTAAGCAACACAGCTTTTTCCCTTCCTTGCTTTTATTCTTCCTTCCTTGCTGCCATTACAATAAGTGCACCTAAAGGAAAGATACATAAGAGATGGAGGAAGACTTTTCTAGGAGGTGCACAGCACAGAAAATGAACTAGCAGACATAAGCTGCAGCAAAGAATATTCCAATGCAGTAAAAGTAGAAAAAAAGGATTTACCACAGGGATGGATAAACACTGGACCAGATGTTCAGGGAAGGTATAGAGTCTGCATCCTTGAGGGTGTTCATACTTGCCTAGACATAGCCCTGTGCAGCCTGATGCAGCTCCCACATGGGCCTGCTCTGAGCAATGGTTTGGACCAGGTAATCTTCTGAGTTGCTTGCAAGCAGAGTTGTGGTTCTGTAATGGCCCTTAATGAAGGGACACAGACAGGTCTGTCTGGGATCTGTAATAAGATCACAGACAGGTATGCACTGTACCTACTGTCTGTGTGCTAGTTCCACACATCGTGTGGAGATAAGTTTGAGACAACAGATAAAACTATCCATGTCAGACAAGCCCAACAAGAGTGATGCCATCAGACCTGTTTTGTTTGGGTTTTTTTTAAAGATATACCACAGTTCAGTTTTCAATTCTTTGGATGTACAAACATAAGCTATAGTGCTCAAACCAAAACTTGTTTCCATGTCTACACCTGAAGACATGTAGAATTTGAACAATTTAGCTCCTTGGATGTGCATGTCCAAAAGACATCCTTTATTGGATACCTTAGCATTTATAAACAGCATTGTAAATCTAAAGCACAATTTGGCCTTGCTTTGTCATGTTCTGCAAGTTATAATCCCACATGTCATTAATGACATGCTTCAACAGCCATACTTTGCAAAGCCTGTAATCCTTGGCACTGCAGTTTTCTCAGGGTCTATTGCCATCTTCTCTACTGGACTTTGGGTCAGAGCAGGAAAGGGTGAAAGTGGATGGAGACATGACCAAAATGAGATAGTAGAGGAAAAAATTTGCCTACCAAAATCTTTACTACTTAAATTTTGTTTAAAAAAGGGACAGGTGCCATCAAGGTTTGCTGTCTTGGCATTTCTTTTCCCTCAGAAGAAAAAAAAATCCAAGACAAGTAGGACTGTCCTTGGAAGAGAAAGAGCAGCAACAAATTACTGAGAAGACAGACAGGAGCTTGAATTACCACCCCAAACCCTCCTGCCTTTCCCTCTGACTGGTGGCCTCTTATCTTTCATTTCCCCACACAGCACATAAAGGAAATATCATAGAACCATAGAATGTTAGGGGTTGGAAGGGACCTAGAAAGATCATCTAGTCCAACCCCCCTGCCAGAGCAGGATCACCTGCAGTGCTTGCTTTCTGCCTGGAGAGAGCCACAGTACTAAAAGACCTGAGTTTCACTTAGTATTTCATGCCAGTTTGGAAATATGTCAAGGGGCTTTGTGTGGATAATATAAATACCTCCCATTGCAATTAGTCTCTGCTACTGGGAGAAGAACAGGCTGCATCAACATTGCTTTTCTACTGAAGTGCTGCTGTAGTTTCAGTTCATTCTACAAATACAGCATTGTCTCCTAAAATTACATTACTAATTACAGCTAATACACCCAAGCCCAAATGAATGCAACTTTGATGTGAGTAGCACCCCTACGCAATCCCTCTGGCATGTAAATGGCAATTACACAACAGGGCTCAAATGCAGCTTGAAAGCAAAGATGTAAGGCCAATTTATTTAGTGCCCCTAGACTAAACAAGGTGCTTATTCCAGTGCCAGATTATGATTGACCAAGATTTACTCACAAAACATTTCCCACTGAGAATGGGTGACAAACTGCAATTATTACTAGTCCAGTTGGTTTAAATGGAAAAAGAAAAGAGTCCATCTCTGGCTGCAGTTTTGGCTGGGTTGCCTGACAGGTATTGACTGCCAACTGCAGCAGCAGAGCAGGCTGGAGGGAAGAGCTGTAGGGGTAAAGAAACCAGAACAAGACAGGTTTGGGGGGTGACATGGAACAACAGGGAGGAAAAAAGAGGAAGAGAGAGAACATAGTTGAAAAGGACGAGGAAAAAAGAGAAAATAAAAGAGGTTAAAGGAATATAAGAACATAGAAAGCAAGCATGGATCAGAGGAAAACAGATGTGAGAAGATGAAGTAAAGTGAGAAAGAAAAATTGAGTAGGTAGCTCAAAAAACAAAATAGAAGGACTAGCCAAAGATAGTTCCCTTGAACACTCGCCACAGACTAGCTCACTAGGACTAGAGCTGGACCATGTGCCTTCAGCTTTTGGAAGGAGCAAGTTTAGGTTTCTTGTGCTGCAATCAAGCAGATGAAATTCCCATTTCTCATATTAAACAGCTACAGGCATGAGTTCAAGAGCAGAGCTCTCCTCAGCACAGCTAGAAGAGAAAGCACTTGCCATGTGGCACCTAGTCCTAGATGCTTTCTGTGCAAGATCTGCCACAAAACCTGACTGAAAAAAAGACTTTGTCTTTTTTTGTCTGGAGGGTCAGTAATTTAGCAGTACAGTGTAATAACACTAGAGAGCTGCAAAACAGGCATGCACATTTGATTAATAAGTACATAGCAGTTATAGTCTGGAGGGAAAAATCAGAAGAACAGAACTTTTTCACTGCACAAAACCAGAGATAAGTTTTTCTGCACACTTCAGAGTTACAAGAGGTCATCACAAGCCAAAACAACAGGTTCCTTTTTATTATCAGTGAGGAAAGTCACCCCAGACCTTTGGTTGAGATATCAGAATAAAGTTGAAGTGGATAAGAAAAGCTGACATTTAATTGCAAAAAAAGCCCCCAAAAAAGTAATCTAAAATAATTTACAAATGCTTACTGATTTGAAGAGACATCAAAAAAATTGGGTTTAGAAGATACAAATGTGGTCTTGTATCTTTTTATGAAAACAAGAACAAAAAACCCAAAATCCAACAAAACAAAGAGCAATTTTATCAGAAAGATTGAAGTGAACAAACCAGAAAAATTCTGTTTGCCTGAACATGGAGAGTGATGCAAAGCCAGCACCTTAGTTTTTAACTCTGATTTACTCTTTCCTTTAATTGAAATCTTATTTCTGTGATTTAACATCCACACTTAAACACACCAAGATAAAGTCTGTTGCTCTCAAAGTGCAGCCTTAACCCATGCACATAGAAGAGTTACTCAAACACTGATTGAAAGGCACATAAAATCATCACTTGCAGTAAGAAAAAATAAAGCAAGTAGCACGAAAACCTTGATGAAATTCAAGCCAAGCCATTTCGTTTTATTTTCTAGTAGAAGCCATTTCAGTAGCAACTAAATGACATTGTCAAACAGGAGTTACAGACTAAACTCTTCAGGAGTATAAAATTCTTCTGATGACTCATCCTAAGCTTATCTACTGAAATCCTGCATAAATATTCAAGGTCATTACTACATAATCACTAAGTCATGCTGGCATCTGAGCCTAATTTGTTTTAAGAGATGAAAAATGTGAATTGTCTCTTCAAGTAAGAGATCAAGGCAGGAAACCCTAGGGGAAGGAGCTGAGGTTCTTATTGGAGTGTATTATTGTTTTCACCTTAAATCAGTCAAATCAAGCTCACAGAGCAGGTCTGACTGCACAATAATGTGTCTTCTCTCAGATCTTTGGAGGAATAAGTAGGGTTTCTAGCTATTAATACTCACTTAGAACATCCTTTCCTCGTAACTGTTTAAAAAAACACCACAGATAAACCAAAACAACAAACAGGAAATAATTTCCATACCTTAATAACAGAATTCCTGAAGTCAAAGGTTTCCTTCCATCTGCTGATGCAGAATTTACAAAATTGAAGAAACCCTATACCTTTAAGCCATAATTTTATAAGGCACCCTTCACACCAGTGGGTCCAGGCTCAACTGTGCTTGTATTAAGGCATCCATCAGGGACAGAAGATAAGTGTAAACAACAGGCTTTACCAGATGGGTCTCCCCTATATGATTTGAACACCCTCCTTCTCCTGTTGCTGTTCTAAAAAACCTTGCTAAAGAAAGCAGCATAGGTTTTTAGCTCCCTTTTTTACCTAAATGAAAGAAGAGCTACCATAGGAGTTAAAAAACAGGCAATGTTGTGCTGCATGTATTGGCTTTGCCATGCTCTGAAATTTTAATATGAACAGGATGACTGTGGTGATGGCACAGAACTGAAGAGCACTGGGTTCAGCTCTCTGCTCTTACATAAGCTTGGATAGTGAACTTGGGCAAGGAGCTTAGTAACAAGGCTAATAATTGACTTCTGGATTTCTCCATTTGGGCCTTGGATGAGCAAATCCTGTGACAAATTCCTGTGACATCCTGTGTGTGTAGTCATGAAGACACTAGGTAGCTGAAAGGTCAGAGTTTGACAGAAAACTGTTTTGAGAAGCATCCCAAGTAAGGCACCCAGGACAACAGGAATATAACATCAATAACAAACACTGCAGTCTGTGGTCTTATCCTGAGCCAAAAGCAAATGTTCCTGCAAAATATGCAATTAACAAGATGCTAAAATTCTTCTGTGGCAATGAAAGTGCTCAGAAGCACTCATTTTTAGCTCTCAAATCATTTGGGTAGACTTTTCAAGGGACTACATAAACACAGTCATTGTCAGCTTCAGATTGGTGTACCACCTTATTCCTACAGCTGTAAACCTCCCAAAATGTTTGAGTTCCCTCTCATTAGCACTGGCAAAGCATTGCCATCAGATACAGCTTCACAGAGCTCCAGCCAAAGCCCAGAATGTCTAAAAGGGGCAGGAGAGGGGTGGTGGGTGCCCAGGCTTTTCACAGGTCCCACAGCATGGGGAATGGGTGCTGGTGGCAGTTCACTGCCAGACAAACAGCCATAGGAACAGAGATTGTAGGATGAGACACTTCATTTCAGCTGCTGAGAAATGACTTAGGTGAGCACCTAAATTTGGGGTTGATGGCTACACATGTAGCAGATTTAGGATGAGATCTGTGAAATGAATACAGCACTCAGCACCCAGGAGACAATCACCTTCCTAACTGAGCAGGATCCACAGAGCTTTATGTATTCCTTCCTGAGCCTAAATGACATCAGAGAGATGAGGGGAGATGCTTTACTAATCCCCAGGTAAATAATAAGTGCTTGAAAAAGCACTTGGATTGTTTTTCTGAATTTCACCTGTTTGTGGCTTGCAGCCACCCAGGCTGTGGAGTACAGCAGGCTACACTAGGTGTCCATACTTGCTGTGGGGCAACTGGTCTCCAGGTCTGTGGCTAACACAGACACCTGTGGATGGCTTCTCCAGGGCCTTTTCTAAGGACTCCTGGTCAATGAATGTTTCATTGTACAGGACCAGGGTTAGGAAATGAAAGCATACCCTGGGGCTGTCCTCCAGTGAATACTCGGGTCACCTGCTCACACAGCACTTCTCCTATGCCACTGTTTTGGGAATTACTCGTTGTGTTATGACCTGGCTTTGCAGAACTCTATCCTCTCAGTTAGTTAGGTGAGCACTCTAACCATCACATTTTGTAATAATAATGAGGAAAGAAAACAGCAAGTGGTTTTTGGAAACCATGGGTTTAAGTATCTCTGGCACCTCAGCTTAAAGAAAAGACTTTTTACCTATACAAATGAAATTACTTCTCAAAACCTGAAGTGATGAGGAGGTTTATGTTTGCTGCGTTTAACTTTCTGGCCAGCGTGCTAGCTAGCCACTGTAGCTTTTCTTCTGAGGGTCCTGGAGACCTTCTTAGATGTTTAGATCAAAGTTTAGCTTTGTTCATGGATGTAGTCATATACTCAGAACTGCCTGGTGACAGGCTGGAAGTCCTAGCAGGTTCTCAGGGAATGATCCAATGCAAAGTCCTGCTGAGCCACCCAAACGCCTCCTAAAATCCAGCTATTGTTCTTCCAGCACATAATTCATCTTTTGCCACCCCTTTTTTGTGCCTATCTGGGGACTCCTGAGAATAATGCTTCCAGAAAAAAAGAGCAAAGCTCCAAATTTTCTCCAGGTCCCTGGAAATTTAGTTTTTCCTCTAGGGTGACAAGTCTCTCTCTGCTCATATGTGCTCATATGATAAACACATGGATGCCTGGGGAAAAGGGTTTAGCTTTCCTTCCTCTTAAATCACTTTTTCAGTGATCTTTTCACAGAATATGAAGAAGTTTATTTTTATCTCCCATCTAAAACTCAAAACTAGTGAGACATCATACAAGATGCAGCTTTGCTGTAGAAAAAAAAGAGGTGGAAAGAGATTCTCTGTAGAGAAGAAAACTTTGAACACAGTTTTTCTTCCATCTCTCCCACACCCATTACAATCTATACTAATTTTTCATCTCTGGAAAATACCAAGATTTTTGCTTGGTTGTTCTTGCTTCCCACTTGATCAAGGTCCTGTCAGCTATTTCCTGACAATTGCCTTGCAAAGGGCCACCTGGGCCAACTGTGCCCAGTTGACAACTAATAACTAGCCAAAAGAGTTACAGCAGCTTGATGGAAATTGTTCATGACTGCTGTGCTCTACAGCAGACCCAGCTGCATCCAGCCTTCACTGGAGCCTGCTCTCCTATGACAGGAGTGTTTAAGAATAAGGCTGTTCAAAATGAATAAGTGATCTCTCAGGCACAAAAGCTGAGGGGCAGATTCTGCCCTCCACTGCCTACATGGGTTTTGGATGAAAATGTTGGCTCCCTGCAACTGTTTTCAGTCAGTGACATCAGCTGAGGTGGGATACATCTCTGAGCTGGAAAAGGGCAGAAGAAATTTGAGGTATCCAGGTGGCTATGCCTGGGAAGAGAGGAAGAGGGCATTCCTCAAGCACCATGACAGTAGATTACATGTAGCAAAATGCTTTTTTTCCCCTCTGTTAAACTAGCTACCAAACCAGGTTGGATGAGGTCTTCAGCAACGTGGTCTAGTGTGAGGTGTCCCTGCTCATGGCAGGAGGTTTGGAACTAGATGGTCTTTAAGGTCCCTTCCAGCCCAAACCATTTGATGATTCTATATCCAGACTACTCCCATTGTCAGTGGAGAACATAGCAATAGAGATTGTTTTTTTCTTTATGAAAGCAACAATTCTATAAACATCTATCAAACTTCAAAGCCAATACAGCAAATCCTGTTTCAGTTCTATGATTAAGACATGGGAGAAATAGGGTGGTGGTTAAGCAGCAGAGTGTTTGCAAAGGGAGCAAAATGATGCTAAATGGATGGCCATGCAGTGGGAATTTGGGAAGTGGCTATTCATGAAAGGTTCAAACCTGCTCCAGAACTAGGCAGGAAATACTTTGAGAAGACAGCAATTTCAGATCCCTGGTGCATGTTTAAACCACTGGATTTTGAAATTAGTTTTGTTATCAGGCTTTTTCAAAGATGAACGGGAAGGGAAAGAAAGGAAAACTTGTAACCTGCAGGCGTGGCTCTTGCTGCTAGCATGCAGACAAAACATGTTCCTTGCCTAGGGCTTCAGTGAGGTTGAAACCTCTAATAGTGGCATCAGTGCTTCTTAAGTAATGATCAAATTTTGAAGGTGTGGCAGCTGTACCTTTTGTCAACAGTTGTGAGGTTTTGGTTTTTTTTTCCACCTTTGCAAACCTAATGTCACTTTCTAGCCACAGCTGCTGAGTCGACACAGTAGCTAAGCGTTAGTGTCTGGTAGAGGCACTGGGAACAAAAAGATGCACCCATTTGGTCTGTTTATTTTGAAAGCTTCCTCATTGTTGTTGTTTTTGTGGGTTCAAGTACTGTAGGCCTGTCAGGAGATAAAGAGGGCTTTCCTGGCTGCTGAAGCCAGTCTCAAACATCTGTGCTGTCCAGAGGAAAGGAAAGCTATGTTAAAAGAATACAAAAAAAAAGCCACCACAATTGTTAGCCATTTGCTAGTATGTTTAGGCAATGAGATCAGAGTGGTCAAGACGAAGAAAAGTTTGCTCAGTTCTGATCAAGAGAACCATAAAGCTTCTGGCACATAGGTTTTCATCTTACAGTAAATCAAAGGAGCTTCTCATGAGCAAAGCCCTTTTCATATTTTACAAACCATGAAACACTTCAGTGGGTGTTTACTTGTCAATGACAAAAGGAACGACATGCAGATTTTGCAGTGCATTGGAAAACACTGGCCAGAAGATAGTTTAGATTTAAAAGCAGTTATTGTAAACTCAATTGTATAACATGCTGATCTTTAACAGTAAACATCTGCTTATTCCTCTCAGATATTTATTTTCCCACTTTTCCTCTAACAAAATGTTTTGTATACTGGGTCACGAAAGCATCTCCATGCCATGTTCAATCTGCATGCACATAAAGTCATGTGTGAGAATTTTCCAGGGACACTGCATGAAAGCTCATGTGATTTTACAACCAACGATCTATCCCAGAGCTGAGAGAGATGTCTGTTACACAGCAAAGGTAAACAAAGCTTCATTTTCATGTCTATGCTTCAAAAGGCTATTATTTAAACCATTCCAAGTTGTCTGTAACCTTTGGAGCATTGTCTATGATGGGAAAATGATGAGAAACATTTGCTTCTAGGGCTGACTCTCTAAAGCTGAAAATCAGCAGCACACGTTGATTGCAGGCAAGTCACCAGCCAAGATGTGTACAGGACATTGTCACTGGGTTCCTTATCTGAAGACCAAAGGTTTAAATGTCCTTTTTAGCAAATACTCTCATCATCCCCCATGATGATGGCGGCAATTTTAAAACTCTAATTGGTCTGACAAGCCCCACTGAAACCTGGAAAATAGATCAAAGCTCAAGTACAGCTTTTCCTTGCCATCATTAGGTTAAGAACCTGGAGTTAGTTACCTGGCAGGTATAATTGTGGTGTCTTTAAATTAAAACAAACAAACACAAACAAACTGTAGGGAAATAGCCCTTTGAAAATGCTACTCAACCCCTTTACCAACCATTCCCAATTTCAGTGGGATGTATTCAGCCTGCATTAGGATTAAGATGTTGCACTGTTCAGAAGAGAAATGTGCAGCAGCTCTTCGGCAGCTGTAGAAGCTGGGAATGAACGTTTGGTCTTCAAGGGAGGAAGAGGTGCCTCATATTACTCAACAGCCATGTAAATGGGTAAGTAGATGCTGTAGCCAGCAGAGGCCATTCCAGCCACCAGCCCCAGGAATGGCTGCAGGTGGGCTCACTGCAGCTTGGTGCCCAATGATAGGTTGGTTTAGGCACTGCACTAAAAATCAGAGAATAGTGGCATCCATAGTGACTTAACCCTGGGGGAAGGGCAATGAACAAGTGTGACTAACCCTCACTTCATGTTAGGCAGTGAGTTACATTTAAGCTGGCTGCCACACATTCCCTGTCTTCTCTGTGGAGCCTGTTGTTCTTTGTCTCTTCAGACTGACCTGCTTCATGTCCTCCTCCATAAGGACCCAGCTCATCAGTCTAATTTTTCTGCTGCATTCTGATGTCGTCTCACATCTGTGAGTATTGCTGCATGGTCCTGACTTCTCTCCCTCCTTCCACTACATGCAAGGTTCAGTTCCAACACTAATGTAATAAGACTACTGGTTTTAGCATGTTGTTTGTTTCTACTTGTTATGGAAAAAGTCTGATAGCTAAACATAGCTTGAAAGTTTGTAGAATGACTTGTTTGTGAATTGAGAGAACTGTAAATACATAAACAAACAAGATAAAATATGAGATCACAGAAGTTAGTTATAAAAAAGTTTCTTGCTCTTCCTTGACTTCCTAGGTGACCACCAGATTGAAGAGTACATGTTGTAACATTTAGAAAACACACTCTAGGGAGGGAGAAGGTTTTCATTTTGTTTGTTCTGTCTGTTAAAATTATACTGTGGTTTCTGAATCATAAATCATGAAGTGGAATTGGAGCACTGTTTGCTACCCTACACAGCCTCCCTCCTGCACATAAATTCCCTTTAATCCATTTGTACCCTATGGTGGAGTTAATACATCCACCTGTGTTTTCTCCAGTCAGTAAACACAGAGCAGGTGAAATCAGGAGGAAATTTAAATGAGATCAAAAGATATGTTCAAAAGAAGGGCTTAAGCCATCTGGAATCCCTCAGAGCTGCCAGCCACATGAACGAGACCCGCTGGCATCCTAAGTGGAATTTCTTGCTTCCCTTTCTTCTGGAGCTGGAGGAAGTTCAAATGAACACTGGGCTAACAGTTGGCACTTTCTTTGTGAGGAGGCTCATTGTTCAGAGAGGTGAAGTCAGGCACAGATTTCAAGGATGTCCAGATTCAGACCCTGAAAAGTTTCTGCTTTTGTTTAGGGAGCTTCTCAACAGAGGAAAAAAAAAAAGTGGATTACTCCCTGTTTTTCCATTGTTCCCTAATATACTTTGACTTGTCCTACATCTTTCTTTAACTGAAGCAGAACAAATCTAGGAAGGCCACAGGAAAATTTCTTTGGCTTTTTGTTTGGAAAGTCTCTTTATTTAAAATAAGCAAAATACTCCAAATAAGCCCCAAGCTTTTGATTTCTGAGAAACTGGTCTGTCTACATGGTAAGTAAAGAAGCTATGGACTGCCCAGCTGTGATTGGAATAACGTGTGCAATTCCATGACAGAATGAACAGGATTAGAAATCCAAAGTTAGCAAATAAACATCTTTGGTCTTAAAATCAAAACTGCAATTGCAGGCAGCCATGTACTTCACACAAACATCCAACAACATTTACATATTGGGAAGGAACACCATGCTCCTCCTCTCCCCAGGCATTCAAAACAGGGTTGGCAAAGGGATGCTTAAGGCAACATATTTAACACATTCAAAAAGAGCTTCAGCTCTATCCTTTAGGTTAACTGAGTATCTCAAAGTTTGTCTCAAACACTGCACTTGGGATGATGCACTTCTGGGAAACAGGGATACTTCATTGTAGAAGCTATAGGGAATATGTTCCATAGAGGTGGTTTTTGTTCTGTGGAAGCAGAAAGACAGTTTTCAAAAGTCTTTTATAGAAGGGGAGTTGACTGCTCCCAATGGGCTGCCAAAGGATGGTAAGGGGATTTTCAAGCATGTCTATCTCTTTATCTAGTTGCTGAGACACTCCAGATCCAAGATACACCTTCTTAGGTAATTCCATGCTGAATTTCAACTTTATCTGAATGAGCCTGCATTTGCCCTAAAATTTACCCATCTTTTATGCTCTTATATACAACCACCTCCACCCTCCATATGCATCTCTTAGAGATAATACAAGCTGGTGTATCCTTAGGCTACAGCCAGGGGAGGTATAGGCATCTGCTTAGGCAGTCCCTACAAGACCTACCACAGTGCTTAGTGATGGCAGTATGTGGTGAACACTGAATCCAGCACTGTGCTCCAAAAGGCAATGCAGAATACAAAAGCATCATGACAGTGTAGGCATGCAGATCACGGTCCCAAAACACAGGCCTGCTCCTGAGGAAAGTGTAGATGTAGTCTTTAGTCTGTATTTATTTTGGCCTCAGTATATAAAGGCTGATATTTGCATGGGATATTAGAAAATATTTCGTTATACCAGTGTCTCTGAAGTGGAGGCCACATTTTGGAGGAGCTCATAAAGCAAAGCAAAGTAAAGAAATCCTTTCATGTCTCCAGGAGAGACTTAAGTATACACATTTCTATCATAACTGAAGCCCACAATAACCTGTGTGTGCTCAGCAGCATTTCATAGTCTAGGAAGTAATAATTTCAGTTTTAGAAACCCAGGAAGACTGCATCAACCACATACATTCCTGGAAAACAGATACCTTCCTCTTTAGAATGCATGCAATAAATCCAAATAGACTTTCACTAGAGCACACAAACATTCTTCAGCAGCAGACCGAGTTTTTAAATAAAAAAACAACAAACAACACCCACCTTGCTGCCTCCTATTCTGCAGGACTCTTTTTTTTTGGTTTTGTTTTTTTAATAGAAAAACTATATGCACTAGTGGCATTCAGCTAGCAGCTCATAAATTATCATGATGAAAACAAAGAACTTGCTAGAAAAGCAAGTCCTTCAGCAAGTTCTCTAGTTTCCACTACTAAAAATGTGAGTATGTACAAGCAATTGTAAAAAGAATGGACTACATCCTCTGATGTTCTGTAAAGGATCAAATAGTAAAAAAATCAGAATTAGAAGGGGAATAAAAAACATTTGGGTTAATATAAAAAAGGAGCCTGTGAAGCAGTGGAAAGGGGAGGCCACAGAATCATTAAGGTTGGAAGAGACCTCTAAGATCATCAAGTCCAACCATACCTTTCACTAACATACCACTAAACTATGGCCCTAAGTAGAGCATCTGAATGTTTCTTAAATGCCAGCTAAAGGGAGACAGGAGATTATTCTGTGATTGTTTGGACACTAACACCTTGTACAGGGTGGGTTTCATCCCGGATGTGAAACTATTCCCCACCCTTTTCTGAAGTGGATAAATAGAAAACCCAAGAGAGAAAACTAACTCAGCCACTCTGCCAAAGCTCACTTAGACTGGTTCTCCCCACCCCATGGGCCCACAGCCAAACAGCTCAGTGTTCCAGAAAAAGAGGAGCTCTTCTCTATTTTTCCCCACTTTTTTTCTGTCCCCAGACAGATCCTTCACTTCCCAGCTGTCACTAGGTTTGGTGCTTGTTGCACTGATCTGTTATCTTAGTTAATTTACTAATGCAGCTAAAACACAATGCCACATTGCTGCCTCGTGGTCAGCCTGGTCCCTCAGCTCCTGCTTTGCAAAGCTGCTTTCAGCTGGCCAGCCTCCAGCACATCCTGGTGCCTGGGGTCTATAAAAGAGTCATCCAAGGTGGCCTAACAAGAGAGATGGTACTACAGGTATTGCTCTAGTGGGAGGGCTCATAATTTTCAAACAAAAGGAATTAATAACTGCCCCAGATAGCCTGCTGGATACTTTCTGCATATAAGGAGATGGTGACTGTGTGTAAAAATGGAAACTTACTTTCTGCTACGTAGAATATACAGACTTACTGCTCCTGGCTAGACACTGTATCCACAAAGGATTCAACCTACCAAAAGGACTACAGTTCTCTCTCTTTCAATAACTTCAGAGGATTTCTGCCAATTAGAGATACTGAATTTCAATCTGTGTCTAGCATGGTTTGCATTGTACAAGCTAGTCCAGAGACCTACAAAAGTTTATCAGGCTTTGCTGGCTATTTAAAAATTTCCTGTCCAATTTTCAGGACGGTCAGAAAATGTCTGATGTTCTATATATTGTGGATTCAATGAACATGGCAAAAGAAATCAAGTTTTGGTGAGGTCAGAAGTTTGAATGATGATTGACTCCTACAGGACCTATTTGCTATATTCAGGAAGGAGAAAATAACAGTTTTAAGGATATAATATTGCAACTATGATTTTCACCCTCATTTCTGAGAATCATAGGCAACATCTGAGTTCAAGTGGTCCATCCAACATGGGAAGGATTTATATTTAGCACTCCTGTTGACACAGAGGTCATTCACAGAAGTAGGAGGTAGTGGTAGTTTAGGAGTCAGTGATCACTATTTCATTACCTTTGTTCTACTCAACAAGAACAGAGTCCAAACCAGTAAACTACATATATGCTTTGGGCTTGGAAAGGGCTAACTTTCTACCAAGCTGAAAACAATTGACTGAAGTCAGTTGGGAGATGACTCGAAAAAGAAAAATGTTAATTAGGAGATATTTAAGAATATTTCACTAGATGCTAGGAAAGCCACAATACCACAGCTGGGAAATAAGACTGTGCTGGTTACAAAATAACCTGACTTAGAGGGAGAGCAAAATGAGCTAAAAATATTTAAATAATTTAAAAAAAAAAGGAAGAAACTAATGAAAGGATGAATTAATAACAATGAATACAGCTTGAAAGTTTTGGAGATGAAACTAGAAACTGCCGCAGTGCACTGGACCAGTAAACCACAGATTCATAGAAACATGCAGAGGCAAACTAAAACATTTTAAAAAAAGCAAGGATTAGTTTGCAAGAAACAGAGGGACAGATTGTACAGGGTAAGGGAATAAACACACTCCTAAGTGATATCCAGCCTTCGGATATTGCAGTGAAAGGACAAGGGGCAATGGTTTTAAACTGGAGAGGAGTAGATTTAAATTAGACATTAGGAAGAAGTTCCTCACTATGAGGGTGGTGGAACACTGGCCCAGGTTGCCCAGGGAGGTGGTTGGGGCCCCATCCCTGGAGGCATTCAAGGCGAGGCTTGACAGGGCTCTGGGCAACCTGATCTAGTTGGGGATGTCCCTGCCCAGTGCAGGGGGGTTGGACTAGATGAGCTCCAGAGGTCCCTTTCAACCCTAACCATTCTATCATTCTATGATTCTATGATATTGCTGTTTTTCCAGGAAACAAAACCTGTTTTCATATATACATGTACCTTAAAAACACAAAATTGTTCTCTGCAAGGTGTACTACCTGGAGAAATCATTCAGGAGATGTTTGGTTCCAGTTACTAGACAGTCTTCTTGACTATCAGTGAAGCCTAATCTGGGGGGAAATACCACTTTACCCTTAGAAGCAGGACCCAGGAGGTGGGCAGGCATTCACCCCATGCACCTGGTCACCACAAAGTGCCTCGGTTATTTTAAGGGCAGACAGACAACCCTATGAATCCAGCAATGGGGTAACCACTCTCTGGCTGCATGTCCAAGACAGCTTGGAGGAAGATCAAAGCTCCTTTATGTTTGAGGTAAGGAAACAGATATCCAGAGTTGGGAAGGGTAAGCAAGCAAAGGTATCTGAAATATGAAATGCATGAAGTACAGTCATCTTCAACAGAGAAAAACCTCTAAGGGTGCTCAAATCTACTGGCAAACAGATATGAATGCCTGTCAGGTAGGTACCTCATACAGAGTGGAAAGCACCTTTGTATCTAATCCAAGCAGTAATCAGACATACACAGTTTTCTCTTAATTCTCCTCTGTCTGTGCTGTTTGTATTTGGTACTTCTCCACTTTGCCTGGCTGGCACCAGCATGACTTTAGAGTATGGTAAACACCAAAGCTACTCTATCTGTAGATGTGTTGTGGTGAGGCACTTCCACAGTGTCCAGCATAACTTCTTGTTGTTCACAGGACCACACAGGAAACAAAACACTCCTCCACTTACTTGTGCCTTAGTGACTCAGAGAGAGAGCAGTACAAGTGTCTTTCAGAGATAAACATTATAGAGGTAAGCATCCTGGAGAAGTGATAGCCAAGAGAAGACCTGAATTCAGAGGGTGCTATGAGAACACACAACACTGAAATTCAGTAGGAAATTTTCCAAACACAACAGCTATTTTCCCACCCTTGTAGCTGGATCAAGTTTCTTTAAAGCTAATCCCCAAAGTATGCTCCTTGAGCTCACAAGCCTGTTGCACCTGTTCACCTAATGTGGCTCCCATGTGCAGAAGCAGCATGCAAAAGATGCAGAACACATCAGGAACTCCTTTCCTGAACACTGAGAAAAATCCACTGCTCTGTATCCAAGGGCAAGTGCCATGAAACACGAGACCCTTTGATGCAAAGTTAAGGGAGTTCTTGGTGTCTTAGAAGATTAATCTAACAGAAAACATATGAATATTGTGCTCATTGGTTAAAGTGTTGATCATCGCTCCTGATAGCCAGAAGAGTCAAGTGCAAATCTCCCAATGATATGAAAAGTCCCAAGGAAATACAGTTTGTCCTGCAGTCTTTCTGATCATAGCTTGGCACAGTTTTATGTGAACTTCAAAAAGCATAATGTCTTTCTAGGAAAAAGGACACAACTTATAAATGCCTCCAAAAATCCTTTCATTGTCAGTCCTGTGTGATCAGGTCACTGCATCTACACAGTGAAAGTCATCTAAAGAAAATCTAAGACCTTTAAAACTTATACAGACTAGTGCTCAGAAAGACAAGAATGGGAAGGAGAGCTGTGCTAGTTTCTTTTCCAGCTGTGGCTTGACATCTGAAGATACATGTGATGTAACACAACACAAAGGCCCTTTTGGAGGCAGCTCAAAGCAGCATAAGATAAGCATTGCTGCTCACTCTGTGATCTGCCAGCTTTTCTTGGAGCACAAGGTAGAAAATTCTGGCCTAGCTCCTTACAGAGGCTCCTTGTAGTTTTTTTTCCCCAGAACATATTATCTGAAACAAGTGGTGATCTAAGTCTGTTTTCTGAGGTAGTCATCATTTGTTGTTTTGGAGTGCTTAGGAGCAAGGTACTAACTAGTTCTAGAGAGGGGAAAGAGAGAAGCTTGCAGAGCTTCCAAGTCTCAATGCAGCAAGGAGCTACAACTGCCCTGAAAATGGTAATAGAGAATATTCGTCCTCAGAGACACTGTCAAAGAACCCTACACAAAAAATGGAACACATATTTAGATGTAAGAGACACTTTGGTTAGCTAGCCCTGAGCTGAGGTGTGTGACAGTGCTCTGCTGGCAGAGAAAACAGAGGAGTGTGGAAAAAAATTAATAACTTGACTTTGGTTTTGGTTTTTTCTATTATTCCTCAGATATATTTTCTTTCCTCTCCACTTCTACTGCTATGTTGCAGGACACTTCCTCACCTGGTGTATTCTTTCCTCATGTCCCCTACTCAAACTCCAGCCATGCCCTGCAATAGCCTTTCTCCTCTCCTGTCCCAGGGGTGTTTCTGGCAGCTTGTTAATTATATAGAATCCTTGTGCTGATAAATGTCCTGTCAGTGGCATTGTGAAACACTGAATAACATCAGAAACTTCTGTGAAACTGAGCAAATAGTTGGATGCTTTGATTTACTTCTATAACTGGGAGTTACTGAAAAACACTTGAAAGACACAGTCATTGGTCACAGCCAGGATGCGATCACAAGGGAAAAGTCCTGCTTAAGAAAATTTCTTTTTACAAGGTTACCTACCCAGTTGACCAAGGGAAACTAACTGATGTAATCCTTTTAGATTTCAAGAAAACTTTCACCACTGTCTCTCACAGTAATCTTCTTGACAAAATGTCCAGCACATGGCTAGACAAATGGGTAACTGGTTAATGGGTCATGCTCAAAGAGTTCTAGTCAGTGAGTTACATCAGGCTGGTGAACAGTCACTAGTGGGTTCCACAGGGCTCCATTTTAGAGCCAGTGTTCCTCAACATCTTCATAAATGACTTGGACACAGGACTGGAAGGTTTAGTAAGTAAATTTTCTCATGATACAAAATTGGAAGGAGCTGTTGGCTCCCTCAAAGGCAGAGACGACCTGCAGGGAGATCTTGACAGACTAGAGGGCTGGGAAATCAAGGGCAAGTGCCACATTTTGCACCTGGGGCAGGGCAACCCTAGATGTACATACAGACTGAGGGACAAGGGCTCACAGAAAGGGATCTGGGGTTCCTGGTCAGTGGCAAGTTGAGTCAGCAGTGTATCCTGGCAGCTAAAAGGGCCAGCTGTGTTCAGGGGCACATCAAGAACTGCATTGCTGGCTGGTCATGGGAGGCAAAAGTCCTGCTTTCCTCTGTGCTGGTATGACCTCACCTCAAGTATTGTGTGCAGTTTTGGGGCACCACAATATATAAAGGATATAAAGCTGTCAGAGAGTGTCCAGAGGACAACCATGAAGATAGTGAAGGACCTAGAGGGTAAGCCATAAGAAGTGGCTGAAGTCACTTGGTTTGTTCAGCTAGACAATAGGTCACTGAGGGGACACCTCATTATGGTCTACAGCTTCCTCATGAGAGGAAGTGGAGGGGCAAGAGTTAATCTCTGGTGACCAGTGATAGGACCCAAGCAAACAGCATGAACTTTTGCCAGGGAAGGTGTAAGTTAGATATGAGGAAAAGTTCTTCACCCAGAGGGTGGTGGAGCACTGCAACAGCCTCCCCAGGGAAGTAGTCACAGCTCCAAACCTGACAGAATTCAAGAAGCATTTGGACAACATCCTAATGCATATGGTGTGATTTTTGGGGTTGTCCTGTGCAGAGACAGGAGTTGGACTCGATGATCCTTGTGGAGCCCTTCCAGCTCAGGATATTCCACCACTCTAGGATTCTATGATTCCTTAATTCTGTGACTCAAGTCAGAAAGCCTTCTGCTGAGCCCAAGATTCCTGTAAGCAACAACAAAACAAGAAAAAAGGGAGAAATTGTTTTCTCCTGAAGCCACAAACAGTTGACTGACTTATGGCTTATTGCAGAAAGGAAGGGTAAAATTTAATGCAAAATGAGGGCTTATATGACTATTCTTCCACAAACTAAAAGCCACTCCATCCCTAATGACAAAGAGCTCCCTGACTGTCAGATAAAGGGATTTTGCTCATCACCATGGTTCTATTTTTTCTTTCAACGCTCAACAGCAACAAACAATAGTCCAATTTCTTCTAAACTTTCTGCTGTTTAGCACTCTGGTCACAGACTAAAACCTTATGTGGTAAATCAGGGTGGCCCAATGGCAGCTAGCACTAGGGCTGGATGCCAGTATCAGGACACCCGCTCCCCACAAGCTCTGCTATTGATGGTAGTGGTTCCTGGCTGGTTCAGTGCTGATGGGATGCTCCTTCCCCACAAATCCTCTTCCTTTCCCAGTTGCCCTGTTCAGTTTCCCACAGCCACTGCTCTGCTGTCTAAGTCACGGTTCTAAGCCACTACAGGATGTTGTGAGGATAAAGCCAGGGAGTCAAATTTCCTGTACTTCAGCCATAACATCATACTTTCTGGTGGGAACATACAGAAAATACAGGAAAAGGAGGTGCTTGCCTGCTGGGGCAGCAATCCCAGCCTCAAGAGCAGTTCCTCATCTCCTCCAAAGAAAACAGCAATGGCATAGATGGAGGCATCCCACAGACCAGTTGTCCTAGCTGAAGAGCTAGGCAGAATCCACAACTCAGGCCAGAAGTTTGGCCTGATTAGAGGTAATCTATGCCCAAGGAGGACACACAAGAGGCACTTCATCCTCATATCCCAGCTCCCTTCAGTATACCCAAGGATCTACCAAACATTAAGGTAAGAAGGAGCCCATCCTTCCTCAGCTGAGACCATCCTCTGAAGGCATCTTAGGAATAACCTGGCATCTTCTTCCCATCCCAAGGCGGTCTTAAAACAAGAGCACATGGTGCAAGCAAGATAGAATCTGCATCTCAGCAACATGGCATATAATTTCAAAAGCCAAAGAAGAGAGCCTAGCAATGCAACCCAGACAAAATACTCATATTGTAACACTTTGAGAGCTCAGAGTTAGAGCATATGAGGAATTCTCCACCCCAGTCCATCTCTGCATGGGACTAGTGTGCAAAACAACATGAAGAATATTTCATCTGTAACAATCTGCATATGTGAATGGCAGAGCATCTGTTCCAACTGACAGAAAAGCAAGTGGGACTTACTCTGTTCTGTGATCCTGGATGGAGCTTAAAAAGCTTGAGAGTAATCAAGATGCAACTTAGCAATCCCATTTCCAGTTAGTCAGTCCACTTTACAGGAAAACCAGAAGATAAAGAAGGAGAGATTTGGGCCTCCATCCTCCCTGAGAATTGAGCACCTGTGGCATATAGGATGGTAGGCTAGTAAATCCTTGTGAGAATCAGAAGCCCAGCTCTGCTGTTGCAGAGAATAAAAGTAATGGCTTTCCTGAAGCACAAGTCAAAGAAATTGACGTTAAAGGCAACCAATTACTGAATTTCTCCAGACATTTTTGAACTAATTGCATTTGGTCAGAGCTAGAAATGACCATACTCTCTTTAGGCACATCTTGATTTAATGGCCATGATCTGAGTATTTCTGGCTCTGCCCAGTCACATCAAGATTTGTTCTGTGCTGAAATTCATTATGGAATGGCCAGTAGAATCATAGGATCAGCTGGGTTAGAAGAGACCCATGAGATCATCAAGTCCAACCCTTGATCCAACACCACTATGGTTACTAGGTCATGGCACTAAGTGCCACAGCCAATCTCATCTTAAAAACCTCCAGGGACAGCAAATCTACCACCACCCTGGGCAGGCCATTCCAATGCCCTATTACTCTGTGTAAGAAATTTCTTCCTAATATCCAACCTAAACCTCCCCTGGCAGAGCTTAAGCCCATGGCCTCTTGTCCTACTGCTGGTTGACCTAGAGAAGAGACCCACCTGGCTAAAACCTCCTTTTAGGTAGTTATTGAGAGTGATGAGGTCACCCCTGAGCCTCCTCTTCTCCAGGCTAAACAACACTGCAGGAAGAGAACTGCTACAGGAAAGAAAGTATCCAGCCAGAGATTGTTGTTTAATGACCAGTCCTTCTAAAAACATGTAAGTCCAAGTGTTACTTTGATTAGAAAATGTGTTCATATGAATGAGCTATGTTATAAAAAAATACTGAAATACCCTTCGGTATATATTCAAATATATTTGGTATATAATCATTTAAAGATGAAATCAACCTGTTTCAGCACCTCAGTATCCTTCCTGACAATACATGTGATATGTGACATGTAATACAAGTTTTGGAATGTACATTTCATTTGCTCCAAAGGAAAAACAAGCTTGTAAATTGGCCAGTAAACAGAAATAAGGTGGGTGGATAGTCATGCTACAACCAACAAAAACTGGAAAAGGTGTCATATATATTTCTACTAGCTAAAAGTAGATTCCAAACATTTGCCCATAGCAAGTGTGAACCGACGTTTACTTCTAAATTTTATGCTTTGTCAGTACTACAGGGTAAGGATTCCTTTAATACTGTAACATTCCCTCACTTGAAAGTTTTGTTAAAAACTTTATCTTTCCATTTTGAAAATCACTGAAAAAATCCTTTAGTAAAACCTGCTACCTGGTGGGACATCCCAAACTATCCCAAGTGGAGCTGTACAGCACATCCTAGATACCCCTGGTATCCAGACAGGGCAGTATACAGCCTGGTGGCACCTAGCCACCTCCTATCCAACCACCCACCCCCTGCATGGAGAAAGAAGGGAAGCAGCAAGCTGGAAAAGGGAAATAAATCTAGATATAATCAGAGCATTCCCAAAGGAGCTTTGAGGAAGGTAATTCAGGCTTTGTGGCTTACCCATGAGGGGCAGGCCCTGCCTCTCTCACCATCATAAGCAGCTTACGGCAGCAGCATGCATTTTGCAGCTCAAACATCTGGCCCTTCTCCAGCCAGCCTTCCAAAAGCAAACCTCTCTGCTTGGCCAAGAGAGCAGATACCATCAGCACATCCCCAGGCAGCTCCTGCCCCACCACCAACACCACTACTACCCTTAACACATCCCAGAACCTCAAGTGACACCCTCACCCAGCCCAGGTGGCATGCAGAAAGGCTCATCCTCATTGAGGACACACAGCTAGCACCCATGAGTGATGTTCAAGCCAACACCAATAATCCTCCTGCCTGCCTAGCTGGCTGGGGGGCCACCAGGCCCCCCAGCCTTTCTCCCCCCCTTCCAAGCAGGGTGCACCCATGGGGAACTCACCGGTGATGCCAAGAGGAGTCTCCTGCCTCCCTCAGCCCGGCTGGGCGCAGCTGGAAGCTGCTCCCCTTCCTGGGAAGATAAAGGGCAGTGAGTGGGAGGGCAAAGAGCCACACCTGGGGAGGGGAGGGGTCTGCAACTGAGCCCAGGTGCTCTGTGATTTGGGGGAAAACAGTGAGGAAATGTGGTGGGAAAGGGGAGGTGGGGCCAGAGGAGGGAGATAAGGTGGGAGAGGGGTCAGTGAGGCTCATCTCTGGAGATATTCCAAACCTAGCTGGACACCATTGTCCTACCAAAACAGGCCCTGCTAAAAAGACTGCCTTCATCTTTCTTATAGCCTCCCTTTAAGTACTGATAGGCTGCAATAAGGTATCCCTGAACCCTTCTTTTCTCCAGACTGGACAATCCCAATTCTCTCAGCCTTTACCCAGCAGCCAAACCAAAGGAAGAACTAAGCTTGTAATTCACACTTTTGTAGCCCTACTTTGGATCTGCTCCAACAGGTTCATGTCCTTCCTGAATTATGGGTTGGAAAACAAAACTAAAGCAGCTTTAATGAAAATAATAACAATAAAGTTTCTAGTTGACAAATTGAGTTGCAGTGTCCAAGGCATTCTGTTTGAAAAACTCTTTAACATGGCCAAAAGGTCTTCTTAGATACCCTTTGCNTTTTGTAGCCCTACTTTGGATCTGCTCCAACAGGTTCATGTCCTTCCTGAATTATGGGTTGGAAAACAAAACTAAAGCAGCTTTAATGAAAATAATAACAATAAAGTTTCTAGTTGACAAATTGAGTTGCAGTGTCCAAGGCATTCTGTTTGAAAAACTCTTTAACATGGCCAAAAGGTCTTCTTAGATACCCTTTGCTAAATGAATTGTTTCTCCCTATGGTGTTCAGTCTCTTGATATGAAAAGCTTACTCAGACTGGGGCCTTGAACAAGTTCTCTTAGCCAGACTTTGATCCGTACATTTCAGGCAAATGTGTCTTTATGGATGATTTGTAAGAGGTTCATTTATGATAATATATACAATATATATATGTAAGAAAATGTAAAAATAATGGGTTCACATATCCTCTAGAGATTTTACAGTACATCCAATACAAGTTGGCAGGATGCTTTAGAGAAGGGCAGGCTGCAGCATCAGCAGCTGGTGCAGACAGCACCACCTTTAGAAGCTCTCCACCGTGGTCCAGCTGCTGCATTCCCAGCACTCACATCCATCAGCTGGTGAATCAGGAAGTTTCCACAGTAGCAAGCTGGAAGTAACACAAATGTTACAGGTCTTGCCCCTCTCTGTGCTGCTACTCCTACAGCCTAAGCCTTCGATTTTAAGAATAAGTGCCTCATTCTGATAAAAATTCATTATTTCACAGAGATTTTTCACATTACTGGCTCCAATGAATCTGGAGTTTCTTGGAAAGCTCATTGACATTTATCAGTTTTCATCACAAGAATAAGCAAAGGAAAACCAGACTTTGAGATAATTCTTTATTTAATATTACTATGAAAAGAAAAAATTCTGTTTTCTTTCCATGACCTGAATTATCCATCACTTCTGTATATTCAGCTTTTTATTATTGTTTATAATATGGTTTTAGGGGAAAATATTTGAACAAAATGTATAAGAAAATAATTTAAAAGGTGTCTGGTTTTTTCTATCTTAAGTACATCTGTGTCTCTGAAGAGATATAGAGACGTGCACCTATATCTATTCTGTATATTTGTGTGCATATTTAGGCTGTTAATGTTCAAATAATAAATACAATCACACTGAATATTATATATCAGTCAGTATTTGAAAGCAGAAGAAATAATGTTTGATCTTGGCAACGCTCTCTGTCCATCCAGATAAGAATGATGATTAAGCAAAGCAAACACATTTCCTTAGACTATTTTGGTCTCCAGACTTCATCAAAATTGAAATTGCTAACTCTATGTTAGAACAGTGTCCCTTCTTCAGATCAAGTTGCCAGCTTCTTCAGCACTCTAGAGGCAGCACTGGGTCCTACCCAGCAGCCAAACCAAAGGAAGAACTAAGCTTGTAATTCACACAAATGCACAGCGATAGAAAAGACCTCTCACTGGCAGTAAGCCCAAGTCTGTTCACCCTACAGCAAGAGGTATGTTTCCAGGGCAGCTGCAATGCCAGCTTCAATGGGGTGAGGTGTGGCAGCAGACCATCACCTCCTGTGGGTTCTTGTGATACTCCAGGAGAGAAGGCAAAATAGGAAAACAAAAATGTTTTATTTTCCCTTCTTCCCTCTCAGATCTGCTTCTCATTTTTCCCCCCTTCTTTTTACTTCCCAAGTTAAACTTCTTTGATGTGCAAGGTGGGCAGCTTTTATTGCTGTATCACAGAAATGTTGCTGGTTCACGTTTCTAAACCAAATTTGTTTCTTTCTGAGAGGGAACAGTAGAGGTGAAATCCTGGCTCCTGTCAGGTTGGATATTGACTTCAGTGACTTGCAGCTTCATTCTGCATGTACCACAAGGTAGGGAAAAAAGCATCTGCTTGATTCATTGAACTGTTCTTTCAAGTTGTGTTTTGCTCACTTCTACTTTGACCTTTGCATCAATTTCATGTTAAATAGAAGCTACCTCTCTTTTGTTTCATTTCCTAATCAGTGGTACCCAGTCACCGCAGGGCTCAGCAGACAGAGCAAGGCCTGCAGCTGGGTGTCTGTTCCTTCTGGGCTCTGTGGAGAGCTCAGAAAACCTTTTGAGGCTGCTGTAGCCATGTGGAGTAAAGATAAACCTTATGCCACTCATCATAGGGAAAGAGTTTGAGATTATGGAGAACTAACAACTTAAGAGAGCACTACTTGAAAAAACACAAATGGGCAGTGCAGCTCCCAGGGCTGTGCCCATACAAGAAAGCCTCTTTTGTTCTGGGGCCTGCAGGCAGCATAGGAGCTGTGCTATCATTTTGTACCACCTTGCACAGAAGAAATGCAAGGCTATGAGTCTCATCTACCCTTACAGAGGGCCACAGGGTAGCTGGAGGGTCCCTGGGAGGGAGGGCACCACGCACAGAAGGTGCCTAGAGTCACACACCACCTATTCCTAAGCCTGGCAATGTGCAAGAGGTGGGCAGCAGCCATGGCCAGGAAGTGCTGCAGTGCTGACAGCTGAGGACAGGCATGAGGACTGCAAATTACGGCTCTCAGCAGAGACAAGTAATTCTTCAAGGCACAGGATCCACATGTGAGAGACCAGAATTTGTTCTTTCTTCAAACTCCAGAAGCTTGTAACACTTGTGTTCAATGGTAAGGTCTGCAGGGCAGACTGCCAGCAGGCTGGCAAGTCCATGAGAGGAGGTGCTCATTGGTTTAACTGTGTTTTGTTTTTACAGATGTATGACAAAATGTTGTTGGGGGTTTTTTTCTTCCAGCCTTCAGCATGGAACAGATCAGTTCCAGTATTTGTGATAGAACTTTCTCAGCATGGAACAAATCAGTTCCAGTATTTATGATAGAACTATCTCAGCTGATTCATGACCAGCAGTATCTGGTTGCCATTGCTGACCCACTCTTAAGACAGAACAAGTCCCTGCAAAGCACCTGGTAAATCTAGCAAGCTTCTTTCACCTGCCTGCCACCTGAATTGTGTTTGCCAGCTTGTCCTCGAGAATGAAAATATATTACACCTCTGAGAAGTAGCCTTTAGGGTGTTTTAGGGTACTGCCATGCACACCGATTGTCAAGACACACTCACGGTTAGGCTGTCTCTGTACTTTGGGAATCACTGCTCAAGGTTGACAAACTTGTTAAGAGTGGTAAAATAGAGTAGAGGGGCTGCAATGTGAAATCAAAAGTGAATGGCCTGGAAACTGCTCCATAGCCGTTTGAAAATGGAAAAAGAAACTGGAAGCACTAAGCTATGCTTGAATTTCCTTTCACGGGAATTGCAGCATAGCTGTCTCTGCATGGAGCACCAGTGGCATCTAGTGACGGCACCTAGAAGATCACCAGGAATGGGAATGAACACAGAAGGATACGCTGCGGACTGAGGCCAGGGAACACATCAGCGACCCGCAGTGGCGATGGCTGCGGAGCGGGTCTAACCTCTTAGCAGTTAGCAATAGTGCATCTTCGTGGTTAGATATTTTAGGTTTTTTACAGAAGGTCCCATCATGTCTTGTACACTGCAATAGTGAATGCTCCCACCAACATTCTGTCTGCCACAGCGATCTGGAGGCTCAGCAGTGATGTGGGACAGTTTGTCTCTCACACGATGGCAGAAGAAGCAGCTCTTTGACATGAGAGGAACAAATACTTTCCAATCTGGATAGAAACCAGTGACTCAGCGCTGGCTAGTGAGGCTGGAGAACGTGTCAGGCAACAGCAAGTCATCTGTCCCTCTGCCAAGCGGACAATAGTCCATCTGTTCCCGCTGGAGGAAGGTCTCTGCTCCAAGAGCGCTGGGGGCCAGACAGTGAGCAGTATTGTTGCAGCTGGGTGAAAAGTTTACTAGTGCAGGGGAAACAGCATTAAAAAAATAATAATACACAGTAATCTGGAGTTCGAAACGGCAACTGGCTGGTAGTGTGAGAAGCAGCAGAAGACAATCAGGTTTACAGCTGCATTTTCATGCAGGTGAAATAGAGCAATAGACCTACATTTACTTTAAAACAAAACAAAACAAACCCATTTTCATGAAAAATTGTCATTAGGAGAGTAAGGAAAGCTGCAATTGTAAGCCCCAGTTGCAAAACAATTACAAAATCTCTGACACCACTTTTGGTGCCTGGAACTACAAGTTCATACCTCATAAGGCTTTGCTCAGTTCTCCTCTGCCTGAGCACTAAGTGATTGCAGATGAGCAGTAAATCACTGGCCTTGTGAAGTTTGAACACTGGACTCCTGTACCTCTACTGGATGGTCCTAAAAAGCTTATTTCCTTTTCCTCAGAATGAACATACTTCCTTCTTGCTGGCCAAATCCCTTCCCTCCACAGGTCTGATGTGAAGTATCTATACTGACTAGCTGCTGCCCTGGACACCAGGCTGGTGTTCATACCTGTGTGTCATTTGGAGAAGCTACAAGAGCTGGTACGAAGGGAAAGCAAGGTGCATGCACACTTGCAGCAGAGGAACCATTATGGGCAGCGTGCAGCAGGAGCAGAGCAACAGCACTGGGTGTGTGCAAAGAGGGCCTAAAATCTGACCAGGAACTATTGCCTGCTTGTCCTTCAGCGCTCCATGGCCTGTGTGAAGCACTGGACCTGGATTTTCAGTCATGTCTGACTCTCCGACAGTCTGTGAGGCTTTCCAGCCTGTTCCCACTGCTACTCCTTTGGAGGCTCCCTCCAGGCCACTCCTGTAGCATCCCCTCAGCAAGCAGAGCCCACAGTGAAACACAGCATGAATCACAGCAACAGCTGCTCTTTCAGGCTCACATTTTCTGTTATTATTCTTTTAATTCCTGGCCAGTCTCCATTATTATTCTTTTCATGTGAAGGAGCAAATTGTGCTACTGAACCACTGTTTTTGGTTCCTGCTGTGCATGCAGCTGCCCAGATCAGCACATTGCTTGTTTGCTGTGGATGAGCAGCTGGCCTGAGCTGCTGGCCTGACCATCCACCTCATCTCTCTGTGATGTGCACCACCCAGACAAAATCAGACGACAGCCCCAAGGGAAGGCTGTCTCTGGATGCACTGTGTTCCTACTGGAGTCCTTTCTTAGGCATTTTCAACCATTAGTAGTCAGAGAAAAGATGCTGGGTTAAGCCAACCAGCATGGCTATCCTTATCTTACTGAAAGCTCTCATCAAACACATTGGGAAAGTGTACTCCTCTGGGAGAGAGGAAAAGAGGTACAGTTGTAAAAACTATTGAGTGCTGCCATGAAGAAGGCACCTCTGTCTCTCATGCTCTCCAACATTCAGAAAATTACACACTGCTCAAAAAATTCATCATCTCACCAACAATTATAAAATATCAGATAGCCAACAAGCAATACTGAAAAATTGTACACATCATTGATAGAACAAGCAACTATCATGTAGCAGCCCCTTCTGGCAGACCAGAAGGGCTGCTGCTGACAAACCAGAGATGGAGGATTACATCCCAAGTGCTGCTGTGGGTTGAGCAATGTGTACATCCACCAGAGCCCCTGCAAACAGGTGTGAGCCATGCTCTGAGCACACACAGGCTTGCAAAGCCGCTGAGCTGAGCTGGCAAGCTATCTCTGCACCATAGAGCTGAAGATAGCTGCCAAGCTTTGCCTGGGGTTGCATGGCTACATCCATCCAGCAACGGCCTGGCACGCCTGCCAGTTAGCAACACTCACCTGACTAGTTTTGGGGCAGTGTTGTAACAGCTACACTCTCCCCACAGAGCTGGCTCAGAGCACAGGCCAAGAGAAGTCAGGTGTGCCAGCAAGGAGAGCACATAGTTTACCCTGGCTGGGATTCAAATGTTTGCTCCCTTTTTGATAGCTCACTGTGGGAAACAAGCTGCAGTGAATTCCATCAGAGGGCTCTCCACTGGCATCTCCCCACTGCCAGGGCAGGCTGGGGGCAACCAATGGGCTACCAAGAGGGTGGACAACATCATTGTATGGGACTCCTTGCTGGCATCAAGCAAGACCCTGATCACTTTGAACACATGAAGGATGGGCAGGGAGCAGCACATTGTGGATGTGATCCTTCAATTTGCTGTTTATGAACAAACAACCTAAAAAGAAGCACAGTCACCAAGCAGGTTGCTTTCCCTCAAAAATTCTTGCACATTTTACCTGGATGGTTGCTCCTTTCCTCATCCCAATCTCTCCATCCACATGCCTCTCCTCCCACACCACCACCACACTGGCCTGCTGACTTGTGGCAAGCCAGTGTGGTTTGATATGGTTTTATCAGAAAAAGCCTTGGAAACATTTGTGGTTCTTTTTAAAGCTGTGGTGAGTCAGTAAGTGCTGTATGCTGTTTGTAGGATGAAGCACAGCTAAAACAGCATCTTGCAGACTAGGGGAGACTAGGCCTGAACGTTGGCTAGCCTGACATGGTCACACACTGCAAACCACTTCAGTGTCCTAAATTATGTCAAGTATCTCGTGCTGGTCAAAGTCAGCCCGTACAAGCCATGAATTGGCTCTTCAGTGGGGAAGGGCGTGCGGAAGACAGAAGTTCCCTTCACATGTACTGGTGTGCCAGATCCATACTTCTCACACACAATGCTCCCAGAGGAGTACACTTTCCCAAAGATGCTGTCACCAACATTGAGGTGTCCAAACACAGTAGTTTCCAGCTGTGTGAGAAACCAAGTGACCCAAGCAGTCCCTGCTGTTTGATGACACATAGGCTGAAGGCAAGCATCTCAAATCACTCGCAGGGCTCTACCATGACCCCCTACCTTGAACAGATCTCCCACCAACAAAAAGCAGGTAAAACTGGAGCAAACAAAACATTGACAAGGACAGAGATCCTTTAGGATGAATTTTTGTCTCTTCATGCTTCAGTGGAGCTGGTGTCAGGTGATGACACTGCCTCCCTGCCACTAAGCCAGGTGTGACTGCTGCCTGTGGACAGGCACCAGGTAACTTGGTGCAAAAAGGTCAAGCAAAACTACAGAACAGTGAAACCACCCACCTGCTTTCTCTACAAACAATTTCACATGGCTTGACATACATATGGAGGTTTGAAACAGATTTAAGGTCTCTCTTGAATCTTGAATGTGAACTTTTACCTGAATTGGAAATACCAGTGTAGACGGCTGCCTTTTATTTCTGCTTGGAAGAATGTTTTTGTTGCTTTTCTAGCAACTACTTACATTCTTTTGAATGGATTCTGGCAGGACTTTTGCTAAGTATTCAAAATCACATTTTCCTTAGCTGCAGTTGTGGATGAAATCAACTGTTTGGCTGCCTGCTTTTCTGAGAAACTGATTTCTATCACCTACCATTTTTACCCCAAAGTGTAGGCAATTCTGAATAATCTCAGAATAGCTTTAGACCTGTTTGTATTTGCAGGACTGTAAGTGTCCTCAAAATGGAATCAAATGCCCATCCCATAAGAGTGTCTATTTGATGATGGTGAAACACATTCTCAGAAATAAAAAGTCAACCTGATCCTAATAAAACACTTTTTCAAAAAAGACTTGAGTTTAAAAAAAACAAAACAGCAAACAGAAAGGTCATTTAGTTGCATGATAAGAGTGTTAGTACAAGGAGGCCTCAAGCAGAACAAAATACAAAGGTTTATGGAGCAGAGACTCACACCAGCATGGGATGGGCATGCTTCCCAACATCCTCAGTGCTGCAATCACCAGACCTCCTCATTTGCTGAAGAGATTCTTCAGTGAAAAATAATTGGAAACTTCTCTGGCAGTTGCTGGTTCTTCTGTTTCACCTCAGAACTAAGTGATGAAGTTGCTTTTGCTCTATGTTCAACAGGCAGATTTGAGGTACTGAACATCCTTTTGAGATACTGAACAGCTAAAATTACATTCAATTTTCTCATCTAGCAGTACTTAAAGAAAATTTCCTGCAGCACACAGTATCAAACTTATGCACTAAGTTGCTGTGGTTCCTTTACCTTGATCCTAATGGTCCAAGTGGAGTACAAACCCCTCAGAGCACGCATGCTTGACATATTGATTAGGTCTGAATTGCTAGAATCAGTATTCTATTGGCATTTCTTTCCCCAGAGCAACATCCACACAGATCTTGCATATTTTCCATTGCTTAATCACATCTTAGTGTGCTGAAAATCCATGTATGTACTTGCAACATTTTAGCAGTTTTGCAGAATGAGAGTCCTTTTATTTCTACTGGTTCAGTATACAGCCACATGATACACTGAAGCTAAGAAAAACTGGGGAGAATGATTCACAGTAAAATTTTGAGAAGTCCATTTCTTCTAAATCAAGGCAGAAACAATTCCCACATAGTCCATGAGCAGTGACTAAATACTACATTATTTTAAATTTGCTTAGTGCTATAAATAATCATTAGTGACAATACTACTATAATCTGAAAACAAGGCAGGGGTAAGACCTGATCTACATCTGTTTTATATTTAAAGTGTTCATACTTGTCTATTATTTTATATGTATACACTTTTATAAAACAACAACAAATAAAACTGTCCCCACAACAATAAACAAGGTATATTGTACAGCTTATAAATTATGGTATACTGTAAAACTGATATTACATCCTATAGGTTATGGGACACATGAATAAATAGACAATGATATATTAATTTGCAAATTTAACAAGGAATTTTAAGAGAGGAAGTAAGATATTACATACAATGGGGCTGATTCATCATTACTGCTTTTATTCCAGTTTAAAATAATGGCACTTTCATGTCATGGGAACCTTGGAAGCAATAACAGAATGAATCACTGTCAATACATATGATTTGGCAGAGCTGTAACCTTTTAAGAGCAACCTGAATTTCTTGGAGTTTGAGTGCTTGACTTTGCAACACTGAAGTTGAATTACCCACGTGTAATTTCTCTGCCTGTCTGTTCAATAGAGGGGAGGGAAGTACTTGTCTTACAGTATTCACCAGCATTGCTTTTTGATTTGGAAATACTCAACTTATTGCTTTGCCATTGCTCTTTTCACAGCAAACCAGAGCCAAGCCATGGAAGCCAATGGCAGTCCCATGGGTCCACTCCACTTACTAGTGGCTGATGTGTTGGCTTTTAATGATAAGTGGCACTCTAAGTCTCTAATCACTATATAGAATTTAAACCCCTAAGCTACTTTGGAACATTCATACATTTTATCTACTACTAAATTTGCAAATATGACTTAATTACAAGTCTGTAATCTAGTTAAAAGCTTTTAAGTCCACTGAAGCCAAGATATGCCATAATATTCATACAACTACACATATAGTTGTACCTAATTCCTCATTTTGCAGTGCTGCAACTCCCCAGCAGTAACAGAAATGTATGTATGTACACATGTAACAGAAAAGGAGCAAACCAGTGTTGTGTTGTTGTGTCTGCTGTTGTCATGCTCACTGATTACACCTAGAATAAAACCAGTATCAGCTGAGGACTGTTTGAGGAAGAGAAGCGCAAAATGCTGCTCAAGAATATCTGATGCCAGATGCTTGGTAGGTAAGTGGTAATATTGGACATGAAGTGATACTTCTGATTGCTAGGGCTGCTTATGCTTCTGTCAGTCATGGCTTCTCTGGCTACTTGCAGAGCAGGATGATGAGGTCTAATGGGAAAGCTGCCTAACTGTCATAAAAACTGATATACATGTCTGCTGCACCAGACAATTTGTCCTTCAAGCCTTGAAAGAGCCAGGAGGCAGCCATGGCGGGGCTGAGGGGTCAAAGGCAGCTGGTGATTTTATGTCCAAGTTAGATTTAAAGAAACTGTATGTTTCACACTGCAAACCAATGTTCATTTTACCACAGAACCATCAGATTCAACAACAGGGTACCAGTGCTTATGCACTAAGCCTTCCCAGAACAACACAGGAGCACAATTTTCAAAGACACATATTTATATATCTGATAACCCTTTTGTCCCCCTTACTTAAAATCAGAAATGCTTTAGGACACACATTCACACTAAAAAAAACCCAAAACAATACAAATTTTTTGTTGTTGTCAAATAGAAAGTGGCAGGTAGTACTACATCATCGTTTCCTGGTCCCACTGTTGCCACTGGTGGACTTACTGAAACTTCTGCTCATCTGTGGGAAGTGTACAGTTGGTGTTCTTTCAGTGGGGCCATACAGCCCTAAATTCCTGGCTGTAGCTGACTTTCGAAGAGGCTTGACACTAGGAAAAGGATTGAAGACTTGTGGCTTTGCATTCCCAGGCTGGGGAGATTTAGGCTGGTTTCCACTGTCGCTGGATGAACTGGAGGACTCTGACAAACGTGGCTGGGTGGACTGATGGGATGTTGACTCAGCATCAGTTTTGTTATCTGAGGTGAGTTCCAGTGCTTCCAGTTTTAGTTGAACCACTGACAGGTTTGTACTGCTGTCTGTAAAGACTGGCTCAGATGGCTGCCTGTCAGCTTTTAGAGTAGTCCTGTCATCTAAACCACCTCCTTCTCTTTCTCCAAAGTCAGAATGTTTGGCAATCTCCTCTTTCCCACCAGGACTATTTGTTTTACAGCTCTCACTCTGCTCCTCTATTAGTCCTATGGTATCCCCATAGCCCAGCTGGCCTTTGGCCCTAGCAATATTCTTTCGATGAACTCGTATGTGAGTGCGCCACGGAGAGTTCAGTTTTGTTTTAAGATCTTCTTGGGGAATGGGAGACATCTTCCCTGTAGCATGACTTGGGATGTGAATAACAGCATTTTTGAGAGATTTGTTATTCAATCTCATCTTCTTTCCTAAAAGGAGGTGATTTATCACTGGAGAATGGTTTACCTGAGAAGGGAGGAGGCTGGTAACTGGCCCTTTGTCTGAAAGAAAGTGTTCAAAAGAAACACAGTATTGTTAAAGAACAAAACAAATCAAGGTTCCAAGGATCCATCATGAGATTTGATGCCTTCCTTGAGGTATAGCAATGTTTTGTAAGAATTAATGTTATTTTAAAGAAACCAAACAAAAAAACCCAAACAAACCCCTGAACTTCTCTTACATCTTGGAGTCCAACAACTTCGATTTTCTGTCCTCCCTCCCTGCTTCTTACCACTGGATAAGTATGAAAATCAGTCACAACAAAATTAGCTCCTTGAGTTTTGAAATTGCACTGTAACTGATAGTTTAGTGTTAATATTGACTTCTGGTATTTCCCCTCTCCTTCACTTCTCTTCCAACCCTGAGAGGCAATTCAGTCCCTATAGGAGATTAGCCAAATAAGCCTCTCCACAAGGTTTATGTGACTAGAGAATGAACCAATGGGTTTTTTTATGGATAAACCACACTAACTCTTTCCTATTCGGTCCTCTTATTAAACCAGACCAGTAGAATCAGAATTAGGTAATTAGATGATAGTTTGATTAAACCACAAACCAAGCCTAACATCATGATTAGTAAGATTAGAAAGGTTTGTGTTTGTGGGGTGGCAATCCTTGGGAATCAACATTTTACTGTTTGCACTGTTTCTACTGGCTACAGCCTTTGTTCAAAGCAAAGACTTTGCCAGTATTTAAAAAAAAACAACCAAAACCAAAATCCTTACAAATTTTGTCAACATTAATGAAAAACTGCAGCTCTATGTATTCAAATGTTCCTGATAGAACAAGTTCAGACAACCTAGAAGAGGAATAAACATTCTCCACAGCGACCCATCTGCATGGTTCAATGCCGACTTAGAAAGATGTGGAATGAGTGGAGTGGGCTGTGCTCAGGTTGCACACCCACTAAAACCTTCAGCTGCCCTTCTCATGCTAGCCCACACGCTGTTGAGTTTGCCAGTTCAGGAAACAGACTCCATAACGTGGATTGCTAAACAACAGACTGATGTTCAGCTCAATCCTCACAGTACTATCTATCATTATGGATAGGTAAACTGTCAGCCACAATGGAACATCTAAGCCAGTTCTTCACCTGAAAAATTTGTTGTGCTCAGACAAACTCAGAGGAGTTAGGGTAATATGGAGTGGCTAGAAAGCTACCTGCCACTTGGTCTGAAGTGGCATTTCACTTTTTCCAGTGCATCAGTATGTCAACTCCAAGAATGCCAAAGATGGAAAGTTTTAATCAGAGCACCCAGAGCAGAATGCACCCAGATAGCAAAGACACTTTAAATACCATTGTTCAGCTGGTCCCTGGGACCTGAAAAAATCCCAGGGTCGTCATCTTCAGATCCTGACAAAAGAAGAAAAAACATCACCTTCTCATTTACAATCTGTCTATGTGAAGTGGCACCCACTTTAGTAGCACAGTGTTATATATTCTCTCAGTCTTTCTTGCTTTGCCTATTTGATTAAATGTAAAAGAATGTTATTGGCCTTATTCTCCTACAATGAAGTTACCTTGTAATAAATCAGTAAATGAAGCATGTTTTGATATGTTACCTGCTCTGATATACACATGGTGAACCTGCTGTTGCTGCTTCTTCTTTATCCTGGAATATTGCTTTTTCAGAGCGTTAATATCAGTGGTCATACGCTCCATCATCATGCTGTTAAAAGCAGCATGATACTCGCTTCGGCAAGAGTCTATTGCTCCTGGACTTAGCTCTGCAATGTTACTGGAACCCAGACTTTGTTCTTCATTCTGATCTGCACAGAGTGGGAATAAAGCACAGGTGAGGAATAAATTCACAATACTGAAGAGTTCCACAGAAGATCTACAAGGGAAGTCTAGGTCTTACTCCTCTTGTCTTATTTAACTGTACTCTTTTATTAAAAAATTACTATAATAATGAGGAGAAAAGACAGCATAGAAAGAATCGTGGCTTGCAGGTTCTACCTCCTAAGGAGTCCTTCTGCTGTGCCTTTTGCAACCACTCTTGTCTGTCCTGCATTGGCCTTTGCAGCCATCAGTGCTTGGAAAAAGCGCTTGGGAAGAGTGTGGATGGAGCCCTCCCTGGATCTTCGTTCGTGAAGCCTAGCCATGATGACTATACCATCCATATTTAACAAAGCTGCACTACTTATAATAAAAAGTATTATATTTCTAGAACTACTGCTTAAAAACAGCAAGGGTTTGAGGGGAGTTTAAAGACTACAAAGGTTAATTAACACAGCAATGCAAAGTTATAAGCACAGTTCTTCAAATACCCAAAAGCACGTCAAGCCATCACTAAAGTAATTCAGAAACTGATTATTAAAGATGTTCAGTTACAGTATACAGTTATAGCACCACAGGGAGAAAGCTGCTAGTAGAAACAAAAGGCACAGGCAAGAGCAGCTAAGGATCAGGTAACTTCAGAGGGTCTCTGATCAACAGCTGCAGAGCAACAGCAGCAGTGCAATTTATTTTCCCAGCTGTTTCGGATGCACCACCATACTGGCACGCCAGGGTCAAGGGGATAATTTATTTTCAAGGGATGTTTGTTTGTCTTTGGCTTAGTTTGCAACAGCAGTTTGATTTTCTGACTAGCTTGAAGCAGCAGCCAGAGACTTCCAGTCCCTCAGGAAGGGAAAACCAGAACACTACAGTAATAAAGAGGAAAATTACAGCTTACAGATCTCAGCAAAACCAAGCCATATGATGGTTGTGTGGCTTGATATGTAATCAGGTAATGGTGACTGCTACATCAGTACAGGGGTTTTTTTGGTGGTGGGGGGATGGTAAGGTGGGGATAGATAACTATGGCCTCTCCCAGGATATAAAATCACTTTGAACCAGTGGCATTTTTTAAAGGCTGCTGCACATTAACAAATTATCTGCTTTTCTTGTATGAAAAAGAATTTTGTTCTCTTTGTAGAGCTTGCACAGGGGAAGACAGAATTCTTACAGAAAACCTATTTCAACGTGGAGGGATTTGAAACACAGTGACATTTTATCAGAACACTCTAAACCATACCCTTTTTTTTTTTCTGTTTTTTTTTTCCCAAAAAACTGAATACATCCAAAACATACCACAGTCTGAAGGTTTGGCCAAAAGGACAGTGAAATGACCTGCAGAATTCATTCACTGCTGACAGATTCCAGTATTAGCCATGCATATGGTAATAAAGGTCAAGATTATTTATTACATGCACACTCTCAGACAATGTTGACTACTAACAGCTCAGTTGGAAATAAGCATGCATTTAGGGTGGGCTTTTTTCCACACATGCTCTTCTTGTGGGTGGCCATCACTATGGGGTTGGGTTTTTAACCATTACTGTAGCCAAATCCTTAACCTGCACTTTCATTTATTGTATACATACAGCCTTCAAATTTGACTTTGAAGACATCTTCATGGACCACAGAGCAAGTCATCTGGTACCTGCTGTAATCTCTACAGGGGTATAAACCACAATTTTCATAGCAGCTTCCACAGAGCAATTTCTGCAAGGTCATACATATTAAGCTATGGTTTTCTAAAATGAATAAATGCATTTTTACCTTTCATCTGTTTCTGGTATTTTTGGAGCTCTGGTGCCAAAAAGCCAGTTAATGGTCCAAGACAGCCAATTGCATTGGCAATTGAGTCTTCATCATCTAAGTCATTCTCCTCATCACTGTCTCTGGTCCTGCCTACCCTTCTATCAAATGAAAACATGAGAAAGAGATATTCTTAAATATGATAATTACCAAACATCTTTATCTTCTTTAGAAGCATACAAGGGAGGATGCCACCTGCCTTTTCACTATCTGTGTAAGGTAAAGAATAACCTTACACACCATAAGCAGGACACTTCAAAACTTACCCTGAGAGTGAAGTTGATTTTACTGCTGCAGGGAAAGGAGTAATGTTGTACGTGTACTTCTCCCTTAATTCTGCCAGTTGTGGGAAAGGAAACTGAGCCATGGTATAAACAGTCTAGGGAAAAATAAATAAAAAATACCGCTTTTAAAATTTTTGCTTTAACTAACACTCCCACAAAAAGATCTCTCCATGAACAGACTTCCACAGTCTTGCAGGATTAAAGGCTGCACATTCTTATGTGCTGAAAGAAAATGGAAATGGTCTAGTTTTACGACTCAGAGAGTATTTCCTGTAAGAAAAATAAAGACTGACTCACTATAAAAACACATGGTTCAGAGAAAAAAAAAGATTCAAATGGAATTGCTAACATGAGATGTAGGTCTTTTTCAACTCCTGTACTTATTTAATATTGTCAATCCCCTCCTTGTCAGCACAACAAAACTCTTCCTCCTCCAATTACGGTTTCACTTGCATAAATATATTATTGAGGTTTTGGGGATCTTCCAGAAAACCTCTATTTATGCTGAAGTATTCAATAAGGTATTGACACTAGCACAGATGGGAAGGAGCAGATCCTCACTTCATTGTGGACTGTTAACAGATTCATTCAGAGCTTGTGTGAAATCACTTCAAAACAAAAGTTAGGGCCAAAGAAGGAGGCCCTAACATTAACTAGCTAACTCTTCTCTGTCTCTGGTTTTGATTGTTGTTGTTTGGGGGGCATGGTTTGGGTGCTTTTGTTTTAGGATTTTTTTTGTTTGTTTGTTTGTTTGTTGGGGGGGTATTGGTGGTTGATTTTTTTTCAAAGACATTTGTTCTGTGGTGAACAAAGAAACCTGTCTGCAACTCTCAGTACTCGACATGTAGTCCCTAGAACATAAAACAAGGCCATAAAAAATTCTAATATGTTTTATTTATTCAACATTCAGAGTTAAGAAAGATAAATAGTTGATTTACTTCAATACTCAAAGAAGATAGTTGCAAATTCATTTGCTTTCAGCATTATTTTTTCTTCAAGTAAGTTTGTAATAACAGAATGTGTGTCACCAGCCAACGTGACATAAAGATATATTCATTTCAATATCACTGCTGGTTCTTTCCTACCTATTTAAGTTGCCTTTTCCCTGCTTTTGTACACTTAAAACTATTCAGGACTTTCAAATAACTGGCACACAATTCATTGGGAGTCTCAATTTCAGAAGTAAAAAGAAAAAAAAAATAGCCAAAATACCAATTCTCAGTTTCTCTGAGAATTACTCAGAAATTACTGAAAAATATTACAGCTTTTCCCCATCTTGAAAATGAAATGCCCTCTGAAAGACAGCAACATAAAAATTCCTCATTGATTATGACAGGAAATCTTAACTACTTTTTTTCTCTTCCTGTGCTGTTAAGTTAGTGACATTTTCATCTGAAGGCAAGTGGCCTCAATTAAGATGAAAGGAAATGTTGAACTATTCTACATACTCCATTCTTGAAGAGTGCCTTGTGCTAAATACGCTAAGGCAAATCGCAGACATGAAGTCAGTGCTAGATCTTTGCTGACAGAAAAAGATCAAAATAACAAGTTTCACTAAAAGCAGTGATGTAAGCAATGAGGAGCAGGAAGCACACTCCTGGCTGGATCAGGCACAGGTCAAGAGTGCAGCTCAATAGGCTTTTACAGTTCAAGCCATGCACAGATGCTAAGGCAAGGAGGATGCCTACAAAAACCCAGAGTATGAACTGAGGCTTTGCCACCCCATGGAAGTACAATGCTACTGTGAAAGACAAATATTCTCTAGGGCCTGAACAGCAATATCCTGGCAGTCTACCAGACGAAGGAATTTTATGATGTGGAGAAAGACCTACCTCCAGCTCAATGTGTCTGCCTGTTTGTTTGATCTCCACCACACTTTCCTGTTTTTTTTCCCCATATGTCTGAACTGTCTCCCTTCATAGAGAAGGAGGAGTGTCTGGAATTTATTTCTACTCTTTAGATCAACAGCCTTTTCAGGTAACTTGTTCCATATGCTAGTTACCCTCTACGTGTAACAGTCAACTCAGAGTCCTCCATTTACTCCTTGCACCTACTGGTTTAAATTATGCTTATAGCTTTTGCCTGTCTCCAATGTGTGTCTCTTCCAGATCCTGTGCAATTTCATGTAGCATACATGTTTTTAGCTTAATTACTTGTTATCAGATTATAACTGGAGGCCTTGCTTGCCACAGGGCTGAGATCCACAAACAAAGATTTATGCTGATGCAACTTCCACAAGAAATTAAAAAAAACAAACCTTGTCAATCAACACCTGTGATCTCTTCACTGCTATGCTTCAGAGTCAAAGCATCCTGTTCCTAGTTTGTACATAGCCTTGGGTGCCATTTGGTTAATTCTGGTGAAACTGTGCCAGAGGGAAGCAGCCTACACACAATGCAGCCAAACATCTTATTTATGGCCATAAAGGACAGATTCCTGGGAACAAGATTCCCAAGAGCCTGGAAACAAGAAAAGAGACAAGGAAAAAAATGTCTCTTCTCACCTTAAATCAGTAGCATTTGTCAATCCTTTGCCTCACCCTAAAAATGCAAAGCCATTTACAGCCTCATCAGAACACCATACAGAAGGTGAGCTGTGGCTTCCAAAGGAGGTGAGCAGTTTTGCAGACAGCACAAACACACTTATCTCAAGAGCAGCCCCACACTGCTTTAAGGCTCTTCTCTCTTTTCACTTTCACTAACAAGACAAAAAGCAAAAGCAGGAACAAACCCAAAATAAAATAGACAAAGTGCTACTCAAGTAGAAAATTAACAGTGAATACCATCAAATCAGGGTAACTGTCTATGGGAGGTAGTCTGAAAAGCTAGGATACTACAGAGGGATTAATCCCTGTCCCCCTCCACTAGAGCAAACGCAGAGATGCCTTTTCCTGTTAGCTTCTCATCTCCTTTATGTTTCTAGGTACACAAACCAAATTAGTTTAGCTATTCACTTTCTGAGAAGGCATGAAAGTGTGTACTCAATCTAGCACGTGCTATTTAGAGTATCTGCAAACAGACAGACCTATAGACCTGGCACACAGTCTTCTGGCTATGTGTTAGAACCTCAGTTTATTAATAGGCCAATTCAATGACATTACTGAATATTGTATTTATCTTCTGGTCCTGAATACATACTCAGTCTAGTATCTGACGTGTATAACATTTACCTTCCCATTTACCTAAGCTGTTCAATCTGAAAAAGGAGGAAGCTGGAGGCTTCCTTGCTCCTCCAGTCCCTCCACGTTCTCCTCAGCACAACATCATAAGAATTCTTGCCATGCAAGGGCCAAATCTGCAAAAGCTTTAAGCTCTCAATCCTAGGTATATACACTGTCTACATGGGAGGGAGGCAGGCATTTTTCATGATAAACTTACACCAATTATACATGCTGGTGAAGAGAATGAGGACAAGAGTCCTCTGACCTACTTTAGGCCTCTGCTCTGTCAACGCCTACTCCTGAAGCCTTACTTCCATCCTCAAACTCCCAAGGGAAATAGGTCTTGTGGAGCACAATTTGTTTTCTATTGGCAGAGAATTGCCTGTTACCCTGCACTGGTTTAAGTGAGCCTGGACAGGTAGTACAGATGTAAATGTTAAGTGTCATGCAAATGTAAGGAAAAGTGAGATGATTGCCACCAGCAACCTTTACCGAAATGCATGAAGAAGGCAGGATAGGATATTAATCCTTTCCTGCAGTAGGATACTAATCCTTGAGCCACCCTCTAAAAAGTATTAGATGTACATTCACCATGCTGATTTTGAGTTCAAAAAAACCCAACATTTTGAAAACAAGGCAGTCTAAACATTCATTTCTGGGTGACTCCTCTGAAATTGTCTTAAGTAATTTAAAAAACAGTGTCTTGAAGCAGCCTGGATCCTTTCCTTAATGCAATGGTTCATATTTTCTTATTTAATTCTCCAAGACAAAACTGTTCAAATGCAGTAGCCAGACATATGCTGGCATTCCTATCCCATAATGGTCAACTCTTCTAGCACCTAATTCTCTCCACTTCAAATGAAGAGAGCCTAGAGTGAACACCTCAGATAGGGGTAGCTACACTGCCAGTGCCTGCCTTTAACTTGAAGAATGCTATCTAAACTACAGTGTGATTTCTTCAACAGACAGGACACGTACACAAACCAGACACACTGCTTCTCTGTGCAGAAAACTCAAGCCTGCTACACTCTCCATACCAATGGCAATCCTATCCTACTATAACACTCCTGTCAGTGTCACAAAATATATATGAATACACATATACTTTGCACCAAGTGCTTATTTTCTGCTGAAGCACAAGACAACTGCTTATTTAGTATACTTGTAGTCACAATATTAAAAAATGATCCTTCCATCCCTCCAACTAAGTTACCTATGCCTTATCTTCTATTACACACAAGGGGATGAAAGAAATCCACACTCAGTCACTAAAGCTTGCTTTAGCTTTCCTAATACTGTTCTTTGTCACAAATGCCACATCTTGATTTTGTACTACACTTGAGATCAAGAACTGAAATACACTGAATATGAGGTGTCACCTCATGCTGCCCTCTTCATACATCCTCAGTATCTGAACTGTCTTGTGAGAAACCTTCACACATATTTAAAAAGCACGTGAGTACCAGCTGCATTTCCATTTTTGAAGCAGAACAAAGCCACAGTGCTCACCTCTTGCATTCCTAGAGCTCCCTCATCAGACAAAACAACAATAAACCAAAAAAATCTGAATGTAATTTTTTACCAGTACTTCCCCAGACTAGGGAAGTGTATTGTTATAGACATTCACTAAGTTTTGCTTCTGATAATGGGTAACAGAAGTCACCTGCTAACTACTCTTAATAAACTGTAGCATGAAGTCTTTATAAAGCATCTAAGCAGGCAACATCTCAGGGATGTCACAAAGAAGAGTAAAGGTGAACCAATAAAATTGTATCTGCAATGTTAAAGGCCCTTTCCTTTCCCAGAACAATGTGGATCTTTGTTCTCATACAATGATGGATGCTTTAAGAGTTCAGGGACTGCAATTATCTGCAAATGTCTTGGTTTATAGTTCACTGACTACTGTTCAGGGCTTTTTAATTTTTTTTAAATAATGAAGAATCTTTTTTTCCCCCTTTTCACTTGATAAACTCCTCTCCCACAGTGTCTGCAGAATGAAAAGAACACAGTGTAATAAATAAATGAACAAAACATAAAAATAAAAGAACACCCAAAAAGTTTTGAGTCTACATCTTATTTGCTTAAGTCCAACTGAGAATTGTATCACAACTAACTTTCTGCTCTCAACACACAACTTTTATCAAATGGAGCCTAATGACTCTCTATGCTCAATGTATAAGATAAGATTTTAGCTTTAACTGGAGGTCATCTATTTGTTTCATTGACATACTAGCTCAACTTATCTCAAACTTTTATTCTTGGGAGAGTTTAGGCTTCTGCAGTATCTGAACAAAAGCACAAATTTGTTAGAAATTAGCAGCTGAAGGATGCACAGAAAACACAAACCACAACTATATCACAATTACTCACCTGCATGAGTTCATTGCTGTCAATCAGACTGTCTTCCAGCATCTCCTGGGTCAGCTTGCCCATGGTACTGTAAAACTCATCTGCAGTTTCACAACACTCTATTTGCCTACATCAAAATATATGTTGGGTCTTTATGTTATTTTTACATGTGATTACATACCTCCAAACCAAAACTGAACTTTCCACCATCATAAAATCTATGTTACCATTAGTCTCCTGAATTCTTAAGTTTATTGCAGTATTTTCAGATAAAACTGTGCAAATCACATTGGAAATGCTGGTACAGCAGAAGGACATACTGAGCAGAGCTTACTGTGCTGACTACTTGTGATAAAGGATTTGGGCATGCCCAGACAGGTTATTCCCTCTGCTCCTTTCACTTCTGTAACATGAGAATCAGTAAATCCTGCTTCCTACAAGCATGAGGCAGCTCTCTGATCAGTTCAAAAAGGGAGCATAAAGGTTTGACTGCCTCATCACTGATTCTTCTCTATGCACCAAACACTTGAATTCACTGGTTGAACTCTTTTGGTCAGACAGGAACACATTTGCTGGCCAGAAAACATTCTGGTGCAGTGAATTAAGTCATTGTATTCAAAAGACCTGAGCTCACATAATGCAGAATAAAGGAAATTTCACTCATATCCTTGCATATTTGTGAACGTTAATTCTAAATTAGAGATATAGACTTGGTTTGTGGGTTTTGTGTGTGTTTTGTTGTTGTTTGTTTTGGTGGTGTGCCTATTGGGAGGGGGATTTTAGAGGGGTAGTCAGATGTCATATTTTGTTCTGGTTTTCCCCATACTTCTCTTTAAATTTCTAAAAACACAGAATCACCCACAGAGCTTCAGCTAGAGGAAAAGAAACTTAAGATGCTTTTGTGAGTTGCTGTTCTGCATCCATTAGGGTCAGCTGCTAAACATCCTCTCCCATCAAATGAAAAATCTCATTTGGTTCTGTCCCAAACAAATGCATTGCTGGCTACATATTGAAGCCTCCCCTGTAAAATACAGCTGCTGGAACAGCCAAAAAAGTACACTGCCTTTTTTCTTAAGATTTAGAAGAGGAAGCTTCCCTTGATCTTCAGTTTCTATAGGGAACAACCACTAAAATATGAAACTCCTACTGAAATCTCAACTGAATCACACTTGAGCTAAAAGAATGATTAAGCAGTTTAAAAAAAAGGGCGGGGGGGGAGAAAGCAGAAGCATGATATGTAGCTAACTATCACAAACTTACTGCTTACCTTCTCTGATGCCTTCAATCTCTCCTGACCTCCTCATACTGCTTTCTCTACTGCATCTATTTTTACCTCCCCATTCCTTTAGGCACCCTCAAAACAGAAGTATGATTGAACCACCCACATTTTAGAAAAAGCACTTCTCACCCCATTTTCATGTCTAGAAAGATAGTCTTGAGAAGTGTGAAGATCATAAGACTGTGATCACTATTTCAAGCCCCACTTCTTTAAATTCCCTGTTCTTTTTCTAGTGGGGAAGAAAGAGGAACAAAATCACAATCTTCTCCCAGCAAAACCAGTCTCGAGCTTTTACTTCCTTGTCTCATTTGATATAGTTTATCACAAACTTACTGTATTTCAACTCTTCTTCAGTTTTAGTGACTCATCATCTTCTGAATCTCTGGTTATCCCACCAATGTTCCTTTCTGTTAATTGTCTGCAAAGCTGCTAAATCTTCTCCTGTTTTTCACAAACAATGGCTACAAGGTGTGCAGTGTGATCAGCTTATGCTTTTGAACATATTCTTAGGGACTTCATTGTATTCTTTCCAATTTCTATAAACATATGTCTTTTTTTCAAGTTTTGTGGTAAAATCTTCAAAGCAGTGACTTTTTTAAATCATGTTGAGTTGAAACATTTGTAACTACAGCTTTTAAGTGCACAGAGACCCACTGCAATAGGCCCTTTTCTCTAAAGGTATGGTGCACAGTAATAAAGCACAATGGGACTTCATACAGCTTAATCCTAATGCAAATGATTCATGCATGTTTCATTCATGAACTGAACAAATAAAGCTCTTAGGAAATTATTATTCTAATTGTTATTCTTCAGATTAAAAATTAAATATACTAAACATAGCCTCTTACAATGCTACTGGCCTGCAGTGCTCCTTTATTCAAAAAGAAAAAAGAAATTAAACCTCCACAGAGAGAACTGAGCATAAGTCCCAGTTGCTCAGACTCAGGGAAAAATGAAAGGTGAGTGTGAATAAGCATAAAAAGAATTTGATGGAGCTGCTGATGCCAGCTGAAAAGCATTTCCAGCTGAACTAACATCTGCTCGACCTGTCAAAGCTCACACCTCCCACTGAAGTCAGTGACAACACTCATTTTTCCAGGAGCACTGTACACTCTCTGGAATGCAAATATTTGCTATGATAACAGAGGAGTTTTAGAGGAACTAATCATCTCTTGGTGTTTTCCCCTATGTGGTGAGTTTCCAAAGGCCATAAAGAACTGTAACAGAAACTTGGCTAGAATTATAAAGGAACTTATAAGAAGGCTGCAGAGGGCCTGTTTGCAAAGGCCTGCAGCGAAAGGACAAGGGGCAATGTTTTTAAACTGGAGAGAAGGAGATTTAAATTGGACATTAGGAAGAAGTTCCTCACCACAAGGGTGGTGGAACACTGGAACAGGTTGCCCAGGGAGGTGGTTGAGGCCCCATCCCTGGAGGCATTCAAGGCGAGGCTTGACAGGGCTCTGGGCAACCTGATCTAGTTGGGGATGTCCCTGCCCAGTGCAGGGGGGCTGGACTAGATGAGCTCCAGAGGTCCCTTCCAACCCAAACCATTCTATGATTCTCTGCTTCAAAGCTGAGATTTAAGAAAATTTGTTTGCAGGCTTTAACAGGAAAGAACTGTGCAACACTAAAGCATTCTTTTAGTAGCACTGAATTCTTTTATGGGGTACAGCCAATAGGCTTAAATCCTTATGCCTCCCTGAGTGAAAATAAGGGAATTAACATCCCTAGGTTCAGTTACCCAACTAAATTAGCTAGTCACCCTCAAATCTCTCTGTATGTCTTTTTATTTACCAGCTCCCTCAGAGGTCTACATCCTGGAAAGCTCAACCAACCTTTAGCATAGCATGAAGACATTATAGACAGGCAGTGCAAACAACTGGAGACATTTCCTACAGCAAGGGTCAATTAATCATCATGTCCATTCTGACACAATGTCAGAAGCACATCTTTTTAGGGAAGCCAAAGAAGCACTTTGTGCAGCTTTTCCACAGAAGACCCATTCTCCTAAAAGATTGCATCTTGTTTAGAATAAAAACATGTTCTTCAGGGCAGTGTAAGTTACACATTGCTCATACTGAAAAGAAAAATCAAATGACCACTTACTCTCCTAACTTCGCCCAGATAGCCAAAGCAACTCTCAGAATAATTTCAGAGCCTTCAAAGAATACTGAATCCCAGATCTTCAGAACTGTATGGTTAGGCAGGCAAGTGGCAAAGAGGGTCAAAAACCACTGCATTGTGAAGACATTTGTAAGTGGGGGTTCATAGCCTCCTGAAATACATAAACAACAAACAAAGAAGCTTAAAGTAATTGCAGTTTACTATTACTTCATTGGTTTTAATATCCTGAGGCACTGTCAGCTTAGCAGAAGCGATTGCAACACATTCAGTTTTCCTTTTGGCTTGTTAATTTTCAAACAAGATTTAGTATTCCAGCCCTAAAGTCTGAAGTTTTACTTTCTTGTTATGCTCAGAGAACACTTTGTGCATCCTAGTATCATCTGATGCACTGAAGGCCATGCACAAACAGGCTGCTGCCTTTGAAAATGCTTTCAAACAGCAAATACTTCCTTCATACCCTTTCTTTGTTTTTATACAGTTTGGGTACAGTCACAGTTTACATGGATCATGGTAGCAGGATCTTTTCTAAGATGGAACTCTGGGTGCACTTATCTTCCAGTCTGAAAGAAAACACAACCAACCAACCACAAAAACCAACCCTCCTCAAAACACAGACAGTTTTCAGGTAGCAACCCAAAACGTCATTCTGAGTTTTGCACATGTGTATTGTTAACTGTCCAGGTGAAAAAAAATCTAACCAACCTAAGCAGCCACCACTGGCTTTCACATTTTAACTCTTCCCAGAACAGTTATGTGAGCTAGCAACTACAAGGAGCAATGACAAGACAGGTCTTGAGCTAAGGCAAGAAACAACCTTTTCAAGGCAGCCCTTGTTCTAAGCTGAGTGTTAAGAGTGTTGTCACTCCAATACATTTTACATCCTTGTCAACCTGATTCTGTTTGCAGTTAGTGATGGAACAAAATCATTTCCCCTATTATTTTTTCCTGAGAGCAGCACTTATTTATGTTAAGATTACCAGTAACAGAAACCATCATCTTTCACCTTGACAATTTTAAATTTATATTCTAAGCAATAAATTCATGTAAACACTTAAAAGACTTTTTTTAGACCAGTGTTCAGATAAAACAATAGCGAAACAGAATTTAATAGCATCTTCTGCTGAACCTACCTCCACTTTCTCTGTTAGCAGCTCTTTGCAGGGTGTCTAAGTGCTGGGATAGTTCAGGAAGCTTCATTTGTAAAAGATCTCGGAAAACAGCCATATCCACAGAGAGAGCACGGAGATTATTAACAAAATAGCTATCAGGAAGCACCTTATCAATTAGGTAAATCATGATCTGTGGGGAAAATGAAATATTACCCTGTAGGACTTATAGAACCCATTTTTTTCTAGGAATAACAGAAAAAAATATTTAGCATTTCAAAGTTCTCTATTCACCTAAAGAATGGCTTGGAGGCAGTGGCAACACATGCCTCTGGTATCCCCTTTATATTCAGAGAAAACACTACTACTTTAAACATCCACAGGTACTCTAGCTATCTGCAAGCAACCAAGGTGCAAAGGCCTTTTGAAGCTGTCCAGAGTATGTGAATCACAGATGAAAGAAATCAATGTCACAGTAAACTATGCCCAAATTAGAAGCATTAGTCAAACCAAAAGCAACTTTTGATACTTCTGATGGTGTACGTGTTTAGGAGATTCTCCACACTGTTGGGAAGTTCCACTGTCCATTCTCTGATTAACTACCATAACTAGAAGACTGATCTTCCAGAACATCTTTCTTCCCCTCTCCAAAATGCAAGACTCTGTTCTTGAAAAAAATACTCTCCACCCATTTTTACTGTGATGGTTGCTGTGTACTACACCTCATCTTGTCACTTTAAGAAGTGCTAAATTAAGCAGCATGAGGCATTTTAAGCAGACATCTGTTTCAAGTGAGATAGCTCAACCACATGGGTGGTAATGTATTAACTGGATACTGTTAAACTCTTGAGAATGAACAAATGCAACAAAGAAATATACAGAAGTTGATGTATACCATCAGCCCAAGAGAAAATGCTGACCTCCACTTTAGAGTCTTTTACAGTCTCTATGGCCAATCAACAAACTGTATCCAGAGAGCCTGCAAGCAGTCATCCCATCTGCTTCAACTCTCCATTAGTCCTTCGTTAAAATTTCAAATGAGCATTCTTATCATGTTTCATAAAGCCTCTAATACTTGAGGGGAACATGGCACCTTCATACAAAGGAGACAATCCTCCTTCCAATCCCTCTCCTTTTGTAAGATGCCCACAGAAATAGCTTGGCAGACACTGGACTTCCAAGAGCATCACCTTACATAGTCTTACTGCTTCCTCTTCTCTCCCGGCTGCTTGCAACCGCATACCACTTGTCATTGCAAGAGGTCATAAGTCTTCTGTTTCATGTTTTAAAGCATGTAGATCAGTAGTCAATAGAGGCAAATCAATAGCTTTCACATATTATTAATGGTTTTGTTTTGTGTTTTTCAAGTGTTACAGTTTGAAAGAAAATAGGTGACCAAAACATGGTACACAAGTAAGCTGGAGTCTCATATTCTGTCAGATGCACTCCCTAACCTTTGCTGAAGACTGGGACACCTCATGGTCTTTTAAAAATATAGTTTATTTTGTTCAGATTTATTTAAACCAATGGAAGAACAACTTAATATAGTAGCATTAACTTACAACTACCCATTTTGTGGGTTTTTTTATTAATTTCTTACGATGGAAGCCATAAATCCTTGATTTGAAAAAAACATTTTGTAAAGTCTTTTGCTGCCTTTCCATTGAGTGGTACTACTTGAGAAGTCTCAGAGCATGGGAAAAAACAGAAATCTTTTTGCAACACTGAAGTCTAATCTATATCACTGACATGTGAACTGTTTTGAGAATGCTTTTTTGTAAAAGCAGCTTCACATATTTACCAGTTTACAACAGATACTTCATAATACAGCTCTACATATTTATATTTACGATTTAACTTTGTAGTACCTTTCCACAATAGGGTGCACTAAAAAAGTTTCAGTATCTGTGAGACTTTTCTGTGTACTCTGATAGCTTCTGCACATGCAAGCTGCAATTTTCTTGCTTACCATAATTTCAGTAGGCTAACTTCGAGGCGTCTTCAGGGATTTAATTTAAACATGCTTACCTTAACTAATGAAGACTCAAGCATCCCTAGCTGTACATTTACTGAAGCTGCTGGGTTCTGTGCTGTTAAAGTCCCATGGTGTCAGTAGTACCATCTGTTTCCCAGACACAGCTTTTGTTTATAATGTCCTTCCCAGAAAGGAGACCTGACTGGCAAGACCCAAGAATCCCCTTGCTCCCTTAACTCCTAGGCTCTGCATTAATTCAAACAGTTTCCCATAGCTCCAATCCTGAGGGCACCTTTACAGGGAACAGCCTCTGCAGCTGTTCCAAAGTCACTCATCACTTGCTTTAGATGACACAGTGAATACAACAATAAAACAGCCACATGCTAACCCTTAGTTCCTTTTTTTTCTTCCCCCTCCCTGTTCATTTTATTCAATTACTATTATTAGGTTTTATTTCCTTCCCTTTTCCCTCTCTCTTCTGGGGAAATTCCAGCCTTGCAAAACCCATGTACTAAGCTTGGAAAAGAAATGACTTCATTTTGCATTCTTAATTTTGGCAGGTAAGCCCCATTTTGGTGTTAACAGCCCTCAGTGTTTTATTGCCCTAGGGAAGTTCGGTGCCTTTCCATTGTCTCCTGAGCACAGGAAGCCTGACATTGCTCACAATAAAAGACAATCCAATAATATAAGGGTGCACATAGCTCTTACAGTCAATTAGGCTTCATAAACCTTGGGCAACTGAATTTCCTATAGTATCATAATGCATTTCAGGAGCTTCGGGATGGTACAAGAACACAGTAAAATAGGACAAATTATAGTTAAAAATACTGAGGAAAATTTTAGCAAGATTTATTGAAAGGAAATTTTACTCTCTGATATAAAGTAGGTATGTTATGGTCTTTTCCTACTACATGCAGCTCTCTACAATGAAATATTAAATACGAGTTAGCTGGACTCTACTACCACAAGCTTTATATTTTAGGAGCTCTAAGTCAATTTAATCATTTACCGTATTTACCATATTTAAATCATTGTCTAAGGCAAAAGAAATAGCTTAGTATCTCAAGTGTAAGTCATCTTTTACTGATTTGACCCCAACTCACACATATGAGCAAGCTGACCTAAAAGACATTTGCACACAACCTTGCCAAAGCTTAAACCACATCCTATAGCAAACTGTATTTCCATTTTCTGAAATATTATAAATTTCATGAAGCTTTCTTTTAATTAGAACAGGAAAAGTCTAAAGAAATAAAGCACTGCATGACAAATGTAGCCTAGAAAGGAGTTTCAAAGTGATTTACTTTCATTGTAAATGTTTATTTTGTGTTTTCCCAGAAATTGCTTTAAAATGCAGCAGATCTATTAACTTCCTCAACATGCTACTGTCACACAAGAGGTTGATAATGGAATCTGAAGGGTTCAGTTGTCTATGGTGTTTGGAAGCAGATTTGATAGTAGTAGTAGCAGTGTTCCCATTTAATTTTATTATGGCCAAGCCCTCATTTGTTTCTGTTTTTTTAAAAAAAAAAAAAAAGAACAGTGATAACATTCAAACTCTTCATTTTAGCTCAGACAGGATAACAAACAATCCATAGACAGAAATTAGTTATCTCCTTTATTCTAAAGTTCACAAATTAAAACCAATCTTCAAGTAATGAAAAAAAAAAAAATAATAATTTTACTCACTTTCAAGGCATCTCCTTCATTGCCCTCCATGACTTCCAGAATAAGTGCAGCTAGTATGTTAAATCCTTGACAATAGCCAACAGATTTATTCCACCTGGCATAAGCCAGCAAAACACGTTTTAACACCACTCGATCTTGCTCTGCCTCCTGGCCACAGTAAGAACTGCAACCAGTTCGGTGAAGATCCTTTAAAAAGCAAAAAAAAAAGACACAAGAACAGACAGAAAAGATGTGCATTTGCCTTCTCCCTTTAGCTCCTCTGCCTCTCCCAATCTTACTTCCACCACCACCCTCTCAATACATACTCCCAAAGTCCATGATAATGTTTCTTTTTTAATCTGTAAACCCTTAGCTTACTGAAGAGAAATAGATTCAGCAAGCTCTTAAGTAAACAAGTTACCTAAAAGAAGTTTATAGGAAGCTGTCACAGAAGATATTAGCAGATCTCTAGGTTTCAAACAGGCGAGATACAACAGCTGCTTAACTGAACAAAAAAGAGCAACTGTTTTTGTCAAAGAATAAAAAGCACTATAGGCAACTAAATTTTCAAATTATATATAAGAAAAAAAACAAACCAGAGACCACGTCCTTGAGCTTTAAAGGATTTATAAGTCAAAGGCAAAACACATACTACGATGTCCAGTTGGACTTGATGATCTTGGTTGGACTCTTTAAAGGTGTCTTCCAATCAAAATGATTCTATGTTTATTATTTCATAAGTAATATCTATAACTTTAAATTACCAAGCACAGATGACAACTGTAATAATCAGAAGCACAAAGTATTTTGCTCTGTGCACTCTAATTAAGGTGACTATAAAACACAATCTCTCCTAGAGTAATACTACCTGAATAGGTAAATAGACTAATATTTAAGTCACCACAGCAATACAAATCTATTAAGCTCTTCCCTAAAACCACCCACTGCTTAAAATATTAAATGTTAATTAACTGAGAAATAAAGGTGTTTCACTCCTGTAAAATAACTCAAAAAAGCTCAATTGCTATATTATAAAACATATTTTTTAATCTTACCAAACTTTTGTGATAGAGGAAAACACAGTGCCTGTGTTTCTTTTAAAATAAAAAAGCAGAAACTGAGGGGGAAAGAAACAGTAATAGTAATTATTTTCCCAGCTAGCACTACCCAGACCAGTCCAGAAGGATCAAAGAGGTTGAGGAAATCATTTTGGTAGGTCAAAAGGAATTAAGATGTAATTTTTGCCAAAACAGTTGCAGAGAACAAAATAGATCCAAATTCCACTAAAAAAAAAATAAATCAACTTTTCATTACAAAATTAAGTAACAAATTAGCTGGCTACCTTCACTATCTGGATGCCCATGGAATCATCATCAGGATTACTTCTTTCATTGAATGTGAAGCGCATGGTTTTATCCCAGTCAATGGCTATACTGTGCAAGTACTGATCAGCTAGGGTCAGCCAAACCTAGAAATACACAAAGCAAGCCAACAATATTCATTATTTCTCAGATAAAATATGAACAGTTTTGATATATACCATCAGATGAACTTCATCAGCTTTGCCCATATGCGATCTGCTGTTAGAATTTGAGATATGCAGAAGAGGACTATATCTAAAATGATTTTTGCACAATTAAAGTAACACCTTGGTCCTTAAAACCAAAAGGAAGGAAACAGTTGTGTCCAGATCAGTGAACTGCCCTTCTAACCTCATAACCAACAAAGAGTTTTATGAAAACGTAACACTGCTGCAAGGCTTCCTGAAACTCAATGATGGATTTATCTCCTGGAAACCCCACAAAAGAAATCTAGTGGTGCTTTGCTCTCTACCAGAGATCTCTTCTGATAAGCTTTGCTGAATAAATAGCATCTGGTATTAACCACTTGAGACTAATCTGAAAGTATCACTTGGATTAGAGTAACTTACTCTAATTAGGGCTTCCTAAACTGTTGGTGCTACACAAAGTTCTGAAAACAAACATTTTGATTATTTTTAAAGCCTAATAATTACCAGAATTTATTTATGCATGTATATCTAAGACAAAGGCTGAACCTTTTTTAAATATCTTTAAAGTTCCTGAACCATGAAAGACAAGTGACAGATCATACAATGACAATAATTAACAATAAAGGATCTTTCTCTTCAGGAAACCTAAAGAAATCATGAAAGCAAACTGGTCGAGTTTTATATCAGCCATTAAGTCACTCAAGTGAGAAAAGCAATTCAGACACTTCCCACAGATTTAAACAGAGAGCTGCATGATGAAGGAATTTATAGACAGCTCTCAGAATCACGTTTTCTGCATTTAAATGTCCCTTCCCACACTTCTGCAAAGCCACTCATGCAGAGGAATGCTGTTGTTCTGCCTTCCAGCAGCCTTTGGCACTGCTGACATCCTACTGATGTTTGCCTGGATTCTTTATCTCTGCCAGCCCCAGAAAACAAATGTCACATGTCACAGCAATAATGCAGATGTCACTCTGCTCCTTCTGCTGCCAGCGACGGAAGCAATCAGAATGCTGCCAACACAAAAATGTTTTCTTTATTTTGGTACCAATCTTAAAATTATTGGGAAGAAAGGGAATAGCAGTGAAAAGACCACAACCCTTTTCATAAGACTATTTCTTTGGTTAGCATCATGCAGTCACCTGTGAGGAAAGAAATAGGCAGAATGAGAAGGAAAAGACAGAAATTCAAGTTAGATGACATGGCAGAGCACACCGTCAGCAAGTCTGCTGATGGCACAAAATTGGGAGGATTGGATGATAAGCTCAAGGGCACCTTGATAGGCTGGGGAAAGGGCTGACAGGAACCTCATGAACTTCAACAAGGAGAAGTTGAGTCTTGCACCTGGGCAAGAAGAATCCTAGGGGCCACTCCGTTGGAAAGCAGCTTTGCAGAGAAGGAGCTATGTGTCCTGTGAGACACCAAGTTGACCATGAGGCAGCAATGTGCCCTTGTGGCAAAGACAGCCAACAGCTTCCTGAGCTGCATCCAGCCAGTCATGGGAGATGATCCTTCCCCTCTGCTCATCACTGGTGAACATCATCTGGAGTGCTGGGTCCAGTCGTGGGCTCCCCAGTACAAGAGAGATACAGAGCTACTGAAGGGAGTCCAGCAAGCAGCTACCAAGATGATTAAGGGACTGGAGCATTTCTCTTTTGAGGAAAAGCTGAGAGAGCTGGGACCACTCAGCCTGGAGAAGAGAAGGCTCAAGACAGATCTAATCAATTTATAAAAATATCTGAATAGAGGATACAAAGAGGAAGGAGCCAGGCTCTTCTCAGTGGTGCCCTGTGACACAAACTGAAACAGGTGTTTCCATCTGACCACCACGAAACACTTTGTTTTACTGTAAGTGTGACGGAACACTGACACAGATTGCCCAGGAAGGCTGTGGAGTCTCTTTCCTTGGGGATACTTGAAAACTATCTGGATGTAGTCCTGGGCAACCAGCTGCAGGTGGTCCTGCTTCAGCAGGAAGATTGGACCAGATGACCTCCAGAGGCCCATTCCAACCTCAGCTTCAATGATCTCTGCCATTCATGTACCACAGAAAAGTGTCCAAGAGACTTACTGGAGTGTAGGAAAAGAATAGTTCAGGAAAGAAAAAAATGGCTGTTAGGTGGATATGATGATAGACTACAGTTGTAGATTAAAAATAAAATCATAGTAGTTTGAGGAAAAGGGTGTCACCATAAATGTAAGTCTTCCATTTCCTTCCCTCCAACTGTAAAGAAGAATAGTTTGGTTCAGAAGAACAGCAAACAGAAAACAGGGAAAGGAAATTAAACTAATGCATCAAAAATATATGGAACTGCATATATTTTATAAAGCTTTAAAAATATTCTTTTTATTAAAACTGCATTTTTAAAGCTGAGATCATGTGACTCAGTTTTATAGAAAACTATGAATAGACTTCCCTTTTTTTAGGCTAGGGAACTTCAAACCTTGTTGAAGAAAGCAATAAAGTAAGTTTAGCAAAATCCCACTGGACCCCTTCCTACAACACTAACTCAGTGCAATTTCCCATTAATGGTGCACTCTACCATTCCACATCACTCCCAACTCTGAACTTCCTTAATTTAAGCAATCTGCCTTTTCCCCATCAAATGTTTCTATGAGCATTCCTGTCAGCACTAGCATCTGTCAACTTTACCTTTGTAAGCATGACAGCCTACACTGGAGATTCACTCTCCTTCAGCTGATCTTCAGCTGCTAGGGCAGCTTCACCAGTGCAATTCTTTGAGACTGACAGAAGGAAGCAATAGCATCTGCACCAGAATAAGTTACCTAAGCCTCAAGCAGAAAGAGCCTGACTATTAAACACATCATCTTTACCTGTCCTCAGTCTCTCCAGCTGCCCTGTGAGGCTATCACTGAATGAACATGAAACAGGAAAAATGCCCAGTGCAACTTAAACTTAAAACTTGCAAAATTTGTTAAAAAACACTGATAAAATTGATGTCCTTCAGCTCTCCTGGGAGAGCCACAGGCAGTGTGCCCCACGAAGTGTTCAGACCTACCTACCTTTCTCCGCCATTCTTTCGGTATGCCCGTCGGCAATCTGGCCACTGCTTTGAGTGCATCATGCCACTAAAAGCAAAAGCATCCAAAAATATAGAAAACCCACCATTAGTTTAATGTAACAGTATAGCAACATTTACAACACTCAGCACATTCATCTCATTTTACTGCATACATCTCAGAGTTGAATTGGTTAATCCACTCACAGGGAAAATACAGATTAATTATTTAATGTTATAAAAAGCTATAATATTCTAGGACACGCAGACTTATTAGATATCTGAGTAAACAATGAAAGCCTATTGCATTTTCCAGACACTAATGGAACAGCTCTTGATGCAAATGTAAATAACATGTTGACATTATGATGACAGATGCACTTTTGAACTAGGGGGTGTATCTTGATTGAAGAGAACCCAATCCTTCATAAAATCAAGAGAAAAATGAATCAAAATTACCTGCTGAAAACCATTCTGACCTAAAGATGGTTCAAGAGTGAATTTCAACTTTGTATCAACCCCTAGAAACGAAAAAAAAAAAAATAATCATGGTCATTATTTTCATTTAGCTCAGATGGAAAAAAAATAAAACAAATCCACAGTTGAAATAAGAACACAAGATTTCAGCTATATTCCAACAACTACAATTCAACCCATTTCTGTGAATTCTTGTCTTCACATTAAGAAGTACAAAATGTTTTTAAAATGCCATTAATAACCCTCTTAACTCTAATGATGTAGCTTGACACAACTCATTTCACTGAAAATCATGTAGTACACTATTGTACAAACTATATTTGTACACTGCAAACTATCAGATTCATCCACAAAAAAAAACAGATACAGAGAGAAACAGCTTCTTTCCATCCATTTCTTGACATTATTAAATTGCTCAAAACTAATTTCTAAGTTTAGGGTGCTAAAATTATTTGATTGTTCAGAATACCAAATCTTTTACCATTCCTCAGAACATAAAGCACATTTGGTCAGTATTCGCATTTAAGCTTAGATTTTATTTTGTCCAGATGACCAAATTATTTTAATTGTTATAAAGCACACCTGCTAATAGTCTACAAAATACTAGGATCTGAAGTTTAGCCTGCACTGGATCCTGATTGTGGCACTGGAGCATGCCATAACACGAAGAACAGTAATACTTTTAATTTGCTTTCTATCCCACACTTGGGAAGGAACAACTCTCGGGCCTTCAGATGCCGCTGTCCAGAGATCAGGTGCTGAACACCACATCGCATCATATCCCCTCAAGCCTTCTGGCATAAAGAAGAAAGTCCTTCTTTATTTTTCCTCCATAATTTAATACTATGTATTGTTACATATTTAAAATTGTTATTCATAGCTTCTTATCTTTCTCAAATATCAAGCCAAACATTTAAAATATATTATTAGCAATATATATGTATATAAAACCCTCCCAGATTTTAATCCTGCAAGGATTTCCGCATAGAAACCAATAACACTTGGTGCTTTGGAGGACTAAGCCTGTGAATCTGACAGAAACCCAAACTATAGTGGCATTTGCTAGTTATAGAATGTAAAATGTCTTTCAGCATTTGCATACTGAAGTGGTAATAAGTAATTTAAAAGCCTTACTGCCTTATAAATATATATTTAAAGACAAAGCCTTCTCCTTCAAGGCTTTTTCCCCACCCACACACCCCTTTGGTGGGGGGAGAGGGAAGAGAAAGAAAGAAAATTCACATAAACCCCAGTATTGTTTAGAATTCTAGCATTTTAGAATTGCATCACTGAGACCTGGGGGTTGGTGCTTTCATTTCCCTGCTTCAGATTTTAAAGACAAGCTTGCCAGATCTAGAAAAAGAAAAGCTCCAAACCATAATAGAAACGTCGTAAAAAATATTAAAGGATTAACAGTTATTCCTGGAAGTAATTGTCTATTAGTATTCTCCCATATAACTCCATGACACTCAGCAGGGATTTCTAAGTAAATCTCTTCGTAAGAATTCAAAGCAATGTAACAGTGTCAGTAACCTACTAAGATAAAATTGTATTATGTAAAAAAGTAAGTCTCATTCCCAAGCAATCTAGTGGTAAGTACTGGAAAACCCTAACACATACAAAAAAAAAAAATACAATGACCAAGAATGCCTCTAATTAAGGTAACAGATGTTGGCATGTTATCTAACACTGCCTTGTAGCAAAGAAGCAATAGCCTTCCAAAATAATCATGTACGCTTTTCAAACTCAGCAGCCAGTTATTAATCACTTCACAGCTAAGACTTAAAAGATCCCAGTAACAACTTCTGTCTTACAAGCCTCCTATGAAAGATGCAAACACAGACAGTCAAGTGTGCAAAAGATCAAGCACAAAGGCAATATAGCTACATTTTGCCTTACTCTGAGGTTATCATTTACATGAACACCATGACCAGGGAGCTCACACATGGGCCCAGAGAGCTGTGTCTCTTGATTAAATGAGACTGAAATGAGACTCTTCAACCTCCACCTACAAAAGTTTATTAAATTATGGCAGACAATTAAAATAAGTATGAAAATTACTAGAAAAGTGACTAACATCACATGGTAACACCAGACTACATAGCACGCTCTCTTCAGTACGGTGAGGAACCTCTCAGTTAGGACACACACTATAATCTCTGGTAGAAACCATGAAGTCTGTGTCCCCTTATTTGTTCCCAGCTAGAAATATTCCCCAAATCAAATTATGTGATAGTGTTTTGACAGAAGAGGGAAAGAGACACAGGGAGTGAGCCACAGACCACAGAGGAATGGCTCCTTATTCCTAACCATTTTAAAGAATTTACATTTCCTAAACCCCCCCAAAATACAACAATTAAAATACAGCAAGTAAGCAACAGGAAAAAAAGTCTGCAACACAAACAGTACAGAGTGAGCAAGGTAAGGCTATACCCATCCAGGAATTTCCTTGGGTATCTGCAGGAAGGCAACTGGCAAGCTGGGAGCAGCATTTCATTGCATGTTACTTATTTCTGGCACATGAACCATCTCGCTACGTGCAGTTTCTGCACTCTTCACTAAATTTGTCCTTGGACTTTGGAGTTTCAAGGAAATGAATGCCTATCCCTACTCCAACGTCTCTTGGTTTCCCAAACCTTGCTACCTCCATCATTCCCCTTTTCCTAACAGATCTCCCACCCCTGCACACACAGCCTTCTCTCCTTTATGCTTCCATCTGCTACATCTTACCAGCAACTCCCTTTAATGTTGCATTCAGCTGCCTTCTTCCCACAGACTAACTTAGATTCCCCAATAGCTTCTCCCTCCCTCAGTATCTCACACCCATACAACCCTATGACAGACCATCTGCACACATTTTTGCTGGATTTTCTCCTTTCCTCAGTGCATCCCTAGGCCACATTCCTCTCCATTATGTAAACACATGCTATTTGCAGAAAGGATCCCTTGGGCCTTCATGGGAACTTTTCCTCCCACCTCCTCTGCATGTACAGCCTGGCAGAAATGAACCACATATGATGCAATAGTTGCTACTCTCAGGGACTGTAAGCACAGCTCAGCCCTTTTCACATCAAGCCAGCCAGGCTATAGCGGCATTTGACATATTAAGTATTACCTCCAGTTCATACACTTTCCACTCATGCTTCACAACTATTAACTCATGTAAGCAGGAAAGAGTCAAGAGCCCATATGAATTATTAGCTCCACAAATGCAAGCACACAAAAGGTACATCTGTTTGGCACCAGTGAAATTTTTGAAGGGTAGGAGAATACCAAAACAAGGCCTGTTCATTACCCTTGCAAACAGGTCACCAGAAACCACTGCAAGAGAAGCTAGTTAAAAGAAAAAAGATAAAAATGCACAAACGCTAATTCTATGAGCTTTTCCATGTAAAATGCATGCCATGAAAACAAAAGGCTGTAAGAGAGGAGATTATACCCCTAAGATTCCCAAACCCTAGCAGTCTTCCACTGCATGATCAAAACGTACCACAGGACCATATAAAAAGACACAAGAGGAAGATGTTGTACTCAGTCAAGAACCTGGGTGAAGGAATCAAATTCCCAATCCTCAGCAGTATTAAACAAAAGGATAGAGCAAAGTCTGGGATTTTTTCACAAATACTAAACCAGAAAAAGCATAGGAAGATGATTTGTTCTGATGCACATATGTGAGCCATAAAGCCATAGCTTCAAACTTACAAAGCGTATCACTGTAGGTTCTTGGCTGTACTTAAAAGCAGCTGTTGAAACCTCTCCCATGGAAAGTCAGTAAATATTTTATCATAAACAAAAGAGGAAAAAAGCCTAAAGCAGCTTTATCTACAGTGGGAGTCCAAATTTGGTAAAAAAAGTGGCAACTACCACCTCATTGCTGCCTGTTTTTTCAGAAAGATTCTAGCCTTGCCTCTAATGTATCTAAATGTAGGTTTTCATCTGCAAGACAAGAAACAAAAGTAACATTCTACATAACTCTGCATGAAATCACTTTTGTCAGGATCCAGAGCTCACTGGGATGTATCAAAGCACATCTAAAACCTACAAGTCTACAGAAACTTCTCAATACAGACAACTGATACAGACACTAATAAAATCTGAAGGAAACTTCATTTAGCTTATTCTTTAAGGGCTCATTAGGTACCCCATCTTCATCACTTGATGAAAGTATGCACTCTGAATGATATCATTGTATTTACCTACGTATGAACAATATGGAAACCCCAACCCAGTGGGATTTCCTAGCTTTAAGACTGTGGCATTCGTGGTTATGTCTCCAATCACCTCTCCTGGTCTTTGTGGGAGTCTAAGTAAAAGAAACTCATTACCCAGATAACATAATTACCTGGGATATTAGAAGACTATTCTAGGAGCAGGGGTCTGGGAGAATTGAGTCAGGAAAGCTCCTTGATAACAGCAACCCCATAAATCTCTGCAAGAATATTTCTGAGACCTTATTAATAACAGCATCCAAAACTCATTTCAAATACAGAAGCAGTCAGCATTGTGTGCCTGATGCACATACAATTAGTACAACGGGAAACAATCTCACACATTTCTAATCATTGCTCTATGTTTCCGTAGATCTCAGGCTTACATGTTTTGTAAAATGCCTAGGATTAGGCAACTGATCAACAACATGTTACAGCATTGACATAGTAGATTGAATTTAAATTTCTAATACTTCATAACAAAACCCCAAATCACCCAAAATTTTGATGGCAGGCAACTGGAATATAGCATTCAGTAATGATGCCCCATCAGTGCTTCTGCTGAGCACCGGAGTAAACATACGTTGCTGGCTGACCACCCGGTCCTTAAAAGATTTTTGGTACTGAAGCGGGATCCAGAAACAACAGGCGCAGAGCCGACGAACTGCATGGTTGGGAATTAAGACAACACCCTACCGCAGACAAAGGCTTGGCGGAAGGAGGAGTCTGCGGCTAGTTAAGAGTTAGCAGGTTTAGCAGGAAAGGTTTGGTGGGGCTAAGGGAAGCCCCCACGGCTCGGCCATGCAGGGGGTGACGGGGAGAGGCTGGCCGAAAGCAGCGACGCCGCAGGAGAGGGGAGTGGGACATCAGGGATCGGGCACAGCCGAACGGCACAAAAGCGCTGCAAGGAGACGACGCCGGGCAGGAGGAGCGGCTACAGGAGACGGGGGAGCTGAAGAGCAGAGCCGAGAACCACTGGGTGGGGAGAGCAGGAGAAGCCTCTCTGGGAAAGGGCCAGCGCGTTGCCTCCCCGCAGCGCCCGCGCACGCCTCCAGCCTCTCGCCTGGAGCCGGCCTGGCTCTCCCGCCGGGGCTGCCTCAGACTCACCGCTGATGCCTCTGCCCACTCTCCAGTCCGGGGCGACCCCGCAGGCCCCGCTTCCCCCACGCCCCGCCCGAGACCAGCCCAGCCAGGGCAGGACCCCGCCAGGCTCCGTACAGCCTCAGGCCGCGACCGCGGCGCCTCACGCAGGCCGGGCCCTGCCGAAGCTGCCCGCGCTGCAACGGTGTCCGACAAAACACGGCCATTTGCCTCGGGCCGGTGCTAGCCGCCACCACCGCCCCGGGGCACAGCTACCCCACCCCACACTGCCCCCCGCGCCTACCCGCGGCCCTCATCGCCCTCCGGCCGCGTCCTCCTCGCCCAGCTGCCCCTGCGGAGAGGCGGCAGCCCGGCTGCGGGCCGTTTCCCCCTCCCCGTTAAGCCGCTTACGGGATTGCAGCTGCCGGCTCGCCGCCCAGTCCAGGAGAGAGGGTTACCTGGCTCCAAGGTGCAGAGCAGGCGCGGCGCTGTCCGGGAGATGCAGCTGCGCTTCTTGAGGACGTTGCTGAGGATGGTGCCCACGCCGCCGCCCGAGCTCTGCCGTTTCAGGCATCGCCCCCCGCGCCGCAGCGAGCCCGTCAGCCTGTCCTGCCGCATGGCAGCCCCGGCACGCCGCCCCGCCGGGCGCTCGCTGCCAGTCGTACCCGAAAGCTGGCCCTAGGGCGGCAGGGAAGGGGACATGGCGGGGAAGGGGGACCCCGGCCAGGCTGCGCGGCAGCGGCTTTCCTGGCTAGCGGGGATCTGCAGTGCAGAGACAGCAAAGTCGAAGTGCAGGAGAGAAGAGGGAGGACAAGGAGAGGAGAAAGAAGAAAAAAAAAAAAATAAAGAAAGAAAGGGGGGGAGAAAAGGGAGGGGAAAAAAAAAAAAAGGATTTGCTCCCGCCCACAATCCTAGCATCACTGCCTGAATAAACCAGCAGCCTCCTCCTCCAGCACCACCTGGGATGCAGCAGGCACAGGGGAGCAGCAACTCCGGTTAGAAATAAAGGGAGCCCAGGCGGCAGTGATGGGCTCAGCAGGGACAAACGGCTCCTGGACAGCTGCACAGCCCCGAGGCTGCACACCGATCACCCAGCACCTGCAATACTGACACGTCTCACTTGACAACTGCTAACGGGGGGCAATATTGAGATTTCTGCCGAGAATGAAATGAGCTAAACATCCAGCAAAGTGACTTCCCTTTTGGGATTCTGCCCTGGAGCTAGGCACGCATAGTTTTGCTGCCCATTTCGAAAAGCTGTCCTGGGAAGGAGTCCCACAAGTGCTACCAGACCACGGAGCAAGGGGAGAGTGATAGCTCTAACAGCAACTCAATGACAGGGCAGGCTGGGGTCAGGTCCTGCAGCCAGGGCTGCTCAGGTACAGCCCAGCAGCAGCAAAAAGCAAGCAGGCTCCACAGATTCTGTGTTTCTCACTCACCAGCCAGCACAGAGACTCTGAACATCCTCGACTGAAATAACAGCCTTTTCTATGAATCTAAATGGCAACCGCACTTATTACTACTGACATGCCATGCACTTAAATAGTTAAGAGAAGCTATTCAACAGCATTTTATTAGATGCATTTCCCAACACTGTTTGACCTAAGAGCGTCTTAAAAGGGTCTAATACAGAATTTCTAACTAGTGGTTTGATTGACAGAAGGCAGAGTATTTGAAATAATGATCGCTGTTACAATCTAAACCACTTAGCATTTCTGTGGAAGGAGAGCAGATTTATCACACCACATTAGGCAGGCTCAAAGACCAAACTACCAGAAGTCTGAGTCTACCTGAGGTCTGTAGCTTTGAAACAACAATTTGCTGCTATATTAAAGAGATGATTTTTTCAGCCACATTACAAAGATAGGAGAAAAAAGGCAACAGATAAACAAGTGAAGCCAATTACATAAAAGATCCACAATACATAACACAGAAGCAAGCCTTTTTATTTTTAAAGATCAGCTATAGCTATCTTTAGAAGTTACTGTTAAGTTTTAAGAGACGCGTGATTGTGATCATGTCTCTTTAAATATCTGGTTTGGTTTTGGAGAAAAGCCACTCCATTTGAGCTGCTAGCTTGCACTCTGAATAGATAATTAAGTCTGTGTGTCGGTGGTTCTTTTTTTAACAAAGGTGACACTTCCCTGCTGATGTAGATGATGCAAATCACTTTATTTCAGTGCCAGCTGGAGTTGATGATCTAGTGGTTAAAGCATTGAATCTGAAATGAATATCTCTAGGTGTACTGATTGTACCAATGGGACTGTAACAGAAACATTTAAGTACAGAAATAACCATGTAATCTCTCTAATATTATTTTCCTTTCCCTTGAGCGTGATACACAAATAGCACCACAGCATTCCTGGATCATTTCAAAACCAGCTAACCCAACATCACATGCCATTGGCCAAAGTGTCAGGAACCACTCATTATCAATAGAGTGAGAATCAGTCATCCCATTCAACTGAACATAATCATACGCTATTTTCAATTTTTAAACAATTACAAATCAGCCCTAAGAAAGGCATTTATCATCAATATTTAACTGATGAGGATAACTAGCTCTTGAAGTGAGAATTCTGTGTCCTCATTGCTGCTATTTCTCCTACTTGCCATCTTGTCACTCTAGAAGAAAACTGGAAATGATCAGGACAATCATGCTGTGACTTGGGACATAGCTACTTCCAAGGACCAGCATACCATCAAGGAGCTCTCCTGCATGTCAGCCAATTAATGCAACAGTACTCTTAAGAAAAAAATGCAAAAATGAAATTCAGAAGACAAAATGAAGAAGCCAAGCCATATTAATGGGTTTGATAACTCACTGGATCATTAGCACAAATGGATTTTAGAGACATGGATAAGCCTCCCATTAAGCATGCATACACATATCTTAAGGGCAAAAAGTTAGCTTCTAGAAAAGTGGATAGCATTGGGTTTTAAGCACTGATGAGGCAAAATCTCTAATTTGCTTATGGCAAGATGTGCTCTGCAACACTCCCTGGACTTCTAGACATCTATACATGATGCTGCATGTCAGCAGCTTGTATAAATTTGCCATGCTCACCACTGTTATGCATGGTCTTCAACAACGGGGAAATTTCAGACAAATCATCATAGTTCCAAGTTGGTGACAACACAACAAATTTGAATTCAGAGTTGTCATCAGCTGTGATGAATGGTCTGGCCATGTCCACAAGTCTTCAACCCGCATTTACTGCCAAGACAGATGATGCTCAGAAAGGAGGATGCTCTCCTCAACCCCAACACCATTTGCCCACAAACATGTCTTGCAATTTATCTTTCTGGAGCGATGGTCAGTTACATGTAGTAAGTGCATTTACAAGTTGAATAATACTCACAATCAAAATGCTGCTTGAAATTTTTGGCAGCTACATCCTGAGAAGTATGTCAAACTATTCCAGCAGCATTGAAAACATTTAAAATAACATACATGTATAATGAAGGCGTCTGTAAACCAGTTGTGAAAGCAGTTTCTAGCAGTTTACAGCACAATGAGGTGGAGCTGTGATAGCCAGTTTCCCATCCAAGGGTGGCACCACATTCATAGGCAGTGAATCAGTGCAGGTAAGGCTGACTGAAGTCTCTAAATTTGTAGGTTGTTTTTAGAGTACAAGATGCTTATGCAATGGAATCACATAGGTGAGAATACAAAAGCCCTCAAAAGCATCACAGGTTGCTACAACAAAATAGAGACATGCCTGCAATGCTCTTGAACCTGCCTATAACCTCTATCCATTTGTAAATACATAAGTATTTCCATGAATGAGGGAGGTGCAGAAAGACTTGACATCTGTACAGTACCAGGGCTAAGGCCAGCAACAGCAGAACTGCATGTACCTGTCTCCCAGACCTACATTCAATTCAGTAGGGCATGAAGCCTACTTTTTTCCCCAAGTTCTTTAGGAAACCACTCAGCAGTAAGCTACAAGCTTTTCTTAAACCTATCTCTACAACACAACCTCACTGAAAGCTAGGAACATGTTAATGTTCAAATGATTTACATCACAAATCAAATTCTCCCATGTCATCAGTTCTCACCACCACACTGTTAAAAAGCTAGTACTCTGCAGCATCTCGAGTTTCCAGGTCAAACTGGTTCTGATCATAGAAGAATTAAATTTGCTGATAATTCAGCACCCCTGAGCACAGAAGTGACAGCAACCAATGCCAATGAGCTGAGTACACAGGGCTTATTTCACTCCAGGCCCATCACTGGGCATTAACAGTTCCCAGAGCTCAACAGGAGAGAACTGAAAGAATTCCTGAAAAGTAGAAACTGACTCATGTTTTTTTAAACATCCTGCACCAGAGATCAGAAGCACTTCAAGCATTTCAGAAGAAAAATAAAAATCTACTCTGACAGTACAAAATAGATGTGATGTTAAAACTTTTATCTTAACATAGGGTTCAATGGCTGCACTGACAGGACAAGGCAGAGATTTCACTGGGAACTATCCATGCGAGAAACAAAAAGGAGCTTAAACATAAGCTTGACCACAAGACAGAAGTAAGCTAGTTCCTCTTACTATGCCAGTAATAGAGGACCACAAACTTGCACAACTGACTACACCTGATAATCTATTAAAGCTATTTGTATTAACTGCAGTAGCCATAAATCCCAGTTCTCAGCCGCAGCATTATTGCAGTAGGTGCTGTAAAAGCACAGCAAGAAACAGAATATCTGCTTTAAAAGAAATAAGAAAAAAGAAAATACATGAGCATACAGAGGAGTAGAGGGGGACAGTGAGATGATACTGGAATGCGTGGTGGAGAGCAGTCTTAATGTAAGAGCTACTAGTGTGTTTCTGTAGGCTTTGTGGCAAAGATGAGCACCAAGGGACACATGTGAAGGCACAAGGTCAGTAAGAGGGATGAGGTATTGGGTTTTAATCACTAACTCAAGTCCAACATGGCTAAGTATCTACAAGGAAACACCAACATGGGGGGAAACTGAGAAGGTGCTTGTTTTTAAGTAAGTGTGGGATGGAGGTGGGAGGCATGAGCTAACCTTAAATACTGAGTAAGAAATGACAAGGATGTGACAACAGAGAAGAGTAGGTTGTGAAGAGCTTTGGATATTAAAGCAGTAAGAAGACGACATTGACTAGATCTATAAGGGACCGTAAGGGAAGCACTCATGTGAACACCTATGTATAAATACTAAAATGTAGGTGTGTTATTCACATGCTGAGTCCACTGCTATATTTAATTCTTTGTACATATACATGTTGCCTTCCAAAAGGACAGAAGTATAGTCAACAAAAAGAGTCTGCAGAAACTTTCTATGTCTCAAATACTTCCAACAAGCTCTTAATCAGAAAAATGATAGATGAGCAATTGGATGGATCTTCTCACATTGTGAAATTGGGGTGGAATTCTACAACAGCTTCCAGGTTTCTTACTATTTTTTTCACATTTGGTTCAACTGAATAAATAAATGTTAACATTATAATTGCCATTTAAGGAGCAAAGTGACCTGTGTTGTCCTGATGAAGAAAATAACAGAAAGAGAGGGGAGCAGTGAGTCAATTTATTTTACTTATTGCCTTCATATGCAAACTATAACAGTAAAGCAGATCATAACCAATTACATTATGTAGACAGTTGCATCTCATGAACAAAGTAAGAGACATGTCATGCAAGGATGGCAAAAGTAACAACATATTTTAATTGCTGTAATAACCAGTAACATAAAGTCTAGAGTTAACAACTGGAATAAAAGTTATAGCATTACTTTTATGCTCAATAAAATATATATAGAGGACCTTTTAAGTTAAACACAAAGTAATGAAGTGAGATCTCAGAGGGCAAATGCCCTCTTTATTTTTTGTCAGAGAAATTAACTGTCTGTTACTGAAGCACAGAATTAAAATATTATTTTGGTAAGGAATATATTAAGAAAAAAAATTGAAAAGTTCTACATAAAAATACTGCTGAAAAGCATGATTATAAAAATGAATAGATGTTCCCTAACCTTGTTAAACAATATGAAGTAACTGCCTATCTTGGCCAGTATTCTCAGCCAGAATCCTGCTTAAATGCTACATGGTCATTTTAAAAAACAAATCACCAATTCAGCAGAAAAAATAATTCAATAGATGAAGAAAAAGAATCCTGACAGGTATGATTTGCAGGCATGCTTATGATAATGCTTGCAGAAGAACGGAGGTCATAACAGATTGCAGGCTCCCAGCTCTAAAACTGAGCTGCTCTGCCTTTATTAGAATCCAATTATTTGCTCAGCACCTAGCATAGAAATTGAATTTTACAGTGTGGATTGCCAGCTCCATTGGTCTGAACTGTTGTTTCAGAAACAGCAAGATTTTAATTACATTTGGAGGGATTAAAGAAAGCAAAACCACCCTATGTGTCCCCAAGACAAGACTTATCCACAGACACTTTCAAAGATCTTAGATTAAAAAGTAATTTCCAAAGTTAGAAAAAAGACTAACCACAAAATGCCTTTACTTTGGGCCCGGAGGCACTATGGGAATGGGACTATGTTTATATACAAAAGATTTTATATGTTGTTTAGTACTTATTTGCAGTAATGCTAAGGACATCCATCAAAGACTAGGCTGAAGCTGTGCAGGGCTTTCATCAGACACATAGCAAAGCAACAGGCTGCTCCTGCACAGCCTGAGAATAAGAGAGTCTTGCCTCCAGCACAGATCCTCCCTCTCCCAGCACACATGGCCTCCACAGACAGAGCTCTATTACACAGGAACAGAAAAAAACCCCTCTTTCTGGGGTTGTGGAGCCCTATAGAGCTCTTTGAACCACAAATCTTTATCAGTCAATACTCACTACTCATAGTCATGGCTAGGCTTCATGAATGAAGATCCGGGGACGGCTCCATCCACGCTCTTCATCAGCGCTTTTTACAGGCGCGCTGCTGGCTGCAAAGGCCAATGCGGGACAGACAAGAGCGGTTGCAAAAGGCACAGCAGAAGGACTCCTTAGAAGGTATAACCTGCAAGGCACGATTCTTTCTACACTGTCTTTTCTCCTCAAGAGTGATCCTGCGTGCCTTCTCAAAGACATAGTTAGTTTATGGACACCTTTAAAGGCAGGTGTATGCCTTTGACTCTTAATCTTTGTGTGACCGCATTATAGGAAGATGCCCATTGGCCGCAGTTAACCAACCAAGTGTAGAGGGAGATGAGCTTTGGTTAGGCCACCTTTTCTANGCATAAGGTGATCAGTCAATACAAGCAGTCATTTAAGCAAGTTTGACACAGAGACAGGTTTTTTGCCTAAGTTCATAAGAGAAGAAAACAGTTATCAGTTTATCAAGTTTTTTCTCAACAGTTAAATGACAAAATTTCAGTTCACAACCTACTCTTACAGGACAAGTCTATTGAACCAAATGTGTTTAGGAACCCTTGACCTACTAAAATTGACTTTGCATGTGTACAACACCATACAAGCATGACTTTTGGTAATAGCAAAGCTCTGATTTTTTATTTATTACTGCATAGCTTGGGACAACTCACTTCACTGCTCTGAACACGTGCTGCTTCTACCAGCCTTCCAGTAGTTTTGTCTCATTAAAAGTTTGGTTTTAGAGAGCCTTGTACCATTTCTTTGTCCAGTAATCAGCTCATTAGGTTCCTAACTTCACTGGGCATTTACTGTAAATACTAGTAACTTTTAATTCACTAGATTAGTATTTTTCATTTAAAAAGATCAGTTTTGTACATTGATTATCTCCCCATTCTGACTTCCCTCTAGTCTCATTGGATATTTATTTTTCCTTCAAGATCTAAGGCCCAATAGCTATTGTAGCCAATGACCATTGGGTAAGAAATTAGCAGTAACATATTAAAAAAAAAAAAACCACCAAACCAAACCCTTTTAACCCCCACCACCACAAAACCCAGTGAAAACCTCACATTAAATTGTTAGCTACCAATGATGCCTAATCCACCCCAAGAACCAAAATTTGTTCATGCTTTGTATTTTGGCCATATGTTTTGTATGTATGGCAGGGAAAACATATTAATCAGTACCAAGTTGCTGGAAAAACAGAGCAAGAAGTTTCCAATTTTTACTAAGAAAGAGACACAAATGATAGGTTTGTGTCACTTTCCTTTGAGAAAGTATTCCAGTAAGATGAGGTAATACCAAGATGGAACATGGACTTGACTTCCTTGGCAAATTTAAAGGGTATGTGAACAGCACTCATTTACTGCTGGGTAAGTCAAACTAAGGTTATTAACAGCTTCAAGGAGAGCAGCATTTTAAAATCTGGGGTTCTTGTTTAACTCTTCCCACAGAACTGCTCCAGCATAGAATTATAAGCAGGATTATTGATCATAACAGCCTATGTTCACAGCCACTTTTTCTAGCACCTTGTTTTTAAATGTCAAGCTTATCTCACAAGGCTGCAGAAACATAGCTGCTAGCACTGCTCCATAAATCAGTCTATTCCTAGTGCTAATTATCCCAAGCAGCTGTTATCCTCCATTTGATCTTCAGTATCCAGGAAATCTTTTCTTCAAAGACTAACTTCACCAAAGAATGTTTAGTGTGTGCCATTATTTGAAGATAAAAAAGCATATGTGTTACTTAAAGGGCATGTACCCTGCTGGATATTTTCAGTGAAGCCCCATTAACACCCCTACAAGTTCACAATGGTTAGGGGGGAAAAAGGCATTTCATTAGGAAAAAGAACAGCACAGTTACTTGTACTGAAGTGTAATTGCAAGAAGAAAGAAAAAAAGAGGAGGTAGTGCTAAGCTACAAAAGTGTGAAAGGCTATGCATACAATCTGATTGCACAACTTTTTCTCTCAGGCTGTTTCCACATCAAAAGGCTTGTCAGAGAAGGATTAAAGATTGTGATGACATGGTATTATAGTTATGCAGCTCTCACTGCCACCCCTGCTATGAGCTTATACACACAAATAAACCCTTACATCTTGATTGTGCAACATTTGCCATAGATGCCATGGCTTTTCACTACCTGCAGTAATTGGAGCAGGATCTGCCACAGGTTCAGAAGTGTCTAAAGGATTCGTGAAATACAAGTGTACAGATGTGTGAGAGTAAAGGACAAAGAAGCATAATATGAAGTATGTGACAATGAAAAGTAAGGATTCATATAAACCCTAAAGAAGCAAAAGGAAAATATATGGCTTAGGAATGCAAGTTGGCTCCTCAGCTCCCTAAACTAGCCTGGCAATCCCAGCGAGCAGCCAGGGAGTGAGCTGCAGCTATGGCTGGCTGCATGTTCTCAGGAAGGTCTCAGTAACAAAGCTGGTTGAAACCACTTTAATGGAAAGCTCTAATATGAAATACCAACTTGTGGAGAGCAAAGTCCTTCACAGCAGAATGTTGTCTTCAATGAAAACATATTTTGAAATGTAAAGAGCATAATTTTGACTCTTTTTAGGATTAAACATTTTAACATCTTATTTGAAAATGGCTGGTTACATAACATGAAATGAAAAAAAATGCGAGGTGTCAAAAGCTGAACAAAGCATTTTAGTTCAAACTGTAACAGAATTTTGCTTCATAAGCAATTGACTTTTTTGAGTGGGTTTATTATTTCATGCTGGAACAAGATATTTTAGTTGCTGTATTCTTAAAGCAGAATTTCCCTCAAAGTAAGGATTCCAGGTTTTGTACTGCTCTAAGTACTAACTGTTGCCATCTTTTGAATCTGATATTCTGCAGTGGCACAGACCACAAGAACTTTTCAATCAATATATGACCAAACAGACAGCAAATCCAACCTCTTTCTTTCTAGGGGAAAAAAATATCTCCTTTTTAACACCAGAAAAAGAAATACATTTTACTTCATCTTCAGTCAAGAAACTGAAATTAGCCTGAAAGCAGCCTCTGAGGTGTAACAATCACACAATTTACTAAGTTTGTACAGACACTGATTGGACAGTTTGCTCCAGCATCCTAGATACAGGTTCTCCCCTTTTCTGTCTCATTACTTCACTCCTTGTAAAAACAGCACAAGACACAGAATGGAATACAAAATCCTTGCTAACCAATCCTCTGCTCGCTTCCACATCTTGAGTCACAAGTAACAGAGAAAGCCTTCACTCTATGCAGCATAACTAACAGTTCGATGAAAACAGCAATCATTAAAAATCAAAAGCAATATTCTATTTATTTACAGATGCATTGCCACAAGTAGGTAGTTGACTGCAAAGAAAATTAAGCCTATCTTTGACAATAGTTTAAATGAACTTAAGATGACTACAACATTTTCAAGCTTATGATTCTGTTTCATTCCATTTCCCTTTCCCCATCAAAAGACTTCAAAGGACAAAATACTAGGTAGAACTAAATGAAGAACAATTCATTAGGAAAAACAAGAAGTAGCTGCAGGCAAAATTTCTTAAGTATGCATTCCAAAAAGCCACAGTATAATTTTTAAAGGATCAAATTCATTATCACCCACAAAGGGTAGAGACTAGTAATAGAACTAAGCACACACATATAGAAAAGGTAATAGGAAAGCTACTGAACTGAAATGTGCAGCCAGTTGAATCATTTGAGGATGACTCAGATGAAATCAGATTCCATAAGAAGTCAACCTCCTCTTTTAACTGCACCAAAGGAGGAGTGTACTTTTGACAGATCAGTTAAATAGTTATTGCTATAAGAAGTTACTGAAGCTGATTTGTCTGGCTTCAAACATCAGAGCTATTGAATTAAATTTAAAATTTATTAGACCAACATCTTGAAAACGAGACATGGTTTTCTAAATGAATGGCCTGTTTCACATCCACTTGGAAATCTAAATTAGAGTTGGGAGACAAATGCAGCAAGTATGTGATAGTCTCTATTTTAATTGCAAATGCAACACTGGAAATTACACAATGTTAATGTTTTTATTTTTTTAATACAGAACATCCTCCTCTTTAATATACATTTGAGACGTTACAGTGAGGAACATGAAAAAGAAATACAAGCTTAAAATTTGGCCCTTAATTTGTAGCTTATACAGAGACATCCGATGATGGTGATCTTGCCCAGTCCTCTCCTAACAAACTCATACAAGCACAACATCAGCCAAAGCTTTCCCAGCTTTCCCTGAGTGAGTCCCATACCCTGTGAGGAAAGTTGATGCTATAGAGACAGTAACATGCCCCCAGAAGATGAGATCTCATAGCCCAGTCTTCTACCAGGAAACTCTGTCCATCCCTAGGAACACACAGAGCATCAATCTGTGCCAAGAGGATGCCCGTTTGTGCTGACTATCTACCTAGTTAAAATGCACTTGGAGATCACAAGTATTACCAGTAAGTATATACATAAACCTCTGCATTTCTGTAGTTGGACTCCAAAATAATCAGCTCAGTCAGTCAGCAGCTTCTGAATAACCTCCACAACCATGTGGTAATTAATGATCTCAGTTATAATTAAGAAACCATTTGTCACCATTTTTCAACTGCTTCATATATGGAACCCACTACTTCCACTTTTTGTGAACAACATCTATCTGACAGCCTGACTTTATATCTTTTAATCCAATTATTGCCTGACTATATTTGTAAAGCACTTCACATTTAAGGAAAGGATAGGAAAGTCAGCAACCTATGAAAAACAGAGATCTATCTACCTCTGCACAAAAGAAAACGTTCTGCCTCCCTCTACTGGCTCTAGCCGAAATCAAACCAGGAGGAGAGAAAAAAAAACAACTAGAAAACTAACATGTTTCATTGTTCTCTTATAGAATTCTATACAGGAGTCAATGCTGAGTAGCATAAAAATAATACTTATTTTGATTGTAGTTTCTAAACAAGTATTACAACAGAGAATACTAAGAGTCTTTCTGAACACAGTACAAGACCCATTTAAAGTTATTATAGGCACATGGTACCCTAACTACATATCACAAAATTAATGACATCCTTGTGAAATTTTCTAAACAAATATTTCTCCATTAAAAACAGGAGAGAATATTAATGAACTTTTTGTTAACATAACTTCAGCTTATTTTATACTGAATCAGATTTCAGCATTCCTGCTTGCTTCCAGCCAGACTGAGTTACAATTGAACTGGATGATTTTATTTATAAATAATTTATAGAAAATATCTGCAGCTGGTTGGTTGTTGGGTTTGGGGTTTTTTTTGTGTGTTTGGTTTGGTTGGGTTTTTTCCAACTAAAATTACAAGCAATCAAAATTTGTTATTAAAAAACTTCTGAATTGCAATTGATTAGTCAAAATACATTTAGTAATGTAAGAAAGTTGTCATTATAGAAAAGAAAAGAGGAAGAGAGAAAAGAATGAGGTGTCTTTTGCATATTCTTTAGATTATAGCTGCAAAACCTTGATTTATTTTTTACCAAATTCTGCTTTTCTCAAATGACATAATTAAGCTCATAAAGCACTCTGCTTTCTAAGATGGGTTTGAAACAGATCACAATGCTGCAGAACAAACTTATTCCAAGTAAGTCAAAATCACAAGAGTAAAAGAAACATGTGCCTAGAAGCCGTGTTTGCCGTCAGGCCATCACTCTGATTTCTCTCTTACTGCTTTTCTTCACTGGAGTATTTTATTTAAAATCAGGTAAAAGAGTTATTCAAATTCAACTGGTCAGTCATATATCTTACAAATTCGAAGTACAGCACAGTGTACTGCTTTTAGCATGCATCAACAGAACAATTTATCTTCCCTCAGAGTCATAGCCATTCATACTTAACACCAAAATGCATTTCACTCTGCAGTGAATGTTGTTTTCTATTGTAATATGCAAAACATACATCACTTACCAGGGATGATAAGGGTCAACAGCATAATGAGAAACATAGCAAGTTATGAAGTTGACCCTGGCAACTGCTTGTTCCTCCACATTTACTCTACACAGTCATCTTTAGGATGAAATTCCGTATCTCTTCCAGTCAACAGGTTTTTACCAAACCAATGAGGTCAGGATGCTCAGACCATCAGAATTTATAGTCAAATCTTCTAAATACTTAAACACACATAAAATTCAAGTACAGTATATGCTTAAGTGTTAATGGAACTGAGGACTCAATTATCAAGCTGATGTAAAGAAAGAAAAAGAGTAGGTGAGAAGAAATATGCCTACACAGTGCATGACAGCCAAGAACTTTCATGCTAGGTTTAAGTAAAACAAAGGAACACTTCTAAATGCTTAAAACCTAAGTTTCACAGTAACAGACAAATCCTTGACTAAACTATGTTAGCATATGCCACTACAGTAAGATTCTTTTATTTACAGTTTTTACATGCACTTCAAAGCTCCTACAGGCATTTTTGTGAAAAGACCATGCTTTATTTACTGTACCTGCACATTTCTGTACCTGTCAGGCTGCATGTTAATGAAAAAAATAAGATAGGGAACATTAGGTTATTGTCACATATCCTTTCTAAAGGTATAACTTCTATTTTATTTATTACATACGACATTACATGCAGTTTCACTTTAGCAGAAGTAACAAAAGTACTTCAGCATATCTTTAGATGACATCTTTGCCAAGTCAAATAAAAAGGTTTCACTGTGCTGGAAGAAAAGGCTAAAGAGCAACATTTCTCCTCTTTCTCATGTACCCTCCCTGAAACCCCAAAACCGTAAGTGCTGATAAATAGGTTTAAGGGAAGTAGGCTTGGTTTTACTAATACTCCTCACCTTGAATAAACTGGATAGAAGTGAGTTACACATTACTAACAATTCTCTGGGAAGACAATTGTATATGCTGTCTCTAGTGTCCAGAGAGAAGAATTTCCATTTCTAGTCTCTACCTTACAACCATATGAAAGCACACAGTTAAACATAGCATGCAGACCAAAATAACTCAGCTTGGGCTTTCTGTGAATTAAAGCTGAAAAAGCCTGGCAGACAATCTACAGTAGGGGTGCCATACTAATACACAAAGCTGAGGCCACGCCAGCACACCTAGTTGAACTCTGCCTGTTCCCAGGTGCCACTGATATAGTCATATCTAAGGAATAGCTTAGCCTGGCCTCTTGAAATCTAGTGAGAAGGCTTAATTGAAATACTGCCCACATTAACAAAATAAATGATGTACCCCTGTAGACATGCATAACAAAAGTACTCACTTCGCTTCTGGGAAACTGCTTGTAAGCAAGCTGTGAGGATATCGCAGTTCTTCTGGACTCTATGTACCAGCCTGTCCTTCTGCTTCAGAAGACGAAGCAACCTCGCTGATTGAACAGAAATTCTGTAATTCAGTTCTCGTTTTATAGTTGTTAATTCATTGACATCTGCCAACAAGCATAAAAAATAACTTCAGTAGAGGCCAAAACATTCACAAAGAGCCTATTGTAACTGACATGAAAAGGGACTTGCCCCAGGGACATTGACATATACAAGATTTCTATAAATTACAAGTTCTGTTGACTGGGAAAATTCCCAATAAAAAATATTTTGGCTCAGATCCTGAAAATGTTTAATTTTCTTTTAAATCTCAGGACTTCAACTTACTACACAGTATATGAATCTTAATAATTATACTGTTATCAATTGGAAACAGTGACAGATATAGCCAGAATATAGATATAGTAGTGCAACACAGGGGTAATTCTCAAATACAGTACATTCCAAAAGCTACCTTTGGAAACTGTATGGCTAGGCTTCGCAAACAAAGATCCAGGGAGGGCTCCACCCACGCTCCTCATCAGCGCCTTTTCCAAGCGCGCTGATAAAAAGAGGATAGCAGATAGCACCCTCGAGCCTGCGCAAGGGATTTTTTTTAGGTGAGACACAGCATGCGCAGAGCTGGACCCACCCTTTAGTCCTAAGGTTCATCTGCCAGGGCCTAGCAAGCTTGGACGCTGGCAGGGAAGTCCTTAGGACGGAGGTTTTATTAGAGTGTCCTTCTCTTAGATGGAAGGCCTTACAGGGCTAAACGAGCTCCATCTGCCCGGGTTTGGAATCAGAGTTGTCCTTCTCCTAGGATAACTGCCAGAAGGCTAATGAGCTCATCCTTCCCATACAAGGATTATAGGAACATGGGTTTCACTCCCCACACTTACTGTGGGCAATGAGTTTAATGCTCCCTCTGCTGTCGGCACTAACAGTTCTCTGGGAAGACAATTGTATATGCTGGTGGCCACAGAAGACCCCAAGTGATTTTCAGACTGTGCCTGACCTTTGGAAAACATGCATGGAGAATAAGCAAATGGCAACAGGCAAAGGAACTTGTTCAAGAAATGCAACTCCAGGATGAGCTCTACGTGCGAAACTCTTCCCATTAAGATGCAACTAAGTGACTTCAGTCATGGCCTCAACTATTTCCACTGCTCAGAGTGTCACCAAATCCCCTTAGTTCACCAAATGCCTTGGCTTTCTTCTAACATTCCTATTGTACCCCCCCTTTGATGAGCTTCAGATCCAGGAGAAAAGGGAATTGCTGGGGAGATATCTTATGTCCATTAAACTTTTTGAGTCCTCTAATCTGTTCTTAAAGGCACACCCCACAAGTGAAAGCTTGAGTCTGCCTATCACATGCTGACCTCTTCAGCTCTTCCCTGCAACAGCCTGGCACAGCTTGCCACCAGCATCTAAACAGCTGTCTGCTCCCTGCAGCTCAGTTTACACATCCTATTACTTTCAATCTAGCCACAACTCCCTGATGCTGGAAGAAAAATCAATCAAAAAAATCCATATTTTAGTAACATGATCTGATGAGAAAAATATTTATGTATCCAGGAAAAGCTACTATTAGTGGTATGGTAAACAGCTCAGTTCATATGGCAAAACTTTTTCAACAGTTCTGTAGAGCTTAAAGAAAAGGAAAAATTAGGCTGAAACAACAGTCAGTCATGGGATAGTGAAGAGCATGGTATGACTGCAAGGGAAGGGAGCCACTGGTACAACAGCCCTGTACTTCACAGATACCACCCTATTTCAGCACCTGCTGCTCACTTATATAGCTCCCAATCACTTGCACCAGGCAGGGTGATTTAAAATCACATCTATGGATTTTGAGAGCAATAAAATTAAGTTGTATTCCTACTGACTTGTACAGTCACCACAAAGTAGTGAGCTGAATATTATTCTTTCCCACTCATGCCAGTTAGCTGTCCCTGTAAAAAAAATTAACTTTGCAGCACAATTAATGACTTTAAATACTACAAAAGAGATTCTGAAGCAAGCAAATTTCTTGTTGAGTCCCAGGTTGTCACAGGACACACCAAAGAACTTGGGCTACATCCTGTAAAATCAGATGGCATATCATCTCATTAAGAAACTGAATACGGAAGCAGAAAGCTGTTTGCAAGCCTGAAAAATAGGCATGTTTATTCACCTCTTGCTTTTTTCCCTTGTTAAGAATGATTTAACACCAGGAGACAAGAGGCCTTTGTGCAGCCATCCTCATCAGGTCAGCTTGGAGTTGCAAGTCTCATTCTTTCAGTGCTGTGGCTACTTAGCAAGCTTTACAATTGGCAGGTTTAGTTTAAGTCCACTAGAACTAAAAGGATCTGAAAAAAACAACTACCTCTTATGTCACAGTATGTACAGCATCTCTTTTAGCTTAAGGAAAAAAAAAAGGCAACTTTGGGGAAAAAAGTAACTTTGGGAAAAGGAAAAAGTGATTCATTACTGTAAGTAAAAAAAAAAAGCACCGAACTTGCAGAAGCACAAAAGCTCATACAAACTGTCACAGAAACTCTAGTAGGAAGTGACCCTAATTGTGTTCCTAGGGCACCTAAAACGAAGGAACGAGGGAACAGCACACGAGACCTCGGTTTGAAGGAGGTATCAGCTAACTGCGAAAGGGAAGCTTCAGGGACTGATGGCCACAAATAAAGGAGAATATCTACATACACATACATATTCATGTAGATACGCGTAAGGGGCGCAGGCCGGAAAGAAGGTACTATAACCTTTAAGCAGGACTCCCTTGGAAGCACTAAGGAGGAAGCGAGGCGACAGAGGCAGCTCCCTGCCCAAGAGGAGCGGTGGCAGCGGGGAGGCGCAGGGCAGGGCAGTACCTTTCAGCCGCAGGTACTGGAGCTGGCTCGGTCGCTGCTGCAGCTCCCGGAGGACATGGGAGCGGGCGCTGCCCGAGGGGGTAGCCGCTTCGGCAGCGCTGTAGAGCTCGGTGAGCAGTCCGCTCACCAGCGACGAAGTGCGACTGGACCGGCCGCTGACAGGACCCTCCTCGTCATCATCCTCCTCTTCCTCCTCGGCTAGGCTGTCGGCGCTGCTGCCCGCCCTACAGCCCAGGCCGGACTCCGCCACCTCCATGTTCCGCAACCGCCCGGCAGCGCCGAGTTCCGGGCCTGGCCCGTTCCACAGCGACAGGCGGGAGAGAGCAGGCGGGAGAAGGGGGCAGGAGGGCTTAGGCCATCGGGACGCGCCCTCAAAGGCAGCGGTGTCGGGACCGGCGCATTCCCCTCCCCACGCACCGCACGGCGTGGTAGAGGCCAGCGGCGGGTGGGAACGGGGAGGTGAGGGAGCCGTGGCACCTGCTGAGGGGCGGGGAGAGAGGCCTGGCCTAATCTTGCCTCACCTCTCCTATCCTCGCCTCTCTTGACAGTAGTAACCCCAAGGGCCAGTCCGTGGCGCGATGTGGCTGCTACAAAAGTCACACCCTGTCTTGCCAGCTGCCCTGCTCCTGCTCTCTCACCGGCGCTCTGGCTCTGTTCCTCAGAGGGAGGCCGAGACAAGGGTGTAAGAAAACGTAGGGCATAACTTAAGTGATGTAACCGTGAAACTGTAATTATGCTGCTGTAAGTCACTGTAAAACAATGTAAAAATCAAAGCTGATGATAGGGTTTATGTGGCTACCAGAGCTGGGCACACCTGAGGTTTGGCTGGGGGTGCTGTGTCGCTATTGTAGCCTGTGATGCCCAGAACCCATGTGCTGAGTAACCTGCGGATGCTGCAGCCTCCTCACCCAGAAACTGCCTCGGTGCACTGCCTGCCTGCAGCAGGACAGCTGTGTGCACTGACCGGCCATGATGCCCAATTGGCCATGGCCACTGAGTCTGACTGTCTGGCTACCGACCCCGACTGTCCACGGCCACTGACTCTGACCAGTCACGGCCACTGAGCCCAACAGAGCACAGCCATGAGCCCAATTGGCCACAGCCACTGAGCCTGCTCCAGCTCCCAAGCTGTGGTTGTGGCTGTCTGAAACGCCCAGCACTCCCTGTGCTCCCATCGTGCTATTTGTCTGTTCCTGCTGGTTTTGCTCAACATTGATAAAATATTTTCCTTCAAGCCTGGGACACGAGACACAGGAAGGCGATGGCACTGCAGGCAGGCCAGACATACGCTGCCAGACCGACGGGGCCAGCTTTGCAGCCTCGGCTAGTTAATGCCAGGAATTTGGTAGCAGTATTTTACAACTAAAAAGAACCCTTAGCACAAAGCGCTGTGCTGACACGGCCGCAGTAACCCGCGGCTACAGTCAGCAGCATGGCGTGAGAACGGAGGAGGACGGCGGACGCTGGTGAGGGACCAGCCCCCAGCCCAAGGGACCTCCCCCCGCTACCGCCCCCACGGCACATGCTTCCCTGGGGGCGGGGCCAGGCGGGGCCGCTCCCCACCGCTGCGGCCGCCCGGGGCCACGTGACACCGCTCCCCCTTCCACTCTCCTGGGTCATATGCCGAGGAGGGGCGGGGCTGCGCGCTGCTCTTGGGGGCACTGGTCTTGATCGCACTGTGTCTCGTCGCGGGGTCGAGCGACACAGGCTCCTGAAGTCCCCGCTGGCCCCACCTGTCCTCGCTGCTGTGCCATGTCCGCCTATTCTGCTGCCGCCGCCGCGGTGGTCCGGGGGCTGGCGCTGGCCGTGTTGCTAGTGCTGAGCCCGATAGGTGCAACCCGGCAGGCTCGGAGGCCCAATGTGGTGCTTATCCTCACCGACGATCAGGACGTCTGCCTGGGCGGCATGGTAACTCCGCGGCTCTCTCGATCTTCTCCCCGGCCCTCGGCCTGCCGCGCACCCCGCCGCCCGCCCGGCGGGGGGGCGACGCTACCGGGGCCCCGTCCATGAGGGGAGCGGGAGGCGTTGGGTCGCGCGTGGAGGCTGGTGGGAGCATTGCGAGAGGCCTCGCCTTCGCCGAGGTGGTGGTCGCCGCTCGCCCGTCGCTGCGGTTGCGTAGGGCTGGGGAGATTGGGAGAGGGTGGAAAGGGCACGGCGTAAGGTGAGGGTCTCTCGGCCTGGGCACGTGGTGACAAGCGGTGCAGCCGGGCCCCAGCCCACAGCCGCGATCAGGGTCTCTCTCCGCAGCCTCAGGGCGAGTTGTTCCGCTAAGGTAGCGCCATGGGCTTGCTTGCGTGAGCGAAGCTTCTCTGGGAAGCCACCGAGGCTCGAGCGGGTCAAGGCTGGGGCTTCTCCAGTGCAGCTCCTACAGTACTTCTGCTCTCACGGGCTGACTTGCGTAACCTCTATGGTCCTAGCGAAACGGCACTCTTGAGTGGCTTGCATGGGCAGTGCCTAAAACCAGTGGTAGTGGGCCTTCTTTTAGGTAGTCATACAAATGCTTTAACTCCCCTAATTTCCATAGCATCCTTACATTTTTAGCTGATTGCCTTTTGGTACCTTGCTTCCAGACCCCCCTAAAGAAGACTAATGCTCTCATTGCACAGATGGGAATAACCTTCCTAAATGCAGTAAGTGTTTAACTCTTTGAATTTCTGAGGTGTGTGTGTTTGTGACATTTGTATCCTAGGTCATCTAATGTCTCAAAACTGGTAATAGTTTTATTAATTCTTTACGTATGTGTGTGGGTTTTGTAAATTCAATCTCTTAACTACTTTCAGGTCTCAATATAACTTAAGATCATGCTCAGAATCTGAGGGGGAAAGTTTCACTTCCTGAAAGTACTTGTGCTAACTTCCTTAAGGTGTAAAGTAAAACTGAGTAATCTGAGTATTTTTATTGCAAACTGAGAAGCATTAAAAGAAGCTACTTTAAACTTTCAGCTTCACTCATGCTGAAAACTCACTTAACTTTTAATATTCTAATGCATTGCCATCACTTAAAATAATGAAGTGAATCAATGGGCAAACAGTATTTGAATGGATACTTGCTACTGTATAAGGGGGGGCAGGGGGCAGTTTTGAAGGGCATATGCTACAGAAAGCTAAAACTGATTTCATATGCAGCTTTTCACTAGTGAAAGTACTTGGGGTGTAATTCTGTGTGTCCAGAAAGAAGTATGCTTTAATGTTGGTGAGCATTGTAATCAGCCTATTAGCAGATATTTAGAAACTAAAAATACTGAGGAAAAAGTGGTTTACAGTGTTAATCTTGTATCTCTTCATCCTGTCTTTCCAGTATGTTCCCAGTGCACTTTGCTGTCCCAGCCGAGCCAGCATTTTAACAGGGAAATATCCACATAATCATCATGTTGTGAATAACACTCTGGAAGGAAACTGTAGTAGCAAGTTATGGCAGAAGATTCAAGAACCATACACCTTTCCAGCACTGCTCAAAACTGTGTGTGGTTATCAAACATTCTTTGCTGGAAAGTATTTGAACGAGGTATTTTGTGCCTTTTTTTTTTTTTTACTGTGACACAGTTCATTTGCATTTGTCCACCTTTCTAAAATAGTGATTTTATTATTACTATTATTATTATTTATATATTTATAGCTGATGATGGGTCTCCAACATGTTTAAAATGATGTTACTTGGATGAACAGTTCTCTTTGCCGAGATGGGGTAAAGATGATGCACATTTCAAATATTTAATTTAACTTGGCTAAAATCAGGTTCTGTAGGTGTCTGAACATTTTTAAAAGTTAGTTTTGAAAGGATGATAGAATCTAGAGGCTTTTTTAGTATGTTCAGATGTGTTAATTTTTAGAGCAGATGATTTTGATGACCTGGGGAAAATGGATAGATGATTGGCATGTGGTATTGAAGAACACCATCAAGCCAGTGTCAGATCAGGCATGATGTTAGAATAACAGTAAAGGAAAAAAACCCATCAGTTTGTTTCCATGTTTCTGACTGATATATCCCAATCAATCAGAGGACTGTTTTCATTTTACAGCTAATATGGTATTTAAAATATTAAATGTCTGCTGAGGTATATTTATTGGCAGAACAGATATTATCAGAGCTTTTTACAAAGGTTACCCAACATTTTATTATTTAATCACTTTTATATATGCACTTTCGGTTGTGTCTGGTTTTATTTAACTAAGCTGTAGTTTGTAGTAGTTTATGAGAAGATGTAGAATACAGCACTGAAAGCTCCAAGATCGGGTATTCCTCTTGTATAATGGAATTGTGTTTGGAGCTAGATTTAGAGGGTTTGTAAGAACATTATTTTCCTTGCATCTCTTGGTGGAAAATGTTGGTGGTAGAATAATGGAACATGAATTTTTGTAGCTAGGCACAAATTTGTTTCTGCTGATGTTACTGAGGCAGCTCAGGCAAGGGAAACTTATCTGGCTTCCTCTGAGCATCCCTTGACTCAGCACAGTCTCCTGTCCCTGCAATTGGGTGAGCCATGTAGATGGGAGAGGGCAGCCCTGAGAAAACCCCTTGTGTTGCTCTGAGGCACCCTCTGTTTTGAGTTTGGCACTAATTCAGCAGCTACTTTCCTTTTAACATTGGCTTAAAGGCTAGTTGTTGTAGATTATTTGGCACTGAGATGACAAGAGGCTAGCACTGCACAAAATTCATACCCCCTTTTGGAGGAGGATGATGGAAGTTATTGGTCTATGTGAAATTTTCTTTAGTAACATGTGAACTGTTATCACAGAGCCTGAGAGTGCGTTGTCACCTGTGTGTTCTGATCACTTCCCGTGACTGATGAGGTGCCATATATTTTTCAGGATCTCTGCATATTTTCATGTACAGAGCAGAACAGGGAATAAAATGTAAATTGTATTGGTGAATAATAAGCTTTCAGTTACTGTATTTCTGTGGTTTTTAACCCTGGTTTCTTTAACAAGCTATATATTTGGTTTTATGTGCATATATATTTGGATTTTTTTAATTCTGAAATTGAATTTGGCTTAATGTGGGTTTTGACCAGTGTTGAATAAAGCATGTGAATATGAAACATAATTTTTAGCTTTTATTCATTGTAATTGAAACTCTGAGTCATGGTCTGTCTTTTTTCAGTATGGAGCAGAGGATGCAGGGGGAGTAGGTCATGTACCTCCTGGATGGAGTTTTTGGTATGCTTTGGTATGTGACCATTCTTTTTTTAAAATACTTCATTTTGGTTGCTTTGTAATCCAATTTATGTTATAACTTAGCTGGTCATGACAGAGCAAGCAAAGAGCATTTAACAACTTAATGCAGTTTTTCTTTCCTTTTTTCCTCAATTCTGCTGAGATCCTTGGCTTTCACAAAGGCTACTCCTACTAAGGTGCCTGGGGAAGACCCTGACTTGTAAAGCCAAAGCAGTGTGAGACAGCACTAAAACAAATTTTGTTGGAGACCAGCTGTTAGAATTCTTGCAGTGTCCTTATGACAAATGCTTATAACCTGTTGGACAAATGCTTGTTGGCAGCTCATTTTGATTTATTTCAAGTAGTCAATGTATATATTACTTTGTATAAATAATGCATGTGACTTTTCTTTTTCTCAGGAGAAAAACTCCAAGTACTACAACTATACTCTTTCAGTAAATGGCAAAGCACGAAGGCATGGTGAGAACTACAGTGTAGATTATCTGACAGATGTACTGGTAAGAAAATGCAACACCTGTGTTACAGAAGCTGCTTATGGGCAGATAATGCCTCATGCTGGGGCCTTAGGGAAGGATGGGGATGATAATTTGTTACGCTGTATTAGTTCATAAATACATGATTGTCCTGTTGTGATGGTGGGTGGGCATTAATCAGCAGAGCAAGATTCTGGGTATATTTAGATATTTATGTGTACAAGCTGTGGAGAGGAAAGAGATTCCAGCTGCCCGTTTGCTAGTAGCCTCACCAAGAGGTTAATGCTGGCTGCTATGGTGCTTGAGGAACATGATGTATGTAGGCAGTGATTTAAATTACTTCATAGAAGGATGTGTTTCCTTACAATATGCAATGTCTGCAATAGATTAACTGGGCCAAGATTTCAGTGGGAAGTTAAGCATGTAAAAATAACTTTACACCATGTTTTGTTTGTTAGATATTATAATGCGTTAGTATCTTTTAATCTCTTAACTACATGAAACTGATAACTTGGAAATATCAAAGGCTAATGAATCCTCCCTCGTGTGAGAGGACAGCATATGGACTTTGTGAAATGTGTAGCTGACATGGGGAGTTTTTAACCTCTTGATCCTCTTAAAGTAAAGAAAGGTAACAAAGATACCAAATACTTAAAGGAAAGTTGGAAGAGTTACTTAAGCTCTCTTGAGGCAAGTTGTATTAGCTTGGAGATTAAGGGGTAGGGGGAATTCCCCTGTCAGCCAAGCTGGAGTCTTAGCTTGACATGCTATTGACAGTGTATGAGTGGGTAGTCCTGGGAGCTCACTTGCAGTGCTAAGGAAAGTTCTTTTCTGAGCAGTCTCTTTGTGGAGTCAGTTTGTAGTCTTCCATTGACACCCTAATGAGCTTCATTCCCTGTGTTCTTGAACATACACAGCTGCTTACTAGGAACAGAACTGATTGATGTTTCATAGGGTACTGAACAGCTGTCTGATTAAGTTTAGATTTACACTCTCTAAAGCTAGATTGGAATTGATAAGCCAGAAGTGTGAGACTATCCTATTACTAGCATTGCACGGGTCTTTTTTGATCTTTTAGCAGCTCATAAGCGTTTTGATCAACAGGTCACTGTTGCACTTCTTACTTGTGGTGTTATCTATTGATACAGCAGTGTATTATGATTTTCAGCGTGTTGCCTTCTGCCTGTAGTTACGAAATAAGAATTCAGCGTTCAAAGGACAGTGTTTGAGTTTCATTCACTGGATGGGCTGTGCACAGGAGCAAACTTTTTATGCAAAGTCTCTGCGTTGCTTATTGTGATGCACAAGCTTTCTTGTCCTGAGCAAGGACATCTGGATACTTAAGTCTGGTACTAAGAATCTGAACACCTGGGTCTGTCTGCTGTAGTCCTGACATGCTGCAGTTTAAGGTCCTAACAAAATCTAAGATTAGGTAGCCTCTCATGAGTTTACCTGCATCATACTGGTTTCTGAACCAGATTTTTGAACTTCGCACAGTTCTTATACTCACTTAACTCTGTTGTCATGAAACTGAAGTCCAGGCCTACTTGCTTAAGTGTACAAATTAGGAGGAAGGAAGAGGAGGGAATTACAAGCGTATTGTTTCTTCTAGAGAAAAAGGCTATAAAAAATGGGGTATGCTAGTAAGACAGAAAAGGAAAATGCTGTAAGATTTGAATAGTGAAGAACTCACTTGTGAGCAATATTTTTGAAGCCTTAATTTCAAAGGCTGACCAAGGGAAGGCCAGAATCTGACTTGCCACTTGAAACTGTGTACAGGCTGAAATGAAAATGAAAGTGCAGTGATGTGGTGCGAGTGAGTAGAGTTTGGCACTGTACTTCAGCATTACTTCTGGCTTCACCAGCAAAAATGTGGCACTTCCTGAAAACTAGGAACATGCTACAGAATGACCATGTGCTCTAAACAGTGGGGCTGAAAAACTTTATCAGAACTATTGTTATTTCTGAAGACAAACTGCTAAACTGGGGGCTGTCAGGAAGGAGATGGCATCTGAGAGCCTCAGAAAGATTCGGACTGCGTTAAAGAAATTTGCAGTTTTACTTGATGAAAACCAACTGTAGGTGGATTTTGTTGATACTTGAAATAGGCACAAACTTTTGATAAGCTTTCGAGGTCTAAATATTGCACAGGCCTGAAGTAGAAGCTGTTCAGAGATATGGGACAAATTATTTATTTAACATGAACACTTGGGATTTTTTTTTTTTTTAGTCATGAGCTCCTGTTCTGTACATTTATATATGATCAAGCAATAAGTTTCTGAAATAGTTTGAATGCCCCAGTACTACCAAGCTCTAAATAAGTTATGAATGTCCAGTTTGGATTTTTCAGATACTTGCTGTTTTCCTTTGGAGGTTTGACTTTTCTTCTCCAACAAAACTCTTCACAGGCCAACATGTCATTGGACTTCTTGGAGTACAAATCTAATTTGGAACCTTTCTTTATGATGATCTCAACCCCTGCACCACACTCCCCTTGGACAGCTGCTCCACAGTACACCAATAGCTTTCAGAATGTCAGTGCACCAAGAAACAGCAATTTTAATATTCATGGAAAGGTAAGCTAACCAGTAAGAATCTGCATAGGTTATTCTACCAGCTTGAGAGAGCAGCAGGCAATGGCCTTGACTTGTATTTTAAGTTTAAACAGTGAGAAGAAAAGGCTAATACCATGACTACAGGTTATTTACTTATGTTAATCAGCCTTTCAGGACAAGGTATGTTTATTGTGGCTTTGAGAAATTTTCATACCAATATTTTGTAAATAAAAAAGTAGTGGCAAAAAATAAGGCAGTACAATGGAATTATGTTTGGAATTGATAAATGTCCAATTTCCAGATTGTTCTGAAGCTCTTGTAATGTTCTTTCATTGCTCTCAGTATTTTCAGAACACAGAGGTAGAGTGCTGCACAAAGTCTCAGGTGAAGAGTGACAAGAGCCCTGTGTTCCTGTGCCCATCTGCTCGTGTGGATGGGTGGTCCAATACTTGAGCTTGTGGCAAAGCTGCCTCTGGCTGACAAGCCTATCAGAGTAAACCACAGGACTTCATGATATCATGAAGCATAGGGCCCAGGGTCACTAAGGACTTTGAGAACTTGCCTTTAATTTGTTGAAATAATCTATAAACAGAATTTCTGAGTCAAATTTTACAAACTCCCAGGCATCCTTGTGACAGAGCAGTACCTTCCACTGCCAGTAAACTTGGCCAAATATGGTGTAACTCAGACTAAACTGCTGTGACTTACTCTGCCAATAAGTGAAAGTCAAAAACAGTTAATCTGATGAGATATTTAACTTGCCGAAGTTTTGTATTTTTTATTCAATTAGTTTAAAATACAGAACTCGCTACTGTTCAGTGTTAAATTGGTTGATTCACTTCAGGATTTGCCTCTAATCTAAGAGATAGCATTGCCTAAATGCCTGTCTGGAGCCCAGTGATACCTCTTCTAAGGTCACTGTGACTCGTAGTACAGGCTGAAACTTGTTTGTAGATGAGGATTATAGCCTGCAAAATGACCATGTGCTTATCAGTGTGATACAGAAACATGAGTGAAAGGGGAGGAAAGGGCTGCAGGCAGTAAGAAATACTTTAGCCCAACTTGTTAAGGTTTGAACTAGGGAGTGGGCATCAGACTCGGGGTTTTTCTCCATAAAAGGATCCCTAACTTTGTCTTAGACTGCATTAGTGTAATAACTGAATGCTTTTAAAATAGTGATCCAGAAATAACTTGACCAGTGAACTCATCAGCTAGCCAAAGAATACAGTATGGGAGTTCCCTTGTGTGAAGCAGAAGTGAAAGCTCTGCATGTGCCTATGTAACACAAAGCAAAATGACAGACTTACTTAATATTTGGTAGTTAATATCTGTGGATACAGCAGTTCTATAAGGTTTCACAATAGGGACAAACCAGCTTTACCTTTCTTCCTAGACACAACAGCTATGATCATTAACAGTCTGTAATTGGCAGTGTTGTGATCTTGAAGCCTGACTCTTCTTTGAGGTTCACTGTTTTCTAGGGCAAGCACAATTCCTGCAATAGCAATAAATATGTACATAGGCTCAGACCCTCAAGTCATCAACGTCCTAGTGCTTGCTAGACAATCTTGCACTGTATAGTTTTGATTTCTAAATTAAGCCTAGTTTCCTTATACACTATGTGGGCAAGGGGTACTGAAAAGAGATATCTAGGCTGAAACTTTGCATGAAAAATAGCAGTTAATCTTATGTCAGACTCTGGCCAGTGATGCGCACTAACTTCTGCTCAGGATCCTCAGCTACAAACCTTACCAAATGATGGGTAGCTGTCTGGTTTCCCAGGTAGATCTATTGATAGCCCAGATCAGCATGTTATCTAAGCTGTTCTGAAAGAGAAGCTGATTAAGATATCTGTTGGGTGTTTTTCTCTTGCATGCATTGCTTTTCTTGCAAAATGGGAGTACAGCTGCGTTCAGGTTCTCCTGGCAGGATGTGGTATGCTGTCTCAGGCTCCCCTAAAATAATGGGACATCAGGAGGTAGCAGGATTGGTGGACAGCTTTGTATGTAACTGGTGAAGGACTTGACAGGGACTGACAGGGAAGTAGATCTGAGGACTCTGAGTCAGTATAAAGTTTACTGAAATCCACAAAGGTGTTTAGGTGCTTTGTCAGATATTTGAAACTTGAGAGAAAGGTAGGAAGAACAAAATACTCCAAAAAGGAAGAGGATCATACTACACTAGGTGACTTATCAGCCAGATTTACCCAGCATGGAGGCCTCTCCTAAGCCCACCTCTTGTGAAAGGTAGCTGGTACACAGGTGACATTGCCAGCTCCTTTATTCTCCGAAGAACTGCTGAGCTAGGGTGAAGTTTGTCATATCTTTCCTTATTTTTTCCTGTCTCAACCAACACGCAAGTCGTAGAGGTTTAGTTTTAATTATACTGCTTTCTTGATCAGGTAGACAGTGTCTCTCCAGAGAATTATTTCACGCTACTATGAAAACGATCTGAACAAAACTGAAGTAACCTGGGCATGGTGGTGTTAAGTTTCCATGCCAAAAATTTTTCCTTCAGTTGGCAAGAACTGAAACCAAGGGAACTGAATAATTGCAGGAGATCTGAATCACTTCATTGTGAATCCCAAAAGCCTGAGCCCATTTGGAGTCATTTGCTTGTGACAGGAGGGAAATTGGGTAAGGAGAGGCTCTATGGAGAGGAGTGACTAACTAAACACAGGCTCAAGCTGAGGGTGATGAGTGGGTCGCCTCTGACCTACTAAATGAAAAAGTGTAAAGCTGCATTGACATGACTTTCTCCTTTATTCTGGTCCCCACTAATACTAACCTTCAGGTTGTTCACAACAGACCTTCCCATGTGTTTGTACAGCAGCTGACTCAGTTCAAACTGGCGCTTCAGGATGCACGAGTATCACTTTTCATATGAGTTAGATCATCTCCGTTACTTGGGAGGGAAGAAAGGGAGGGGCTGTTTTGGAAAGTTGGGGATGCAGCTGGAAGAATCAATAACACTTCAGCTACAGAAGTGCTCTTGTTCTGGAGTCAAAAAAAATCCAAATAAAATGGTAATGTTTCTGCTTCCCTTAGTAGCATCCAGCTCTGAGTTCATAGGCTGCCAAGAATCTCATAGTGGCAGTGTTACAGATCTTTGTCCTTACCTGCCCATAAACTGGGTAGTCCTAATTGCTTGTGACACAGGATTTTCTCCCCCCCCGTTAGAATGCTCACCAATCTTAGTCCAAAAGAACCTCACTTTGACAACCAAGTTCAATCATAACAGTGTTGCTCGGTCCTTCAGATTTTTACCTTTTTTAAATCAGACTTCTCTCAGGCTATCAGACTTTCATCTATGGGAGAGCCTTCCCTAGCTTCTTTCACAGATGGCTTCCCTGAACTGCTTTGAAAAGACATAAAGGTATTTTCTTCTCACCAAGGGCTGAATATAAGGGAGCTGTAAAGAACTCTACTCTTACAACTTGGATTTGCATGAACCAAGAGGGAAAATTACTTGGTAGCGTTGCCTGGCTATTTCACAGCAATCATGTTGATGTTTTACGCTACACAACATTTCTGTTGGAATTGGCATAAGAAGGGTTTAAAAGCTGGTACTTCTCTCCTATGCTAATCTTTTTGTCTTTTTTTTTTCTTTTCTTTTCTCTAGAACAAGCACTGGTTAATTCGACAAGCAAAGACTCCAATGACTAACTCTTCAATACAGTTTCTTGATAATGCTTATAGAAAGCGGTAAGAATTTTTTTTATTGCTTAAGATTTCTGTTCAGAACTTCTATTGCTGTTGTTGGTTTTTGGTTTGTTTTTTTTTTAAAAGTTGGGTTGTTGTTTGTTTTTTTTAAAGGGTTGTAGTAAGTCTTTCAATAGATGTCAGTTTTGCTCGTGAGTGCTGCCATCTTTTGTCATAAACACCAGTTGTGTTCAGTGACTCTACTGCTTCTCTTTCAGTGCACTACAGGTTTTTATAAGAAGTTGCAACTTCTTTTATAAGAAGTTGCCTTCTTACATTCTACATGACATGAATTCCAGATTCTTACATAGTGTACATGAAATGTGACTGATTTATCTACTAGCTAATCTGATTTATCGACTCTCAGTCTGTGGCCCTTTTACATGGGAATACCTGAGTGGCCAAGGTGGCTGCTTGATTCCTTTGTATAAAAGAGGATGTTGGGGAGTAATGTGAAGATACAGCATGTTCCCTCTCTTTGAAAGAAACAAAGGGTATTTGTTTGTACTGTAGGTGTATTTTCTTTAAAAGCTCTGAAACAAACATTAGCTAAACTTTAAGTGTTAAACTGCATTTTGAGTGGTTATCAGGCATTAGCTTGTCACTTGAGAGATGGAAAACCAAGTGTTTTCAGGCTCTTGCTTTGTAAAACACAAAGGTAAAATTATCCAACAAAATCTTAAATTAAGCCTGAAGACAAGATGGCCCAAGAATTGAATAACTAGAGTTAATTCAGTGTAACACTAGTTTGTGGAGGCTTGCTGTTGACTTACCACAAGCAGTCGCTTGTCTCAACAGCAAACCCCATGACAAAGAAAAGACTTAACTTGCAGCTGTTTTAAGACTCTAGATATATTTGAATAATGGACCCTAATATTACATGAGCAATACAAAATAGCTGATGCAGTTTTCAAGTAGAAGGGATCCCCTATAGAGAATTAAATTCATGGCAGTCTTGTATTTTGATATTAAAAACTACATATGAAGAGCTAATAACAACTGACCTTGCAGGAGATAACTCTGACTCTTTGCCACCGTGTGGCTTCAGAGTTGGTCTTGGCTGTCTTGGGATAAGAAGTAATCAGTGTTTTGACATCTTTCACAGACACTACAGAAGAAGATCAAGAACTAAAGACAAACAGTCTATTTCTATCTTAAACTGCAGCCTCAAAAAGTAAAGTGTAGTTATCTATGTCATTTTCAGAATTTGCAAGCGAAATAATACAATTATGGTGCATACACTGACTTAAAAATTCATATTCTCATAGAATTAGAATATGAATTATTCTAAATTTTTAATGTTCTAATATGAATTACTTTGTTTCTGTATAGATGGCAAACTCTGCTGTCAGTAGATGACCTAATAGAGAAACTGGTGAAGAAACTGGAAGTGAATAGAGAATTAGACAACACGTACATCTTTTACACATCAGACAATGGCTTCCACACTGGTAAAATTTTCACTGCTTACTGAACATGTGTACAAGATCCAGGAATCACATTTCAACCTCATGACTACTCCAGAAAATGGGAACAGCAGCTGTGGAAAACTGTAGACATGAGAAGTACTGATTTGAGCTGCAAAACAATCTGGAGTTGCAATGTGGGGTGTTTGAGGATTTTGTTGTTTGTTTCGGTTGTTGTTTTATTGCAGTTTTTAGCATTAATCTCTACCACTGTAGCCTGATATATGTAAAATTAGGACAGAAATGGAGGAGGGGGCTCTGTGTTCTGTAGGAAGAGTTGCCATGAAAGAGCTAACCAGTAAAAATCTGTCAAAAACCTGTCTGTATCATGTAGAACTGAAAACACAGGATGTAAGCTGTTCAATGTTGTAAGATACAGCTTACACTTACAAGTTGTCTGTTCCTCTCCACCACTTTGTTAATGTAGTTCAGGTTAAGAGCCTTTTCTGACTTCTTAAATTGGATGAAAATTATGTAACACAAGACTCTCAAAGAAAAGCCATTTTAACTTCTTCCATTTTCTGTTGCATAGGCCAGTTTTCTTTGCCAATAGACAAACGGCAGCTGTACGAGTTTGATATCAAAGTTCCATTGCTAGTTCGAGGACCAGGAATAAAACCAAATCAGACAAACAAGGTAAGAAAGAAGTGAAATCAGAATATATATTTACTTTCACAGTTATCAGCTTCAGGTAGTAATTTATCGTCCTGCATATAGGTATATCAATGAAATGAAATATATGGAGTGGTAGAAAGTGCAAAAACCTTACTCTAACAAGCTGTATGCTCTTGCTTGAATCAATAAGTAATTGCAGGTGAGAAAAGTAAGTAAACAAAGTGTGAAGTGCACTTTCCAAAGACCCTACCATTGCTTTTGAATGTTACAGGGTCCATTAGCTTAAGAAGATGAAATTGAGTAGTGTTTAGGTGTACCTAAAACTGCAAGTACTTGAAAACACAGAAGTCTTATTGTTACATCTGTTAGGTTCTGGTCTTCTGAAGTAAGTTTTCTTCACCCTGCAGATGCTTGTTGCAAATATTGATTTGGGTCCCACTATTCTGGATATCGCAGGGTATGACTTGAATAAGACCCAGATGGATGGGATGTCACTGTTGCCACTGTTGGTAAGTAGAGGGAAGTGATAGTAACTGGCAGTTCTTGTAGGAGTCATTCTTCAAAGTGAATACTACATCCTTCAAGAGACTAGGTCGACTCACAACCCAGATGCTTCTTTTGATGCAATTTTCACATGGGATGTCCATTCTCATTCTAGCTGATCGAGAGAGGTGTTAGTCCCACTTTACTCAGCACTGGTGCGGCCTCACCTGGAGTATTTTGTGCAGTTTTGGGCACCACAATACAAGAAGGATGTGAAGTTGTTGGAGAGCGTCCAGAGGAGGGCCACAAAGATGGTTAAGGGCTTGGAGGGGAAGTCATATGAGGAAAGGCTGAAATCACTTGGTTTGTTCAGCCTGGAGAAGAGGAGACTGAGGGGAGACCTCATTGCAGTTTATAACTTCTTCAGCAGAGAGGGAGGGCTGGCTGCTGATCTCTTCTCTCTAGCGACCATTGATAGGACCCGGGGGAATGGCATGAAGCTGTGCTGAGGGAAGTTCAGATTACATGTTAGCAAGAAGTTCTCTACCCAGAATGTGGTGGAGCATTGGAACAGGCTCCCTAGGGAGGCAGTCACAGCACCAACTCTCATGGAGTTTAAGAAGCACTTGGACAATGGTCTTAGATACATAGTGTGACTTTGGGGCTGTCCTGTGCCTAAATAGGAGTTGGACTTGATGATCCTTGTGGGTCCCTTGCAACTTGGGATATTCTGTGATTCTGTGATATCTTGTTTAAATGCAGATGGATTTTTGTAAGCCATTTGTGGTCATTTTGTAATGACAGTTGTCATCCCTTGGCTAATCCTGCCAGTTTGCCTCTATTTTCAGTAGAACTAGTGTTTCCTCCTGAAGTCTTTAAAAATGCATGCCGTTTCATAAAGTAAACCTGACCTTTGAAATAAATGAGCAGAAGCCTATTTAAATAAAGCAGCTTGCAGCTGATCCTTTTAGTTTTAATTAAATTTAGTCTATAAATTGAAGGGAGCTTATTTGGAAACGTAGGAGATCATCCAGATTTAAAACAGTGCTTTGCTTTTAAAACCTTGTATCCAAATCTTAAGCTGTTCTTTAGACAGAAGCAGGTAAAGGCATCTAGTTTAAACTGGGATGGAAGCAAAACTCTGAAACTCATTGTTTTGCTCCGTATGCCTGTGGTGGTGCTGTATGTTAACTTTAAACTTTCCTCTCCCTCTGCCTTTTAAAACACAGCTACAAATAGAGCAGCTTAAAAATTCATTGCTTCTTAAAGCTGTTTATCTTTTCTTATGCCAGGGGTATCTTTTTCCATCCGCTGCAGATGTGGTTTGATACAAACCAAAGAGAAACAGCCTCATTACAGGGATCTTGTCTGTGATGTAGTATCTGGCCATGTGCCTCCTATTTGGTAATACTGCCTGATGCTTTGTAAATTGAAGATAGTACTTTAAAACCTCTCATGAAGGTGTACTCATAGTTTTGGAGTTAGATTCTTGTCTTCCAGTTACACAAGACTTTCTAACCTAAGGCTAAATGTTAAGACTGACTCTAACTAGGGATCATGACTGCTTTGTAAGCAGTGGACAGCATTAGTGTTGTACCAGGCATGGAGAATTTCTTCTGTTTCACCATGCAGTGAATACTAAGACATGTTAACCTCTTATCCTAGAGAGGAGACAAAAATGTGACATGGAGATCAGACTTCTTGGTGGAGTATCAAGGAGAAGGATACAATGGCAGTGATCCTACCTGTCCTGGCCTAGGACCTGGTGTCACAGTAAGCAAATTATGTTAATAATAGAAAAAAGCTGCTGAATTAAACCTGTTTGCTGTATGGACTAACATGGTTTTGTAAGTAAGCTCCCAGTGTCTTGGTAAGTAGGAGCTAGCTCTATAGGTCCTGTGCAGCATTTCAGAACCGGAAGGAGACATCTAGAACACAGAACACAGTCAAACTTTCAGTTGGAATCTATAGGGCCTGGGGGCTGGAGAAAGACACAGGAAGGTGTGGGCTTGTCAAGTGTGTAGCAATGACATCATGTTTTTTCTAAATTTTCAGTGATCTTGTTGCACAGTTCTTATCTCTGACTATTAGCTAAGTCACTAGCTACTTCTGAATCAAAGAAGGTTTACTTGAAGTAAAGTATCCCATTGGCAGTCTTTAATAGTATGTTTTGCTGTTCTTTTCAGTGTATGTACATTAGCTTCTCAGACAAGGTGCACTTAATCATGGTGAATTGAGTAATAACTTTCTAAAATTTAGAAGAGTTGAGTTTTTGCTTAAAATCTCAAGTGGGAACTTGCATGTGTTAACTAAGATCTTGGTGTTCATCAGTTAACTGCAGCTAGCTTGAGCTGGTATAGACTCTAGGAAAAGGACTGCTAATTCATTTTTTTCCTGCTCTAAAGTTTTTCTTCACTGCTCACTTCATAGCACTGCTTCCCAGACTGTGTCTGTGAAGATTCCTATAACAACACATATGCTTGTGTAAGGACACTCTCAAGTTCCTGGGACCTGCAGTACTGTGAATTTGATGACCGGGAGGTAAGTCTCTGTGTGACTAGCAGATGTCAGCTGTTCACAGCGGTGTGAGTGACTCTGCCTGCACTCTTATCTGCTCTCAAGGTTTCCATAAAGTACTCTGAAAGGCAGATTAGCATTGCTTGAAAGATAAACAGTGAAGTATTTATCTTCTGATGAGAATGTTTGACCAAAACTTTGGTCAAGCTCTGGGAAGAAAAAAAGGAGGAGAGTGGGAGGGGAGTGAGGAAGGGACAATAGCCTAAACTATGATTATTGCCTTCTAGTATCACCTAACACCCTCATGGGGAGCTGGGGCTGGGTTCATTCTCTGTCCTACCCTAATTCCATGTGGCAGAGTCTTCTGTAGGACAGGTATTTTCTGTTACACTGTACCTCTGATACTGTTAAATTCAGCTGCAACTATTTTCCTTAGGAAGAACTGAGATCCCAGGCTAATAATTTCTCTTCTATTGCTCACATTTGCCTGGCAAAAGAAGCATTTAAGTTATAACAGTGAGAAAGGTCTCTAACCTTACTGTAAGTTGTTTGGGAATAAGGAATATAATGTCCCTCTTTCAGAAACTATTAATATCGCACTAGTGGAGCACATGCTGCACATACAAAACAATATGTTTCAGGGCTGATCTTTACTTGTGCCTGTTTGCACATAGTTGCTTTAGAGAGTAGGTTGAGTTCAAGCAACTGGGGCACAGATCTGCATTGTCAGCAGATGTGCAATGAATGCATGCACAGCAGGTATCCCTGGTTATCATGCCACCACAAAAAACACTTTCCAGTAGTCTACAATGAACAACTTAAAGCGGGAGTAAATCCCATAAGATGTTTTTTGCAATAAGATAGCAAGAGCCTGTACAGGAGACCAAGATGCTGATGAGCAGACCCTGCCCTTCATTTTTCCACTTTCTGACAATGCTGAAGTTAAAGGAGTGATGCAGTGGGAAGGTATGCCTTTTTTGGGTCAGCCAGCCAAATTAAGACTAGCAGTATTGGGAATATGCAGCAATGAGGCTTTTGAAACCTTGCAGTGAACCTTACAAGAAAACTTGCAACCAAAGTCTGTCCAGATGCATCTTTATCTAAGTTAGACACAGCCCAGCCAGTTTTAATCAATATCATCTGCAATCAGGCCTCTTACTCTAGCACAGACAAAACCTCAACTGAATTCTTGAGATATGCTTGACTAGTATTTGTCCCACAGAATGGTTTAGAGATTTCATGTACCGAAAAACATATCTGCCCTAAAATCCTCCAGATAAACCTTCTCAGAGGACACACACACACACAAAAAAAAGTGCTACAGTGTAGTTGAAGATAACATTTGTGATTTTATGCTGCTACAAAGTGTTCTTCCCAAATAATATACTTGCATCCTAAATGTTAATTAACATTTAATACAGTGCAGGAACTTTCTTCTGCAGGTATTTGTGGAAGTGTATAACCTGACTGCAGATCCACACCAGATCAATAATATTGCTAAAACAATTGATCAAGAAATACTAGAAAAGATGAACTATCGATTAATGATGCTGCAGTCCTGTTCAGGAGCAACTTGCCGTACACCAGGTGTCTTCGATCCCGGGTAAGCACTAGTTCCATTCAGGATTAGAATACTTTTAAATATTACATATTTTTAAAATTAAGCTTTTATAGAGGGGATTTAGGATGGAATATAATATTACCAACATACACTTTTGTTTAGAGATGCTTTCTTGATGCTTCTATGTTTTTGGTGTTCAATCTCTATTTTAATTTAACCTACCAAATAGAACTTGATGGTGTTAATACTACTATTTCCATCTTGCCAGCCACTGTTGACTTGGAATAAGTGAATCTTCCAGTAGAGCCAAGTGACCTAGTGTTTGCCTGCAAACAAGGAAAAGCTTTGCATGTTTCTGTGTTTTCCAAATACTTGCTCTGATTGTTCCTGGAGATGCTGTTAGCAAAGAATGTTTCCTGTGGGAAACAGCAGGAGCTTTATGTGAGATATTACAAATAAATAGCACTTCTTGTTTCAAAATTCTGTCAGTAAATACTGGGACTGAAGCTTTTTTTAGCACTATTTAAAATGTCCTTACAGTTGAGCTACAGAAGTTCGTGATTTGAGGCAGCAAAGCTTTCTGTTAGAATGCATCTCCTGAATGTGATAAATGCCAATATGCTGTTGGTATATTGTAGCTAGTATTTATTTCTTTGGAGACCATCAACTACTTAGTTGCATGTCACTGTAATTCATCTGTTGTAATATGTAGAGGGATTGTCCCTGCTACATCCTGCTAAGAAAGCAACTGAATTCATGTAGCCTTATGCCCAAGCTATTGCTAGAAATAAGCTATTTCTAGAAGTGTTGGTCACTGTGCCCTGTCACTCACACAGACTCTGTTCCTTTCTGCAGGTATAGGTTTGACCCACGACTCATGTTCAGCAATCATGGTGTTCGGGCTCGGAGATTTTCTGCACAGACCTTATAAGGCACTTACAGCCTTTTGCAATCAGCTCCCACTGACCAGTTTCTCCAGTGACTGCAGCAGGTCTGTCTCTTGTAATTCTTCTTGATCACAGCTGGAAGACTTCTAATGGGCTATTCAAACCTTGTTTGGAAGAAAACCCCTTGTCTTTAGCTGGTTGCCTTGTGCAATATGTGTATTTTACAGCTGAACTGTAACTCTAAATCATTAGACACAGCTAATCTGTCTTGCTCAGATAGTTGATTACCACCTTTGTCTTTCAAGTACCTTTTACATATCACAGGCACAGAGGTGAACCTATGCCTATGAATCTGAACAGTTTATTTTGTTCTAAAAATCAATAAATGCATATTTGAGTCAGGTTTGATAGGCAGGTGCTATTGCACAGTAATGCTCACCCATATTCAGTGTCACTGACTTTCTTAAAAGCTGTGTTTAACTATAGGTTTCATGTATCAAGCTCAAAGCTGTTAATGAGAAGAGCAAAGTAGCCCAAAATAGCGTGGGAAGGCATTAGTCAAAACTGTAGGATCTGACTAGCAAGTGTCTTGTGCAGAATTAAAATCCATATGCTAAATATTCTCTTTCAACAAGACCACTTCAAATGAGACCAATGAATTTTGTAGGATTAGCTTTGGTAGCTTGCAAACAAGAATGTAATTTCAGCCTCCTTCTAGTGTTAAATGCTGGAATGGGTTACTATATACTACTGAAAAGAACTTAGGACTTAAATATAGGCTTCCCAGTGAGTTAAACAAGAGTGAGACTAACAAGTATCCAAATAAGTGTGCCTGTGTTTTGAACTAACAAGTCCATTTTAATACAGGAACAGAAGTAATCCTAAAGAAAAAAAATCTGCACAGACACAAAAAAAAAACTTTAACTCCAAATGTCTTGAATTGCCTAACATCTTACATTGATTAGATTCTTGAAGTTAAATTATTGAAAGCAAATTAGTTAAAAATAAATAAATCATTGCTCAGTAGAAGTTAGGCTAAGAGAGGGCTGGTTTAGGCAGTTTAAGTGTTTTGTAGGCTGTTGCTTCTTGGTTGAGACATAATGACTCAGAACCTGCAGTAAGTGGCCTTCATACCAAAGGACTGCCTGTCAGATGTCTGACTGCAGTATGTTATCACTTGGTTCCCCTTTGGAAGGGTGATGTCTTTTCAACCTTCTGATATTAGGCTTATCTGAACTACAGTAAGCCATACAACTTGCCCTCAAACTTGAGTATATTTCTAACTTGAAAAAACACAGAGAGTTCTGTTAGTATGTCACGTCTGTATAGATTCATTGGCAAAACATCTTCTAGAAACATTGACTTGTGTATCTTTTGCAAAACAAGTTCTTGTTGCTTGTGGGCAAATCAACTGTGTTATCAGGGAAGATAATTGTTCCCTTGTCAAACCATAGCACAACTATTTAGTTTTCAGTTAACTATTTCAGATCTTTCACCCAAATAGAGAGCATGATTATTTCAACTTCTGTTACATAAAACCTTGTACTAAGTAATCATTAAATAGGCAACAAAGTAGGATCCTTTCAAAACTATGAAGGTACATACCCTAGTGCACAGATCCACAAACTGGACACAGGTAATGCTACAGTATAAGTTGGACTTCTTGGCTTTTAATTCTGAAGCACAGAAGTTACCCTTCAGGTGACTTACTGTTGCACACTTCTGTGGTGGTCTACGGGTTAGATTTTTTATAGAGCTTTTAATCTCAAATCTAACTCACTGTTTCAAATACCTAGAGTGACCAAAGACTTTGAAGGGAAAAAAAAAAATCACTTGGAAGGTAACTTTTCAGTTGGCACATCTGTATAAATGCAGAGGGTTTTGGATATTCAAACTACTTAAACACTTTCAAATACTCAGGACTTTTTCCTCCACTACAACTGTAGCTTTATCCTGTTTTTTGTTTCCCAAGCCCTTAGTATTGTCTATCAATATCCTTCAGACTCTGTTTTGTCTTTAAAAACAAAACCAAAGTTGTTTTCAAGCTCACACTGAGCTAAACCTAAAGTTCATTTACGTAGTGTTATGCTCAGATAATTCTAGCAACTTAGCTTGTTCTTTGTTTAAACTTTGATAGCTGTGTGTAGACTAGTGTGAAATACATTGATTGCTGCACATGAAACCCTCAACTGTTATATCAAATCAAGGTCATATTTAAGTCTCAGTGCAAGTATGTGCTTCCTAACAGAAAAGAAACTTTGTTACGGGACAGATGTGTAACAAGATCACTTTAAGAAAAGATAAAGTCATAACAAGGAGATCTTTTGAATGATTTCGTTTTTGCCTAATAACCAATACAAAAATTGACAGAATTGATACAGATTATTCAGCATGTGGGACTAGATGTTTTACCCAAATTAACACTCTTGCTATCTGCACACATCAGAATAGCATTTTGTAATGAAGTTCAGTAACACACACTCACTGTCAGAGAACCACTAGACCTGATGTTTGTAGTAACTGTTGTATTAAATTGAAATTCAGAATGAATTTAGTCAGTCCTTACTTAACCAGATCAGTGCTTCAGGAAAACACCTGCTTCACTCTCACTTTTGTTAAAGACTTAAGAACTGTTTGGCAAAAGCATGAAGTTGAAGGAAGAACAGGAGCCAACGTCTGAGTTCTATATTTTAGAGGAGTTTGTCACTTGTCTGGTGTCTTACTTCCATGAAACAGTTAATTCTGATTATTTTAACAGCCTTGAATGAACAGTGTTAACACCTATCCTTGACAATTAATAAAACACCATGAAGGAATCTTGACTCTTATCCAGATCCAGTTCCCAACTAAGTGATTTTAAAACTACATGGTCTTCTTGGATATTCCATTTCATATGCTATTTGACCATGGCTGTGTCTGTACATTGTCACTGAAGGCATTCATGTTCAATGAAAGGGCCTTAACAGTAAGAGAGTTTAAAATGAAAGGGCCTTACTGGTACAGAGTTGGGTTTAGGTGAAATGTGATTTTTTTTTTTTTTTAATCATTATTATGAAAAGCAGAGCTGTGAATTTTAATTATCTGATGTGGTAAAGTAGATACTATACAGGGAGAAATACAGGTAATAACTTAATTGTATTATCCAAAACCAAACAGTATTCAGTGTCATCATTCAGCATAAGTGAATACAGCTAGTACATGCTTACCCAGCACAGGCCCAGTAAATTGGGCTGCTTCATTTTGAGAAGTAAAGCTGTAACAGGGACACATAAATACAAACACACACCTAAAGCAGGTATAATACCTTTTCACTCAATTTAAAGTTAAGAGTGATTCTACAAGCTAAGTACAGTATTTTGTCATAATGAAACAGCTATCATTTATTGTGATTCAATTAAAGTTGATTTTATTTGTATTACTGTCTCTCCTGTATGTGAGCATACTTTGCTGTAGCATGTTGTGAGCATACTTATCTTCTGCTGTTCTGAACATTTGTTAAGAAAGTGCCCTTCCAGAGGACCCTGTTCACTGCTGCACTTTTGGGGAAAGAAAAAATAAACTGCCTATCAAACCTACTGTCTTTCTGTTGCTGAACTTCAGTTAAACGTTTCCACAGGATGAAGCTGTGTCACACATCTAAAGACTGAATTCTTAAATTATAAGCTTGTTCTGTGCTTACTGCCCTGCTACCTAACAATGGCCACTACTGAACTTTTATATGGCCACAGGGAACCTTCTGTACAGAGTCTACTGAGACAACACATGACTGTTAGCACCAGGAATATACACTGAGATGAGAGAACAAATGTAAATGCAAGCTGTATTAGCTTATATTTCCTTGGAAACTGATGTAATTGAATAGATGGAAAACTTTTAACAATTAGAGACTATAAAGAAACTGCTGTTCATAATTAAAAGCAGTATGTTCTGCATTTGGGAAAGAGGAAGAATAAAATTCTACATAAGGCTTTTTCCAAAATGGGAACTATGAGCAACAGTAAGATGTGTTACTTACTCACTTCAGTCCCTGTTAGAGTTGAATTCCTTGGTTGATTGTGTGATTTGGTAACTTTAACCTATTTAAGTCTGAGGCTTTTACAAGCTTCTGAAACAAGTATTTCTGCATTGAGTTTTCATTTCTGCTTAACCATGTGGTATTAGTTTGCTACATCACTGAAGGAGATACGAGTCTTCTGTTAAGAGCAGAAAAATGTAACAGCTGCTTGAAGCAATGCTGCTGTCTTTCCTTTGATGTTCCAGCTTATGAAAACTACAAAGTTCTCTGTAGCATCACAAGAAAAGGCAGTTCTGTATTACCTAGATAGAGCTTCCCATTGTGCCCAAAGACATCACTGACAGCCCGAATGAAAGGAAAAACAAAGTAACATGAAAATCATGTCTCCAAATTAATTAAAACCATGTAATATAAACTATCATTTTTTCTCTAGGAGGAGAATGATGTTTAACATACCATGATTCTGCATATCCTGGTTTCTGCTATTAACATATACTCTTCATAGGGAGACAGTGCAATCCCATTTGCCATGTACAAGCAAGCCACTGAGCGCCATCCTTCCTCTTCTTGTTACAGTTATAGGCCAAGAGGTGACCAAGATAGTTTGTTTTGATTGCCTTAAACAATACACCTAATGAAAAATGAGGCTACCAAAATACCTGGTTTCAATGAGAACAAAAAATATTCACAAGTGGAATTAACATAAATCAGATGAAAGTAAACTTTACAGAATGGCAGATGGCATCTTTATAAAAACAATAAGCTCGCACCAGTAAAGGAGTGAAAGAGTCTCTTTGTGTCATTTCCCAGGCTGATCACAGCACTCTTGCAAAAAACAAGAATATGAGGGTTTTAAAGCCAAAAGTAGAAAACTTATTATCCTGCAGTTCCTGCTTTAGCAAAATGTTGAGGCCTATCAAGCATCTGTGAACAGTTACAGCTTCTTCAAATCAAACTGGAAAGCATTCCTGAGTGTTTTGCTAAAGCAAGTAAACAGATGACATGAAATAATTTGAGTAACTTTCTTCTGCTAAAAATCTGCAGGGTAGCTGTGAATTATATACATATAAGCCCCATGAAGGGTAAACTACCTTTATGTTTGTCATTTGTACTGGCAACCACTTGTCAAGTCTGAAATACTGAAAAGGCCAAGATGATGTACTACCAAACAACACATAAGAGATTTCAGGTTTGGTTATTTTCTTTTAATAACTTAGATCTTGATTCCCGCCCCTTAAATTAAATATATTTCCCCTTCATGTGATTTTTCTCCTTGCTTAATTTTATCACACTGTAAAAATCCAGACTGTAGCGTATCCCATGGCATTTTCTTTGTATAGCCATACCCAGAGGTTTGGCGGTTTTTTCAGAAAAGCAGCTACAGAAGAGCACAGCCTATCCTCTGCCTCACGGCTCAAGCAGGCTGCATTCATAGCATGCTTGGCTAAAACACACAAGCACAATCAAAAAACGCACCTCTCTTCTGCAGCCTACCACATGGTGCTGCCAGTACAAAAGCTAACACTCAAGCTGCCTGAACAAATGGCTACAAAGATTACCTCAGCTTACCCCGTATTTGTGATGCCATCTTTCCCACTTGCTGCTTGAATCTGTAAAATAAAATTTTCTTTGATATTTCTAAAATAGCACTTCAATTTCTCATTTATATGACATTTATCAGTGACAATTATATGAACGAGTTTTGTTTTTTCACATCGAAACCATCACCCACCACATTCAAGCATGACCTGCCCAATTTGAGTAATAAAATGTAGCTGGTCACTACTGATCATCCACAGTACCAGTGTAGACATTACCTTAATATACTTGTTTTAGAAGACTGTTTAAAAGGGACCAAGGCAAATAAAACTCAGTATAAGAAGGACATTCCTCATTATTGTAAGTCCTTCCTTCCTGCTCCTTGCTTATATATTCACTACACATACAAAGCAACAAAATAGACAGGAAATCACAAAGACAGGAGACATTCTCCTGCTGTCAGTGAAAATCAATGAAATCATTAGCAGAGCTCACACTATCTACCTTTTTGTCTTGAGCGTTCTGCCACATTATGGGTTAGCTAAAATGCTTGGTAGACTTAAGGAATAAATTACAATGGCTGATCCAAAACAAGAAAGTAACCCTCCTCCTAGGACATTAAAATCCTAAGGAAAAAAACAACTGTCTTTGGGGGTTTTTTAAGCTGTGACATGTCACTTTGGATTTGAACCACCAAAAATGTTTAAGTTTGTATTAAAGGACTCAGCACTTCTTTATTGCGTACCTGCTTAGCAGTTGCTTTCACCTCTGTTTTAAAAGTGTTTAACAAGGCAAAAACCTCATATGAAGTGTTCAAATCTTTTGTCACTGTATTTTAACTCCAAAGCTTCTGTGTAGAGTATCAAAGCCCCACCTTTGAAATATAGCATCCTCCTACCTTTTGACTAGCCCATGCTCTGAAATAGTACAATGCACATGACTAACCCTAGACTCATCATTGTGCTTCTAGTGCAAAGTCTATTAACTGCCTAGAAACATTCCTCTGATTTGTCTTTTATTTACATAGACTCCACTAAAGTATACATGATTTTCTTTAGGGGAGACCTGCATTTTCACCTCAGCCTTGTTTACATTTAAAAGTGTGCACTGTCACTTGGCCACAGGTGTTAAAGAAGATACTTCATAAAAACTATGCTACTTTTCTGTGCCAATATTACTCATAAATCCCACAGGTTCTGTCTAATGAGCACTTACACCAGAGCAGATAAACAGACAGAAAAACATCCAGCATCTGCTCACTCACATCTATGGAAAAATGTTATGAGCAAGTAAGACAGATTCTCAAAGTATCAGCTGTCAGATCTAGATTAAAAGAACTGTCTAGGATTACTGGTGTACAGAAAGCACCTGTCATCCAAAGGAAGAACTTCGGAGCCACTATCAAATACAACTTTGCCTGGGAAAAACCAGTCTGAACTTTGCTGTCATAAAATACACTGACATTCTAATGCTTCCCAAAGCACGTTGGAAACAGCTGAAATTTCTGATCACATTCCAGATTCTGTATTTAAAGAGAGAAATCTTAGACTTACAACGCTATTTTCTATCATGCTATTCACCAGGCTAGGATGCTTTATGTAGATTCATATAGCTAGTACAGGTGGGTTTTGCACTAGTTTTCTCTTATGGGTATTTGTACACCCATGCTGAGAACCCAGGAGAAAAGAATACAATTGTATACTCATGTACTTCCAGAAGAAGGACAGGAGGGGAGGAAGAGTGGTCAATTTTTTTTTCAAAAGTTAAAAAATCTCAGTGCTAAAATTAAGCTTGAGGGAGGACAAAACAGATTGCAACAACCTAGAAATCCCTGCTATCAAGAGGGCTGCTCCACAGGCAGTACTGCTGTCCTGCTCATCTCCACAGCAGAGCAGCTCCAGTCTCTGGCCGGGTGATCCAGCCCCTAAACTAGCTGAAACCCACAAGGTTTCTTTTGCTGACCTGAACTTTTAGTAGTACCTACCTGCTGTTAAGCTGAGACACAAGCCCACTTACTTGTGTGGTGAGTGATTTCAGTGACTCTGGTATCTTTAAAGCCTTTTACCAACCTTACTCTGGCTGAATATTGGAGTATTTGATATTAACAGGTTTTACCAAACACACACATCATCGTAATGTGTTTGTTGCTTATATGAAGCTCTGAGGTCTCCCATGAACGAACCCTCAAGGAACTGGCCAAACCATTATAATCTCCTCTGCTGGAGGGCTGCAATCCCCAGGGAAGCACAACAGAGAGACCAAAGCCAGCAGCAAAGTAGCTCTATTCTACCTAAATTAAATTAGGGAGGATTAAACTGGTTTTAAGGAACATAGAATAAGTAACCAGAAAATTAAACATGTATGTTTCCAGAATTAAAAACACTAAAAATGCTCTAAAGGCAGAAAGAGGCAAAAGGTGCTTCCTGAGGAGGACCTGGATATTGCCGCTGGTCCAGGACACTTCCTTGCTGTAGCTGCCTGTTTCTGGAAGAGTGTTTTTCAATAGGAAGAAACCATTCGCCCGTGAGTTTTCCCACCTAGCTACAGAGTGACCCCGTCTTCGTGAGGCAAAACGTTGGAAACCCCTCTGCCCTCAGCTCTCTCCGCCCGCCCGAGGGAGACCTCGCCTCATACACCAACGCCGCCGGCCCTCACAGGGGGAGGACGGACTCAACCGCCCTCCTCCTTCCAGCAGAGCCCAGCCCTTACATGGCGTCGTAGCGAAAGAATGGCGCCTACTGCCGAGCTCTCCTCCGAGGCGGGGACCGCCCGCCCTCCCTCCCCAGGCGGGAACTGCTCGCTTCAGAGCCGCTTGGCGGGAAACGTTCAAGCAGTAGTGGCGCCTCCTCCGCCCCTTCTGTGAGAATCAAAAGGTCAATTTCAAGCCATGTGTGTAAATTTCTAAGTGTTTGCCTTTTTTGTGTGTTTGTCTCGTCAGTGATCGCAACAGGAGCTTCGGGTAATAGGGGAAAAATAAAAAAAACAAACAACCCAAAAAGCAAAAAAACACATCACATGAATAAATATTGCCAACTTCAACTTTAATAATGGAACCATCACTTTTTTTTTTGCCATTTCAGTAATAACTTTAAGGGGAATAAAAGCTTCCCTACAAAAATAAAACTAAGCTTGTCAAAATTATAAATAGTTTAAATGTTTGTTTTTAAAGACATACATTTTAATGTTTCCCTGTTTTCCCTTCCCCCCCCCATTTCATTTAATCATTCTGGTACCATCACATAATGAAATGAAAACGCAATTGCAACAAAAACTTTGACAGTTCAATTTGATGCTAAAATTAAAAAAAACAACTGACTAGGCATGACCATTTATTTTAAATTAAAGCTGTTGTAATTGCCAGTGTGTAAAAAAAAAAGAAAAATAACCCCACACATAACATCTTAACAATAATTAACCACGAACTAAGACAAAATTATGTTTATTTTGGTCCCCACCCCCTTCACCCCAAATCAAGACTCATAGTGCATACAACACTGATTGAGGTTTTTGGCTAAAATAAATGCAGATGTGCCTACTTAAAAGACTGACAGTTTAGTTCAAGTAAAAACAAAATTCACATATTTTTATACTCCACTTTTAAACTCAAACAGTGTTTAAATCTGAGCAACAAATGGTTCAACATTGACAGCGATTATGTAATGATTACATAGTTATGGGCAGATACATAAATTAATTAGATGTTAACAGAATACTCACTGACATGCTGCTGTATCCATAGCCAACAAACTGTAACATAACATAAAAGCATTCCCTGAACCATTATAAAGTGTCTCATTTGAGGATAATGTTACTAACTCACACATGCACTACAATGTTACATGTGAAATTAAAAACGCAAACAAGATATGCCTTATATATACTTCATAGTTAGTCCTACTCTTAATTTCTCTTAACACTTTAAAACATTACGATTGTCTCATTAAGCTTGCAAATTCTTTTAACCAAAAAAAAAAACTTGTGAAGAGTTTTTTTAAAAAGTCTTACTAAGGAAAGGAAACAAAGGCACAATTACATCAAACTAAGGGGAAGAACAGAAGCATCTTGGAGTTTCACACAGTATCCATTAGATGTCACCAAAGTTTTAACAATTCCTTGGGAATTTAAAATGAACACCCTAAGAATGGAGGGAAAAACACCCCACACCAATTTCTGGTGCTCTGAAATCATTAGCACTCTTCCCCCTCGCTCCTCCTCCCCCCAGATATATAACTCATTTCCTCTCTGGCATGAAAATGACTTAAGTTACCAGTTACTCATATCTGCCTCATGCTTCTATTGCACACCCACTTCTTTGGTTTCTTTTGAACGTGCTTTTTTAGATAAATAACTCTGAAAGAACAGCAACTGTATTTACAGTAAAAAGTTTTCTTGCTACATTTTTTCTACTTTCAAATCAAGTAAATCAGCAGTCTGCAGAATCTGGTAATCAGTTTTTCAATTTAAGAATTTAAAAACCATAAAGAAAAATACCTTCTGAATTCCTAAAAGCAAGAGTTACTATGCTCAGTCACCAACACAGCTAATAAATGTTATTCTTCTGCTAAGCTGGAAACATGCATAAGAAAATTCTACTTTCTTTGCCTGACTGAGCCTTTAACAAACAAAGAAGCAGAGGAAGCTATTTTTGTCTTTCAGATATGGTAATTCAGAACTATCCAACCTAAAAATGAATCACTGTGCCAGAGGAAAGATCTGACTTACAATAAAGACCAAACACATCTGTAGTTATAGCTTATGTCTAAACACTTGTAGATGGGCATTGCTCACAGAGTTATCGGAGACACTGACCACTTTTCAGAATTCAAGTAAGCAGCCACCTTTTAGCTTTGCTGCACTTCTCAAACCCCCCTTACATTTATGCAACCAGCTTCTCCAATAATGACTTGTATGTGCAGCTCCATTTCCATTCTTGTTTAGCTTCTGCCTCTCATTCCTTCCCATTATTTCTATTATCTTTATTTCTTTTCCAGTGTGGATTTATGAAGTTAAAAAAAAACCCATAAAACTTATTCACAATATTATAACATCCTAAAACTTTAATCTTGTAGAATTAGTATTTTAACTTTCCTCTGTATAAATACTATTTCCATTTAAAACCAGTCCTCCTCTGACAGCTGTTAGTTCTTCTCTCTCAGCTCTTACCTTCTTTTCAACTTTCTCTTTACCTTCTCCAGACAGACCACTTTAAAGCCTTCCACAAATTTCACAGAACCACAAAATCTCATATGCCTTCCACCTATAACAGTTCTCTCACAAATTATACAGTAACTATTTGAAAAAAGAAAGGTAGTGCAAATCAATTTCATCTCAAAGATAGTGCTCCAACTAATTCTTACCCAGATGGTTATATTAATTTTTTAACCCATCAATTTGCACATCCTTACTTGTAAAGCTACCACTAAAACAAAGAAGAAAATAATTAAAATCTTATTTCATAGCATCCTAGAAAATCGATTACAGATTCACAGCTTGCACCAAGATAACTTGGAAAACTCTCTAGGCACACAGAGGGTTGCAAACTGATGTACAAACATGCAGAGTCCCTTACTTGTGGGCACAAGATGCTAAGTGACCTAGCTTACGGAACTAAGTCTATAGCCAAATTCAGGTACCCTGGCATCACAAAACAGTCTTCCGAATAACGAAAACTACTCTCTGCTGCTCTTTGTGTATTGGGTTTGGCATGCTATACTGACATTTGGTAGCGTGCATTTTTCCTGAGTGTCCTTTGGCCCCCCCCTTTAACCAGGTTTCCACACTCCACCAAGGGCTTCTTCAAGTTTGTCTCTGTAAGCTGCATAACGTTTCTTCAAGATTTGCAGTTGCTCATTTTCCTCTTTGTCCAGTATCCGCAAGAAGTTTTGCAGTTCAGGAATAGTAAAAGCTTCCCACTGGAAAGAGAAAAAAAAAAGAGAAAAGCATGGATGAGATGAACAGAAATACTCTAATTTAGATACACAGTATTTTTAAACAAAACAGATCAAACAGGAGCTCACTCATCCATGAAGTTAAACACACACACAAAACCAACACAAGTGTAACATACCATGACTTCTCCAGTTTCATGCTCACGTAGAACAAAACTGAGCATTTCTGTTCTGGGGCCTGCCACCAAACGCAGGTAGAGGGGATGCTCTCGGTCTGACAGCTTGCATGTATAAACTGCAGAAAAAAATCACAGTAATTATCATCTTTACTAATGATGTTTCATATACTTTGAATGATTAACACCAGCAATTGTTAGAAACTCGAGAGATATGCATGTAGCCACAAAATTTACCCATTCTACATACTGTCTACATATTAGTCTACACACTGATTTTGAGCACGTGAGTTTTAAGGAGGAGCTGTGCAGGTGACTGATAGTAAAAGTGCAACACTATATTCACATAGGAACAAAATGGCCTGAAGTTCACCACAGTACACCATCTGAATACATGCAGGGGAAAAGCGCACAAGGGAAAATTACAACACAGGTCTGTTGCTACAGCTGAGCATTTGATATATCAGAGCTGTGGTACCATCATTCTGATGCCTTTTCCACTTAAAATCTCATACAAAAGTCTAAAAGAAAACTCAGCCTGCCTGATACAGTTGGTGTGACTGAGAGCCAGACATATCAGAACTCCCGAAACTGCTCTCAATGTCCATGGAAGAAGGTAGATTCTAACACAATGTTGGAATAATGGACTTTTCACTAAAAAAGCATTTTACATCTTCTAGTATTTTCAAACAAAATATGCCACAAACTTCTAACAGCAGTCAGTGCACTCAGAGTGTCTTCTGCACTAATTAACACACACAGACATGATGTAGGTGCCCATGATGCACCTCAAGAGCCAACTCAAGAGCCCTCTGCCAATGCAGGGACTTCAGGTATCACAAACACTAAGGTTTCTCCACTTAAAAATCTGTCCTGTAATTTAATCTTACAAATCTGCAGTGTGTCAGACTGGCTAAAATTTAAGAGTGTGATGGAAGGGACATCTTAAATAAAATATAATGGACTGCAAGGCACAGGAGATCTGTGTAGATGGTTTAGTGGCTTCTCTTGTCTTTTGTGACTTACCCTGAAATATCCCCAAACCACTACTCTCTTACACATGCTACTTTTCACAAAGAAAAACAAAAACCAAAAAAACGAGAGGGCAGAACTGTCACCTCAATTACCTGAGTCCTTCTACATTACTTATTTCAAGTATTTTACAGTACAACTCCTTCCCCAAGCCCCTTCACTACCAAAATTCCACAACCATATCTTATACCTTGGTCTTCCTTGTGACAGCGTTTATAAAGTGCAAACTTTGCAGGGTTGTCAGCCACAAAAAACTTTTTGAGCAAGGCCTCAATAACTTCACGGACAGTATTGGTGCTGCTGATATGCAGAGTATTCACGCAGCCTTCCGGCAAGTAAAAAGCAGTTTCGTTATTGCTGTGAGCACTCCTCCCCTGGCTCTGGGAAGCCTGCACAGTGATTGGTCTGCATAGTTCCAGCTGAACTTTGATGAAGCCAGTGTAAATCCCATTGGCATTCTGCAACAGGAGGAAAGTATTGAGCTGTTAGCATTAGTAATGACTGGCAGTGACATATTAGTGGAGTAGGTAAAGTGGTCATAGTGAACACAATTTAAATGGCACTGTAATTCGTCATGTCTCATAGGAAATATATTGTTTCAATAAGTAATACATTTATTTTCTGGTGTATCTGCTGAATATAAATTTTTTTCTTAATGGTAACTACCCTAAGAGTATTAGGGTCTCATCAAGCCAAAAGGTCCCATAAACTAGTGGTAAGTTTTCACATTAGGAGAGAAATATGAAGTGAAAAGGACAACTACAATGTGTCTGTCACAACAGATTTTATGCAAAAATACAGAAATTATCTCTCATATTTTAGCTGTGCTTGTCAAATTAGTCTAAGGCATTTAGATGCTCAAATCCTGTTGCAATTAGAAAAAGACCTAGAATAAATATCAATCTAACCAACATTTCAAAATTCTTTATTGCAGTTGCTTCTGAAAGACACAATAGCAAAACTGATGAAACATTACTGAGCTGGAAAACTTTAGGCAATCTGATTTCAGGCATAGTAAGTCATGACCCACATGCAAATACTTCACAAAAACATTCTTAATACATAGTCATGCTTACATGGTTTAGGATATAATGGAATTTCAAATTTTCCATTTGCTGAATACCCAGAGGAATACATTACGTATCAGAAAATCTAGACAACACAAATGACTGAATAACAGCTTGCCAGACCTATAGATGTGAATTTTATTAGTATGGTCTGCAGTAGGCTGAACTGAGTCTTAGACCTGGTCCACAGTCCTTGGAAATGAAAAGTCTATTTCCATTCCATCATCTATCACCTGTGTTATGGGCTGGGGGAAAGCAAGTCTTCTCATGCTGAAAACTTGTATTACTATTCTGAAATTTCAGGCTTATGTAATAAATGCTGCATGTTTTAACTTTTCTCATTGGTTGAGCATCTTTATCAGAGAGATACCTGTCAAAAATTTATCTACACAAACAAGATAAAAGTATCTTCATGTTTACCAGCTGAGAGTTTTCATCTGACAAATCAGTGTCAACTGAAAGTTTATCTTAAACACATTTCAATCCATGTAGAAGAGCTAAGTGGATAAAAACATTTCAGATGTGAGATTTAATTTCCAGGTCTAAAAAAGAGCCTCTTATTAAAACAGAGACAGTTTCAGATATAAGATGCTGAGAATAAAACGATTCACAACGTACTACAAAGATACAATTCAATTGCTCCTATTAAAAATAAGAGGAATCCTCTGCAAAACTTACCAAGGTCATCTTTAATTTATCAGTGACAGATGAATTATAGCTTTGTATCTTCTCTTTAACTTCTTCTTTACTGAGATAAACATGAGGTTCACTCTCCTTCTGAACATCCTGTAACAGAGACAGCAGTTTTAGAAAATAAGGTAACATCTAGTTCTTTTATGACTTTGGATATGAGCATTCTTAATCCAATTTATTCCACAGGGGCTCAACACACAATAATTAGCTGTAGAGCAATAGAAAGGATTAATGTGTTAGGCAAAACAAACAAAACATGTCGACTGAATGAAGTGGGTTAAATCAACACACCCAAAGACACTTGTGTCCTTTTTTGCCAACTGTCTTCATTCAAATATTTATCAGCAGTATGTAAAACAGCTCAGCTCATTTTATGGCTTGATTTGCTCATGTCAATGCTATGCAATATTGTTAAGAATACAGTTGTAATTGTCAGAAAATATTTAGTGCAGAAATCAGTATTTCTAAACAAATGACGAATATATTTGTAAGTAGCAGCACATACTAACAAGTAAAACCAACAATCCCTGCATGTGCCAACAATACAGGAGCATCCCTGCATTCCAACATGACAGGAAGCATGTTACACACTGACTACTATACGAACCACCACAAATAACTCTCCTAGATATACAGTTACACCAAAATCATGTTTTTCCATGGGGAAGGCTCTATTAGATTTTTCAACTGCTGCTTTTACAAGCTTGCTATGGGTCTTACATGCAGTAGTAAAACTGATCCCTGGAGTTGGATTTTATCCAAACAAACATTTGTTCCCAACCCATATTCCTGCAGCAAACTAGCACTTATAATACACTCCGGTTTCTACCACTAGCACAAATGCCATATATAGTATGAAAGAGTTTCAGCTCTCTGCTTTAATGATTTAAGACTTCACTTAGAGAGAAGCTTTGAAGAAGCATGAAGCTTTCAGGGTACATGTGAGCACAGGAATATACATTCACTGTATAGACAAACCACCAAATCACAGTGTTCCAATCTGTCTTCACCTGCATATCTTCCAGCAGAACTTATCCTAAAGAAAGGATTTCCCCTGACTTGAGAGGCCAGTCTTGCATCACAGTCTTTTGGACACCACTCAGAAGACACCTTTGCAGGCTGTTTCTGGCCAGAAACAGCCCCAGAGATGAGCACATCTGGTGTGGAACAGTTACAGAACTTACTGTTTCCTAATTTAAAAACATCTAGTTTTAGCTCTCTTGGGCTTAGTTTTGCTTTTCCTATATGGTATTTTACTAAATGACATGCTGGAACAGACTTTATTTCCCATAGCTATAAAAAGAAAGGTGTGGTCTGACTGCAGAACTGGAAGCTAGAAACCCTGAATTCTGATCTGGGCTCAGATACCAATTTCCTGCGTAACACAGACAACATATCTTTATTTCACATATCAGGACACTGACACAACTCTCCTATTAGTCCTCTCTGTTGGAGAATACAGTGCCAAATGCTAAAATGCTCTTGACAGAGCCAAATGTGTTTGCAAGAGCAGGCTTCAGGGTGCAGGAACAATGGGAGAGAAAGGAGTGGCTATGTGCATTGGGGATGATCAAGAGGTAGCTCCATGAGGCTGGTGGTGCAGGGGACGGGGAAACAACTGATGCTCAAAAGTAATGCCAATCTTCTCAGGCAGGGCTCCGCCACAGAGCTGTAGGTCACTGGGCATCACCAGGGCAGCTGTCTTTCCTGCAACTGAGTTAGACATGATTTCCTGCTTGAACATACTACTGGAATTTCTGCCTATTCACACTGGTGCTAGAGGTCAGGCAGTTTTGGCAAAGTTTAATTAAGCACACAGAAAATATAGGGAGTCCCGCTTACACAACAGCTGAGCTAACCTCTTTCTGTAGCATACTGCCAACACACATAGCTATAACTCACTGTCTAAACAATCAAAGTCTGTGCCTAAAGTGATTTTAACAGCAAGTAGATTATGCAAAACTATAAACTGAATACAAAAAAAACCAACCTAGGATTAAAGTATTAAAGAATAATTATGAAAGTAATTAAAGTAGTATTAAAGAATAGACCCAAATCCATTAAAGAAAAACGCTAAACACATAGACACAAACGCTGTTTACTCCAATCACCATTTTCACTCTAGTCTACCATCCTTGACCATCAAGACCACGGACAGTGAGCAGTGGAATCACTCAAAGCCCAAAATCTTCACAAATTAACCTGGAGATACCCTCCTGGTCTCAAACAAACATTGCAACCACTTCAACTGCACACACATCTGGACACATTACGTCAACCAAGAAAACGAAAACTCCTCACTAGCTAGACACCAGTGCCTGTAAAAAAAACCCAAACAAAAATCACACTACTGTCACACGGACTGTGGAGACAGTAAGCCCCATATGACTGCTGCCAGTAGAAAGCCAGTGAAGGAATACCTCACTGGTTTTATTATGAACAAGAAAGCCTCAGCTCACTATGATTCACTGGGTCAGCTGCTCTCAGCGAGTATCATTAAGCAGAACACACCAGTTTGAAGCACTTGTGTATTTTAATTTTCCTAATTATACTTAACCAACATGCAAAGAGAAGCTCACAAGATGGTATATGTTTTTTCCCCAACTTTCCTGGAGCTGAATTGCTCTCAGTATACAACAGCACTTAACCATTGCCAAACAGCTTTTGTCTAGCCATGCTGTAAATTAAAGTAAGTCTTCTTTGACAAGGTACATAGGTGGGTGGAGGAAGACTTGGCAAACTCATTTCCCACAGTTCTCTTATTTTCTTCTGTATCTGTCACCTCAAACCAGGACTGGAAGTCTGAACCAGGAAAGTCCTCTGCTAACTCTGCTTAGGTTCAGCAGATCAAATTCCACTTTATCTCAGCAAGTGAGTTTATTACCTGTAGAAGTCCTTGAGTCATCCAACAGCAAAGTAACAGCAGGAATTCACTCATCCCTACCATCTTTACAATATGCTTGTATCACATTGCTCAAAAATGGCCACTGAGAGGCTAAAGCCACACCTGCTCAGAGTGGGACTACTGGGAAAGCAACTACTCCAACCTGAGCTGTTTTGAACAAAAGAGCAAGGGTATTTCAGAGGTGAGATATACATGTTACAGCCAAGTGTCTATCATCAGTTCTTGTGACAGTTCTGCCTGCTCTGGTGACTCACTCAGCCCAGGACAAGAACTGCTTTTTGCACCATGGCCCTCCCACACCTCCCAGTAGTGCTCTGCAACCCCTGGCACAGCTCCTCAGAGCTAGTGCACTGCTCCAGTCAGCCAATTGATCCCTAGGCCGATTCAGATGCACCTGATTCACCTCCAGCTCCCTACAAAGTGCCCAGCACACACATCTTGCAAAATTTGTATGCTGGGAATTGCGAAATTGCCTTTCTCCAGAAGTTAGGCCTGGTGATGAGTTTCCTAACCACAGACCTTTGTGTATGTCAAACAGCAGAGTGAAGTATAAGAGCAGTCATCAGAACAGTTCACAATGTGTCTTCTTCCGCCAGCCAAGACCTAGATGTTGCTGAGCTTAAAAACAGCATTTCTAGGTGCTAGTGTAAAAAAAATTTCTCTATAAAACAATGCCCAAACATTTCAGTGTTATTAGAAAAAAATAAAATCAAATCTGAGTTAGGTGTGACTCCTCTATCACTTAGCCAAATGATATTCTCAGTAATGGGTCCCATGGCATTACCCTTCCTCCTCTCAGTCCAATTAAGTGTTTCCCTCATCAGAGCTCCTGGTTTCCTTCCATTCTCTGAGTCTCGTGTTATCAGCTACTTCCTCAGCCCAGCACGGATATCAAAGACAAAAATTAATCTCAAGGAGACAGATGAATAAATCAGAACCCACACAGATGATTTATCTGGGTCCACACCACTACTTCTAGTCCGAGCTATTAACTTCTATGAAAATCACACTGTCTTTCCTAACACTTTCCATGCACACCACTGGCAGCCATTTGTACTAAAGCCATTCCTCAGGTCAATCAAAGCAGCATTTCATTCTCAAATAAAATTCCTAAGCAATAGCTGTCGGTGAGAGGGGAAATGAGGCAAGTGCTTTCATTTTCCTGAGGGGAATAGCCGGTCTTCCATTAGAACTCATGATGCAATGCCTCTTCACAGTTGAGCTTCCTCTCAGCCAAAAGGGCAGAAAATGTTTTTCCTTTATCGCCTCCACCCGCCATGTACATCTCATTTATTGTATTGCAGATGTTCAGAGAAGCAGCATTCTCTTTTTAACATTTATGCTTAGTGCATAGCTCCTCAGAGACTAGCTCAGCATGAGTCCTCAAGGAACACAACTAAAAGTGCAGAGATTACGATTACAATGAACTGCAAATCAAGCTGTGGTCCCCAAAAAGAATCACATCACAGCTGACACTTTCATAAAGTCTAAGTCTCACAGTTACTGCCAAACCCTAGTCCTGCATTCAGTAAGAAAGCACTAAGCTCAACAGCTAGCAAGCTGCTATGGGATGAGGCTGAGAAAAAGTTCCACAAAGAAAACCCCAAAACTCCGAAGCCTGGTTCCTCAGGATCCTTACCTTGAGACAGATGCATAGCTTCCCCAACCGCTACTATAGGCTTCCATTTATGGAGGGATACAAGAAAGTCTCTCTCTCCTATCTAATCTCCTATTTTCACAAAACTTCTAGAAATGAGCATCTCTTCAAGAACAGGGAACCAAACTCCTCTTAACATTTCAGTTTGACAAAGGAGAATGGAATGGCTGAGAAGTTAACCTATCCCAGTAACACATTAATGAATTTTCTTTAGAAATCTAAATAACCAAAAACCCGTGGGAGCCCAAGTCAACTTTGAAGCCCCTATCCCTCACGTTTCATATTAATCCCACACAAACAGTGACCCTTGATTCAGTCAGATGAATGAAGATGTCTTGATCTTGCTGTAAATTGTGGCCAGGAATCATTTTTTGAAGTAAAGCACTAAAGCTTTGACAACTGAGAAATGCAGCCTAATCTATGGTAAAAAAAAACAACAAACCCAAACAAACAAACAAAAACCAAAACACACACACACACACAAAAAAGCTCCCAACACCACAAACACAGCACACCAAAATTTAAGTCTTGTTTTGTCATTAAAACTGCAGCTAATGCATGCTACTTAAATCATGTTTGCACTGAAGAAATGATTTAACTAACAGTGCTATCATACAACAAAAAGGCCCAGCAGAGCATACAGGAAGGAAAATGGAGAAAGGGATTTCTGATCTCAGTTGTTGCTACTTCTCCAAGCAAGAACACTCTCTTTACTAGAGCCTGCCACCATTCCCACAAGAAAGAAACTGAAACCTTCCAATTAAATTATTTTGAAACAAACATCATCTTCCTCATGCTAACTCTTCCATGAGCAGAGCAGCTTTGCCAGCTACAGTAATTTCTCCTTCCATTCCAGAGTAGACCTGCACTCAGATTTGCTCCTCCATCACTGGAAGTCTGAGAATCACCACGTAGAGCTTCTGGTCACATCCATCCACAGTCAGGGTCAGGGAAAGGGGAACTTTCTGACCGGATGGATGTGGGCAGAATAATCTCTGTATCCTTTTCAGTACCTTTTGTTTTCTGCACTGAGTTCCAGTTCCCACCTCTGTGAGTGGCACAGAAGGCAAGGAACCAGTCTCTTTTTTGGAAAAACATTTTGTTTTTCTAAGTGGGTCTGGGTGAGCTGAGTCTTAAATAATTACCCTGACAGACTGAGTTCTAGAACAGCCTGCACCATGCCCTCCTGAGGTAGGAAGACAAGCAGTGTCCTCGCAGGTCAGGTGTATGGTGCATCCAGCTTGTTATTCTGCCTCCAACAGCAGCAAAAACACAGGCTATTTTGAGCAAGCATGTGAGCCTTTTCTGCAGCCTCTCTGCTGGCATTCACAAGTGTTGTAGCAGGAATTCAGAGGGCACCTCCCTTCCGAGTCTGTTCAGTGACCATTTATGGACCTGGTGCTGATACATGTACATAAACTCTTTTTGAACCTGTCAATACTGCCCATCTCCACATCTCCTGTGGCAACAAGTTCCAGAAATTCAAGTTGGCAGTGTGAAGAAGTACTGCCATCTGCTTGAAGTGATCTTCTATTAAGGCAGAAGATAACTTCTGTTAAATATATTTAGTGCCTCTTAATCCTAGTATGGCTGGATCTGGTGAACCCGAGTTTCACATTCAGTCTGTACAACACCTTTGTGATTTTGTAAAACCATGATCACAAACCACCTTTTTTTTTTTTCCTCTCCAAAGTGAGGAGCCCTGGACTCAGTCTATCCTGAGATAGCTGCTCCACCCTCTCAATCATTAGAGAAGGGTGACTAACTGCAGTAAGCTCTTTCTGAGATGTGGTGACCAGAGCTGCACGAAGAAATCACAACAGAGGGCCACTAAACTTAAGTGGTCTTCATTTATTAATCTGTACACTACAGGCCTAAGAAAAATCTTTACCTAAGATAACCATGACGCAACATAGTCTCTCTTTCAGGGCACTTCCATAGTGGTTAAAGAAATCCCCATGCAACTACCACAGCTTACAATTTTAACATAATTTTACAAGGTACAGGCATTCCAGTTAAGAAGTAAATACTTGTTGCTTTCAGACTATTTTCAGGTTTTGCCAAGTACCACCACATAGTGTGGCTTGGCTTGCTAACAAAAGCACTGAATGACAAAGGGTAAAGTGTTATGGCTCCTGTCTGACCTCTCTGATATAAACACTCAAGATGTTTATATAGCGAATATTTTCAAGCAGCAGAGAAACAAAACAAGAACTCTAACTTCCCTTTATTCCTTTTAACAAATTATTTTCCTTCAAACAGAGGCAATATAAACACAGTTAATGCTCAGGCATTGTGAAAGGAAGCCTAGAGAAAAAAGAAGCTATTTGTTAGTGACATTAACACTGCTGCTTAAGATTCTGTAAGTTTATCATGACCTCACCTCTGAAAACCCCTAGTTAGAAACCCTGTCATACCCTATATGGCTGTACTTTTAACTACAAGTATGCAACCCAGTTTTAAAAAGCCAGTCAACTGTTTAAAGTGAAAACCAACTGTATGAAGAACAGTATCTGAGGTTTGGCATTAGATTCTGTCCCCAAAGACACAGCAGGTTTTATGTAGATTTGTACTTTTTTTCCCACCCATATGATGACATTTTTAAAGCAATACATTAAAGTAACATTTAAAGACCTCCTTCAGGTCTCCTCTCCAGAAAGTGCGAGCTTTGACTGCTGGTTATTTAAGCAGATAAGGGGTTTAATGAAGTAAAATGTATTACCAGCCTCTTTGTGACCTGTGCAACAAAATCTAGCTTCTAGCAGACAGTTAGGAAACAAGCTTACACAGGATATCGTATAGAAAACCAATTAGTATACCTTGAAAAGAAGGTTAAGTCTTGTCTTGCACCTGAGCTGTTAATACAGTTAGCAATCAGACAATTAAGTAATACGACCCTGGGTCATTACATCATAGTACTTGCATGTGACCCTGCAATGCAAGACTCCAACACGCTCCGTTTAACAGAAGGCAGGAAGAGTTTGTTTGCAATGACACACACACACACAGGTCTTCAAATGCAGCTATCTATATTTTACATTAAAATTGGTATTGGAAACCAACCAGCCATTCCTGGGGAAGCACAGTGCAGTAAGAGCAAGCCCTGTGCCTGGCCAAGATGCACGGTTTTCTTCCTGTGGCTACTGCCAGTGCTTCTCAACTTTAAGACAAGCTCAGCCATGGGCTTGTCTCAGCAGAAGCTGGGTGAAGTTGGCCTTTGCCACGTGCGTCAAACATCATTTTATCTTTAGAGCAACATTCCCTTCCTGGGTTTGGCTGGGTAGGTCAAAGACTGTGTCATCAAATTATTTGTTAAAGACTCTACACAGCTTCCACGGAAATATTAAAAAAGGAACCAGCCCCTTCAAAGAGGCATCCAAATTAGAGATTTCACTTTGCACAGACAAAAAGGATGCATCCCTGCAGTGAAGCCTAGATGAAGGATTTCTTTTACACTCTAAACTGTTTGTATCACCTTGCATGTCTCCTTAGCAGCTAATATTGTAATTACTGTACCCTTCTGTACAGCCTCTATATTAGCATGTTTTATTAAAAATAGGGTAGTATCTAAAAGCTATTACTACAATCACTAAGGTTACCTGCTACTGCCAGACCTGATCTGGCAAAAATTCATTTAAGCATTTCAGGAAAGAAAAATGGGGAGGGGGCAAACCAGATGACTGCCAACTGTGTACTACTACCACATAAACTCATGTTGATTTTTATGATAGGATTCTACCTCTCTTTCATATTCCCAGTCTTAAGAGATCAAGTGCTGAAAAATAAATACCAGAACCCTTTAGTCAATCATCTATCTCAAGGCTGCTGCAAACAGGAATTTTTCTGGGTTTTCCTCACTTTTGTTCAATTTTACTATAGTTCCAGTTTGAACTTCCTAAAGCTTCAGAACTGGGATTTGACTCCTGTTCTAGAAGAGAGGAAAGGGTTGAACCAGCCTGGGATCCAACTTTGCTGCAACTCCCTGGTTTAAGTTATTCTTCTCATCTTGCAGATGATGAACGCAGCCAGCCAGCTTAGATGAGAAGAAACTGGCAAATCCAGTTTGCTACTGGACCTTAGCAATCCCAGCCCCATGCCACCACCCACTACAGTTCACATCCTAGTGTCCTCAAGCTCACATTGGTAAGGTGGTACTTGATTCTTCATTTCCTCACAATTCTGCATTGAGAGGAAACTGACCAACTGATTCAGCAAGATTATGTCTTGAATAAACTCATCAGCCTGGTAATAATAACATGCTTTCTCAGGGGTTTTAATCCCTTGTTTTTATTACTGATGAGCAAACTGGGACTGACAAAAGTACAAGTTTCTTCAAAATTTGTAAGTTCTCTAAAAAGAAAGACAAAATACTCTGCCACCAGTATGAAAATGGAAAACTGCCTTCAACTTATCCGACTCAACCTTTTTTACATAAATACACTTGCTGCCTAGTTTCAATATGAATTTCTTTTCCAAAATACACATGCACACTTATTTCTCACAAATGAATCCAGATGCCTCAAGCTGCAGACATCCATGCTGGGACAATTTAAAGATTACTGCTTTTAGCTGCATGTCTGCTTCTCTGCTAGATGCTACTGCTGCCTCAGAAACCAGACTCAGCTATCACAGTCCTCATCCAGTAACAGACTTATGACCAGGCTGCAGACAACTTCTACAAATCCAGAAGGATCTTTGCTTAATGAGGATGAACTTTTTACAGATGAAAAAGAACAAGATAAACAAACTGATAAAAAAAAAAGACCTAGCAAAAGAAAGCAAGAGGTTTATTTTTTTATAGGTACAAAAAAAAAACCCCACAGATGGTATAGACAACCATTAAACAAATCTGCAGCTTATGAACTACAGTGCAATAAACACTTCACCACACAGGTCCCAACTTACCCAAACACTGTGTTAGCCTGGTGCCTGTGTCAGCATACAGTTTACACCACTAACATCTCCAGTGGTGACATGAGCATGCCACTCACTCCCAGTCAACTCACAACTTCTGTTTCAGGGCAGACAATATTGCAGTAGTAAGTCACTTCAGAATTGCAGGGCAGTTGTTACAATCAGACCTTTTTTTTTAATGCCATCAATAAGATTGGGGTGATACCAGTGCTGTTTAGATCAGTGCTGGGAGGAGGCAGTGGAGAGAGAATGGCATAGGTCACAACTAGTAAGCTTTCAAAGGAGGTGTGAAGACTTTAGAGCATGGTTAATGAATATGCCACTGGAAAAGCTGGATAAACAAACTTTTCTTCTGAGGAAAGGTCAGGAGAACAGCAATTAGGCTGCACTGGAGAACAGGGCTTGCCTTCTTACAACTCCATGCTGTGGCCCGACTCCAAACACAAGTTATTTTGCCATGCTGGAGAATAGCCACCAGGAAACAAGAGAAGGGGGAAAAAAGATTACATGCTTTGTTCTTAGAGCAGCAAATGGGAGAATGTGTTGATTTTACAACAAAAAGTTCAAAAGTTGTTCTTTTTCTCTTTCCAAACAGTTATTTCCCTACTTTTATGGGCAGGATGTTACAGGCACAAGGAAACGCTGTTGCTGCTCCACCTTTCCTTATGCCCAACGTCTTCTTCAGGAAATGTAATTATGAAGCTCATGAAGGCATGAGATCTGTTAGAGCTGATACACATTTCAGGTGGAAGGAGAATTTTTCATAAAGAACACTCACCCTTTTTAATGTTAAAAGAGAATAGGGAGAATCAGTATCCACTCCACCTTCTGAAAAAACACTCTGAGAAGACAGGACACATTAGAAAGGGTAGGTTACCCTATGGGCAAGCATGGAATAAGCTGAAAACAGTAGAATCAAAAAGTTTCCTCAAACAAACAACAAATTCTGCAAAGCAAAATCATGAATTAATAGACATAATGAAAGTCCTTGAAATATTTGTTACCATTTTCTGTACTTCAACAGAAAATACTAGGAATCTTGATGTTTAATTCACATTTTTAGGCAGCAAAATAAAGCAAGCAACCCGGTATCAACTCCATTTTGATAGAGGAGCAAAATAAAAGCTTAAAAAAGAGGACCAGTCAAAACACTTCACCCAACTGGAAACGCAGCATTTACCTATGCCTATAAACTTTCACCACTAACATATTAGAAGCTTATCAGTTTCAGGAGCCATTCTTAGCTCACAAAACTGTATCGTCTAGGGGAATCACTTTCAGAGCTGGGGAAAAAAAAAGAATATATCTGGAACTTGTGACAAACACAACAGCATTATTCCTGTAAACAGACCAGTCACTCCACATCCACTCTTCTATTAAGCATATTCAACATTGGTCCACTAACAAGACCTAACTGCAGACTTGCCATGCAAGTAGGACCTCAGCTGGACACACCTCATGAGTTAAAAGTTTTTTTCTTCTGTTCCAAACCCATACAGGCAATTTAGCCAGAACACTGAAATTCAACCAAATTCCTATCAGTAGCTCCTTTTGTAACCTGATTACAAAACTCTTCAAACAAATATCATAGGTTCATGTAATAAACTCTTCTATAATGCCTAGTTGCACAGGATAGGGAAGGGGGAGGAACACACTGTTTCCTATGCAGTGTCCTGGCCAGGCAATACCATATTACAATGCAAGACACAAAGAGTAGACCTGCAAACTGTAGACAACAGAACAGTGCAGAGAAGATATTCAGCTTTCTGTTTTTCAAATGGTGTTCATGTAGCACACAACAATCACTTCTGTCTCACCAACTTGTATGCCCAAAAGTTACAGTAACAAGTCACCTTTATACATAAATTACAGGGCATCCCTAAGCCTAAGAAAGTTTTCTCAAGATGGCAAAAGCCTGGTCCTTGATTACTAGGACTATTCACTAGTAAGTCCTAATGAAATCAGTAGTTATTCATGCAGTCATTTATTAATGAGCTGGTAAATCTTATGGAAAACCAGCGTAGTTACCTACAAAGACTCTGTAAACATACCAAGGTGACACACACTGATGCCTACATGTGCACACATGCTAGAAATATATGATTTTAGGAAAAAAAAACAAAACATGGCAACATCAAAGTGTAGAAACACAGAGACTTAAAGGGAGCTTAATACATGCTTTCAATCAAATGGTTTTTATGTTGCAGAATAGGAAAAAGCCTGCCACAGCCAGCTGTTCTATTATAAAATTAGCATTTCAGAAAAAGAGCAAAGGTAATCTAAACAAGAAAACTACAAAGGATGCAAGTGATCCCAAGAAAGGATAACGCTGTGGGGTGTACAACTTCAGATACCACCACATCTCTCAGTTTTGCTTCAGTAAGCTGCATTTTGTTTGTCATTTCTCAATCTAGTACATCTTAACTAATTTACATTATTGGAATATTAACAAGAGCCCCAAACATCTTATAGGCCTAACCAAATCAGGAAATACCACATTTCTAGTAAATCATAAGAAGCTTAGTCCTATCCTAATGAAACATACTGATCAAAACCAGAAACATCTTGATGTTACTGGTAACATACAGAGAGATTTGTCTCCCCTCTGTATTCCTAAGCAGTTTTACATGGCCACACAATTATACTAGAAATGAAGCACACCTGCCTCCAACCACCCTCCCACACAGACACATAGTGTTTCACATCATACAACCCATATGCATCACAGCCAAGGAGCCTTCTCTGAGACATGGCTTCCCAAAAATGCTCTGCACCTGATGGAGAGGCAGGCACTGTGCAAACCCAGCACTGCAGGTCCCCTCCTACCACCACAGTCCCAGCTCCGTGCCCCAAGACACAAAGGATGAAGCTTGGCAAGAAATATTTACATTTTCCAGAAGAACTAACCTTACTGAGTGGCAGTTATGGAGCTGCACTTTTGTCCTGCTTAGCACATCTCAGTAGCCCATCAGCCACCGCCATGTGCTTTTCCTGCCCACACAGGTCACCCGCACGCAACCCAGTTTCAAAAGGCTCTGAAAGGAATTTGTGTGCCTGTAAACACGCAGATGTTGCAAATAAAATGGATAACAGAATAATTTTCACCACAGAAGTAGAATCTTCCATATACTAGTAATACATGATAGGTAGATGACTGATTGGTGTAACCAGCCATACACTCAGAGCAGGTGGGTGGAGAGGGTCTCTGCTGGCAGGCACTGGAGTACCAGCTCTTTGTGGGGCCTTGCCCACCAATTGGGGGCATCACAAGCGCTCCTGTGTATTAGGATTGCTCAATAAACCATGCTCCTTGTCCCTCTGGGACCTCTTTGTAAACTGTTACTGATTAAGAGAATAATTTACCAGCACAACTGGAGATTCCTGGGAATATTTTGCTAATCAGCTATAAACAGTAGGCTTTGTAAACCCTTTCTAAACATTACATGTAAAAGGAAGCATTATTTCTGCACCCATAACTTCAGTACTCTTGTGCTTCAGTTTACAGCAAGTCCCATATACCTATTTAACAGGACATCTTGAAATACCAAGTTATCAAGAATACTGGCAATAGGGTACTAGATTTTCACATTTTAACTTATCTAACATTACGAGCTCTTCCAGATCTGAATGCTTCAGTTCAGAAACAAAGTACTCCCACTGAAACAGCTACCAAAGCCTTCCAATATAACAGCTGTTTGCAAAATGTGATATCTCTGCATCCAAAAACTCACTGGTAATTGCTGTCTTGATCCAAGCTGTTTAAGTGGCTGTGTGTTGCTGGTAGCTCTGAAGTAGAAAAAGCACTGAACAAATCCAGTATAGTAAGATTAAAAACTAAGAATTAACACAATAAAGCGGAGCCAAAAGAGCAATCCTCATTTAGATTTATAAACAATAGAACACAACTCTCCCACACTGACTTAGAAACTCTCAACATCCAGCTTGCTTATTAGAAACAAGAGATACCAAAATGCTGCCAAGTGACACCTGGCCGCTTAAGAGAGGCCTCTCATTTACTTTTTTTGCAGCTGGATATAAGGAAAGTCAGTGTTTTTCACTCATGCACTCAAAACGGGAATGAAGAGCCAGCTCAGATTTTGCCATGAATACACATGTAGTTTTGAAGAGATGAGATTTAACCGAGGAGTCTTTAATTGTCTGCCTTGGAAGTGAAGTGCTGAGCAAGAGCAAATTATAGGCCTTTACTATGAACTTCAACATGACTACTAAGTAACGAGTTTAAGTATATTTCATTGGAAATAAGGCTATGGAAAGCTATTAAAAATTGCTTTCAGGAGACAAATACAGCACATATACCCCAAGTGTTAAATTTGCAACAATAATTTGCCAATGGATCATTTAAAAAGAACACAAACCATTACCTCTGTGGCACACAACAGCCATTTTTTTTTATCACAACTCTCACAAATGTTAAAAAGCCTGAGCAATGGTTCACAATACTTTGTATCAAGAAGATGACATTTCTTCCCCTCTCAAAACTCCAGCCAAAATTGCTCCATTGCAGCAGAGGGAGAAGCTGCAGGGAAACAGTGGGTTTGTCCATGATAGAAATTCATCTGAGTGTCTCTGGAGCAGAAAAGGCAGCACAGGCACAGCCAGTTCAATCCAAGAACCACCTACTGTTTAAATAAATGTATCCATCTTTTTGAGCAGCACACCAGCAACCAAATAAAACCCTATAAACAAACTAATTAATTTATGGTTTTATCATCAGTATTTATTTCTCCACACAGTACTGTTTTCCTTGGATGGTTGCAAACATGAGCATTTTTAGGTATTTGGTTGGCAGTATTTTCACCAAGCAACTGTAACCGTAAGGCTGGGTCTGCAAGACCCCTTGCTGAAGAAACTGGAAGTAGCCCAGCAAAGGAGGCAGGAACAGTGGGAGGAACCTCTCAAGTGAATTTGGCTTGGCAGGACCAGGTTCCACCCCTGCCCCGAAAAGGACCTTACAGTATAAATATATCCACAGATGATCGCTAATGGTAGGTTCTTTCCTTTTAGGGGAGCTGACTTGAAACCTGATAGTAATTAGGATTTGCAGGGTTGAGAACACTCACGTCTGCAAGCAAAGTAAGCATGTGCAGGATTTGTGCACTCAAATTTGTGGTACACACAAGTCTGGTGCAGCTCTAGATCTAACCAGATCAGAAGCAGAAGACATTTCTTACTACACAGAGGAAGGAGCAAAGAGGAGGACAGGATAGGACACGAGACACTGATCCAGATCAAAACACCTGAATTGGATATTAGGAAAAATTTCTCAACAGAAAGAGATGGTAGACATTGGAACAGGCTGCCCAGGGACGTGGTGGAGTCACTGTCCCTGAAGGTGTTTAAAAACTGTGTAAAAGTGGCACTTAGTGACATGGCTTAGTGGTGATACATGGATGGTTGGACTTGACGATCTTAGAGATCTCTTCCAACCTTAATGATTCTATGATTCCCACACCAGGTGATATAGTGAGACAGAAAGAGTCAATGCTACCACATAAACCCATAAAAGTGACATATTTGAGAAACACTAGTGCATCCAAGATGCCTGCACAGGGCTGGCAAGTATGTCAGAGGTTTAACAGGACACCTGCAACCTTTCAAGTGGGAACATGAGACTGGGCAGGATATACATCCCACAACACCCAAAATGACACCAACTATCTCTGGTTTAAGCAACTGAGTCCCAGCCTAAATGCTGACTTGGTGGTGAGCTGAATTGCTCTCAGATCCACTGCCAGCAATGCCAGGGAGAAATCTGCATTCACACACCTGTGTACAGGCATTTTAGTCCAGAGCTGAATCCTACCCCAATGACACCAGCAAGAGGCAGACAAAAAAACCACAGAAAGATGGGTTCTATTTTGCAGGTAACGTGCCATAGGACTTTGGGGATGCTACAAGTTCACATGGGTGCAAAAAGCAGCCAGACAACTTATGAAAAAAGAACCCAACCTATCCTGAAAATTGAAGGGCCTAGAAAAGTGTTCTGGCAAAACACCACTGTATTTGCCTTGTTTCTCTGCTCTTCCCTGGCATGTACCTTCAGCAACTGCCAGATAGGATACTGATCTGGACAGATCTTGCTTTTGATTTCATATGGGTATTCACACATTTCTTATGTTTCAGCTTCCATTATGGATTGGGAATATCACCACTGCACAAGAGAGAAACAAACAGTAGGAGCCAAAAGAGGCCCAGCTAACCAAGGTGACAAGATCTGCACAGTCTGAACTGAACAGCTAGGGATCACCCAATTCAACCCTAATACAAAATGGACTTCTTAAAGCCAGAAGCATGAGTAGTGGTGCACTTGCAGATGGGAATAAGCTGTTGTTACTATGCTATTATTGGAAGGCACGTTCACAAATGTTTGTGAAATATCAAAGGGAAAAAAAACAACATGATGAAATGATTAACTTTTCTTTTAAAGCAAGCATTGAGTACTGAGCAGGAAATTTATGGCCTTTTGCCACATAGCCCACAATAAGGAGGAGAAGGGGAAAGACTCATCAAGATTAGCACCATATATTCTGTGTGCTGGATGAGGCTAAGAGTCTGTGGGAGGGATGCTGGCAAGCAATAATATAATTAAAAATTGTAACCTAATCCCTAGAGACAAGGAGAAATAATGTTGGCATTTCCAACCTAGAGACAACTTGACTTAGCTATCCAGTGTTCTTAAAAATAAACACACACTTTAATGTGGTAATTTGTAAAAGCACAATCCAAAAATCAGAGAAGCTAAGATTAATCAAAAAACTATGAAGATTATGATGAGACTTTATACTGAAGGATGATGAGATGTTTTCAGATGAGAAGAGTTATGCTTTACACAACTAAGCCCTTGCATACATATGCATATATATATATACAAAATATATATTATATATAGTTATATATATTGCTATATATATATTTTTTTATATATATATATATAATCTGTGTGTATTTATAGTCTCATAGCTGACAAGAATCCTGCTAGACAACTATTTTTTAAAAGATTTATGATAAACTAAAAGACATGAGTAGGGCTTGAATGAAAAAAACCACTAGAACAGATGAAACACTACAAAAAACTATCATTTTCTCAATTCCCTCCTTATTAAAATAGACTGCAGCATACGTAACACTTCTAAACAGACTTTTTACAAGAGCTCCTTTCTTGGGGCAAGAGCTAATTTAGCTTTTAGCACAAATTGTCTTTAAAACATTTTGCTGCTTTACTATAGATGTCTTTTTAGTTATTACTCACATTTTTGCTTCCAATGAAACACAGTTATAGTAATTGCTTTCTTCTCATTACTAGTGCTCTCCTCTGCACTAAGGCAGTGCTAAGAAGGAACACTGTCCAGCCATCAGACAAGATGGGAACTACCTCAAGTTTAGCAAGGCTGTACTGTTCTTCCCTCTCCTGTTAGAGCTGCACGAACAATTTTCAAGTGTAAGTTTTGAACCTGAATTCAGTGTTTTGCTATTAAAAAGATCCTTAGCTTATTTCAGAGGTCCATTTGAAGCCCACAGAGAAAACAATAGTACAAGTTTTCTGTTAGCCTGCCTGGAGAAGTACAGTCAACCTGCCACATGTACAGAAGACATTTAGAGAGTAGCTGTTCAGAGAGAAAATTAGAAACCTGCCAAAGAGACCCTCATTCTCCCAAAGAAAGCCTGGCACTCCAAATAAAAGGAGAAAGTTTCAGATAAACCAGCTCTTGTTTCAACCCAAGAGGTAGACATGAAATCGTTACAGCTGCCTTTCATTTTCACAGGTCAAGAGATCTGCAAATCCAACACACTTATGGCTCATGAGAGTTTATCTATCCAGCCAAACCAAAATGAAATGCAAGAATTACCCCTTTTGTTTACAACCTTCAACGAGGTCTGAAACTCATATTTCCCAAGATCTGCCTTTCAGTTGCAAAAAGTATTAACAGCCTTCTATAAAAGGCAAAAAAAAAAAAGGCGGGGTGGAGAACCCCAACAACAGTAAAAAAACAGCAGGGCACTGTATCTGCCTGAAAACAGGCATAGAAAAAAAAAACAACCAAGGACAAACATAGGAAGTTAATCTCATAACATATACGACCTTATCTAAGTAGGATATCAAATAAAGACTGACCTAAAAGAAAAATCAGTTTAACTACCTTTCAACCTACTGCAAAGGATATTGGAAAAAAAAAAACCCAAAACAAACAAACCAAAAAAACCCCACCAAAACAAAACTCCCAAACCACTTAAAAGGATAATAAAAGTACAAGTAGGTAGGGTATCTGTCCAGAGTTCAAGACCACATTCAAGTTTCATGGGGTAACTGGACACTCTGTAGAAGCCAACAGAACAGGATGCCCTTCTTGAGCAAATGAAAAATTCTTGGCTGGAAACTAACAGGATAGCTTCTGTCTTCCTGGGTATTGGGAGGATGAAAATGCCATTTGCAAGGTAATCCTCAAACACAACCTACAGCTAATCAGCAGTTAATTCCTTCTTGCAAGACAGACCTTTTCCTAACTGAAAGAAATGCTAATGACAGAAATGAATGCAGGACATACATTGTATGCTTTTAAATTACATGGAGAAACTGTAAAAGCCCACTTGAACACTCGTTAAGTCTATGTATATGTAAATGGCCGGAGGTATCCGTCTTTCCCCCCCTTAACACCCCCCCCCCAACCGTTACTGTGTTTGTTTGTAAATTCTCGGTGGGGGGCAGCCCTTTTCACCGGCTGAGCCCCGCGGGCCAGAGTCCAGCGGGCTGCGTCAGGTCAGCACGGTAACCCCCACCCCTGCCCTGGCAGTGCCAGCTCAGCTCGGAGCCGTGCTGGCTGCAGCAGGGGCAGCCCCCAGCAAGCACGGAAGCAAGGGACCACCACCGCCAGAAAAGGGGCGCACCCCACCACGCACCGGGCAGCGGCGGCAGCAGCAGCAGGCACCTGTGAGTCCCCGAAACATCAACAGCGGCGACAGCCTGCACACCCATGAGTCCCGGAGCAGCTGCAAGCAACGGTAGAAGTGGCGACGCAGCTGTGACACAGCCATGGTGTGGAACTCTGAAACGTTAACGGCCCGCCAGGAAGGACGGGCTTCTGCTGTGGGGAGTGCCGGGAGCTCCCTGTCCTTCCATGAAGACGGCAAGAGGGAGAAAGCATGCTCTCCTACATATTGCGGCAGCATGCTTGGGCAGCTGGACGATCCCTTCATCTCTTGTCCACTCACCCACCCATCACCATCACCCACCACCTGGGTTTCCTCCATACTCCATCTCACCTGCCACCTCATCTTGGTTGGACTGCACCCAAGCAGGTTTTACTGCGAGTGGGGAGGCGGCCGGTGGTGTGAGGGGGAACCAGGAGGGTTTATATCATTCTGTACTTTTTATTGTTATATATTTTTATCTGTTAAAAAAGTTATTCTTTATAACTCACCCCCGGTGTGCAGCATTTTCTTTCCTTTTTGGGGAAGGGGGAGATCCCTAAAGCTGAGAAAGCAGAGGCAAAAGAGCTATGCCCAGCACCAAAGAAAAAAGAAACCAAAGGTTCTACAGCTTTTCCTTTGAAGCTGCAAACCAAAAACCAAAGTCAATCTTTCTTGGTTCATTTTCACATTTTGTCCAGAAACCTGCATTGATGAGAAAGCTGGAGGGAGGGCAAAGTTTGAAATAAGTACTGTTTGAATAAAAATCCACCTCAAAGAATTCCATCACCATCTGTTGTGATTTATAGCAGAGATGTATTTTAAACCATACAATCCCCTGAGGCATGCTGCTCCTTTCACTGGCCTCTTGTACCATTCAGAGAATTCTGCGTTGAGTAGCGCTAGCAAAAAGCTGCATGCCAGGGAATTAGAAAATATAAGATGACAAGTATCCTCCAATTTATCTGAAGTCTGTGAGAGGCTCTCAGCATATTTTAAATTTTGATACTGCTCCGATTTTGTTGCTTTCCAACAGAAAATCCTTGGGCTGAGGCACATATAGAGATACAGAACATTAACTTTTCCTGAAATTAACATCAAGCTATGCCACCAGGACAGTGTTACTATATATACTACCTGGAGACAGGGTAACCTGAAAAACACCCCAGAGATGGCAGCTACATAACAACATGGACAGGGAATGTCTAACACTTCTCCTCTCCCACAGCAGGAAAGGGAGTGGAAGTCTCTCTGTAGCCGCTGACAGTAGTAGTCTGACAGCCTCTCTTTAAAAGAGGTTTCTCCTGCTGCATCTTGTTTTTACCACAAGAGCTCTGAAGGACATTTCATAGCCACCTACACAGCAACTGGCTCTGCGCCTACTTCCTCAGAGTAGATTTGAGGAAGCCAGGAAGCCCAAGTGCAGGTGTCTCAACCTTTGATGTGGCTTCACCAGCACAGTAAGGGAGTGAAGCCTCTTGCAAATTCATCTGGTTGTAAAAACACAGTGGTCTCCTACCTAAGAGCTTCTGAAAGACAGAGACACCACCAAAGCAAATTAGCTGGTTGTCCCAAAAGAAGGGGGGTTAGAAAGAAAGTGCAGATCATCATCTGACCTATCCCACAGGGACTGAGACAAAGATTGGCATTTGGGAAAACGAAGCAGCTATTTAAAGTGAATACTGAGGGCAGTAAGTACCTGTACACAAAGCAGGTAAGTAGCTGTTACCTGACAAAGGAAAGGAGTGGCTGTAGGAGGTACCAGAGATCAAAGATACAGGAAGTAGAGCTGGGAGGAGATTAAAGGACTGAGCTGCAGACACCCACCCAACCCAGACTGAGTCATTACAACATCACAGAAAAGACCAAGGAGAGCTCAAACCTTGATGGAAAAGGGAGTCCCTGATGCACCCGAGAGACATGCAAGCAGAAATCATCTCAGGGAGCAAAAATAAAAGCCAGGCAGCGCTCGGAAGAGGAATCAAGAAAAGATACAAACCACTGGTGTGAGTGGAAGACAGAGTCATTTTTACTACATTACAAGCACTTCCCAGAACCACAAATGCCTCAGCATGAGGATGCTCTTGGACACAGTAATGGTCCACCACATCAGATACAACTGTCTTCTAGTAAAGTTATACCACCACAGCCTCCATGCCCAGGGGAGGAAACACTTTAAAGACGCAGTCAAGAAGCCATTTATATTGTATCCCAGTATAAATGCTCAGTGGTCCAGGACATACAGATACCTCTCCTCAACTCAGGCTACGTATTTGCTGTAGAAGGCCAGGAAAGTGAGTGCTACACTTCTGACTTCCAGCTCTCCAGAAACCAACTCCATCCCAAGGAAGGTTCTGCCTTGGCTTGCAGAGCCATGATGTCTGGTTTAACATTACAAGTATGGTTTGATCTCCCTACAGCATCTTCCTGCCCTTCCTGGGCCACACTTGGAGGACACAGAAGAAAATATGCTATTAGCACTCTGGCCTGCAAAAACATCACTTCAATTTTCCTTTATTTAATGATACTGCACAACAAAAAAAAGGAAACGGAGATAGAATCTGTTGACTGCAACTAGTCAACAGACTGGTAAGTCAAGCAGTATAGTTTGCTTGGTCATACGACAGAGTAAGTACAAAGAAAACCGGAAGCAGATTGATGACCTAAGGGTACCAAAACAAACAGCAAAGTCAGTTGCCACTGACTAATAAGGATGGAGGTGAGTCTGTCTCTCCTCACTGTAAAAGCCGGGGGAAGCAGCACTTCACTTTTTGACAGTTAAAAAGGAAATGGAAATTTGATTCTTTTCATACAGAGGTGCACTTTAATTTACCCAATGTCCTCACATAGCCCGAGGCAGCCATCACTTCTACCATGCACATACTGCATATACTAAGTGTCCCAGAGGAAGCTGCTAGGTGTCACTAACTTCAAATTAAAGCATGACAAGTCAAAAAAGCAAGGTTGCTCCCACTGCTGCAAGTAAAACAAGCTTCTAAGAAAGCACTGCTGTCAAGATTTTTTTTTTTTATTTTAAAGTACCTGTCACAACAGCTAAGCCATTATAGGAAGTGTTTAAAAAAAGAATAAGCTAAAATGAAGTGCTAAATTAGAGGCTTACAGACCTCAAGTGCTTTTTCCAAATTACCTTTCATTTCCCTATCATATTCAACAGGTCAGAATACGGAATGGCTTTTCCGGACTTCAAGAGTTTGAAGCCTTATTTTCACAGGTGTCAAGTGCTTGCAGTTGTCATCAACTTTTCTGAAGGAGGAGGTCAAAGAGGTGTCATTTGCACTAAAGAAAGAAAAATCCTTTCATCCTTTCCATGGAAGACAAACCAGTAACAACAACACTTACTTGCATTGTGAAGTCCAAAAGGACTACGAATTTAAAAGCAAAACACCCCTCATCACTTGCTGCAAGGTTGGTATCTGTGCATATTTCTCAAAATACATTTAAGCTAGCTTTGGCAGGCAGACTCACTATGTTTATAAATGCTTCTGCAGAGTGTGGATTACCTGCTCAAAGGTATTTTCTAAGTATTACGCAATGATACATAGACTTCAACAATGAAATACAGTTTATTTCTAATTAGCTGCCATGTGCAATGGCAAAAATGAAATATGAATGTATGGAAAAAGACTACATGGTATTTTTGCCTCAACTTTTTGTGCTTTAAAATAAAAAGACAGATTTCCTGCTATTTTTAACATGTTATCCATTGCCACTTTAATTTTGCTAGAAGATTCCTCTTCAGTCTGTCACTTTGACTGGTCAAGAGAAACAATGGAGAGCACTCACAAGAGTTGAGATGACAAATGCTTTGAAGGACCTATTGGTATATATTAGCATTATCAACTCAGACTAGCAGCGGAAGTTACTTCTGGAGAAGAGACAATTCTCCACTATATCACTCCAGAAGACAGATAACATCTTCAGACTTGAAGTTGTGCATTCAATTTAAGACTTTCCAACAGCAAGTAATTCAAAATTGAAGCTATTATTTATTTTCTTAATGGTAAGACATAAAAGTAGTAGGTAGCACTGCATGGTGTAGTACATCACTTTAAACTACCACTAAGAAAGAAATTAGATTATTTATGGACAGAAAAAAAAAAAAGACAAGAATGTGAGGAGATGCAAAGCAAAAGCTGTGAACAGTACGATGAATAAAAACCCACATAACTTGTCTCCATGTTCTGTCATGGATGGTACTGAGCTGGTACTGGTCAGTAAGCTCTGCTGAACCGAAGACATCTCCTCCACAGACACCAAGACATGCCTGCAACACACGTCACTCCAAAAAAGCTACAGTGTAGGATCTAGCCCACACACTGCAAAATTCCCCACACCCCATCTGGCCCTCTCACATCCCAGGCATCTCGACTGGCAAGGTTAAAGCTCTAAATGGAGATACTCCATATCTCCTGCTTGCAGATGCACTGACACAACCCTACTCCCTCTTTTTCCCTAGATGAGTCATCTCATTTGAGTTCCCTGTTACTACAGCCCCACCAAAAGCTGTATTAGCAAAGTGAAGTATAGAAGGAACCAGCACCACAACGGGCAACGCTGTCACCAATTCATGTCATACCATACTCTTAATAAAGCTAAAGCATGGGATGGAAAGCCAGATGCTGGCTTTAAAAGAAAGCCAAATCCTTTGCCGTTTATAACTTCATTAAAGATGTATCTGTCCATTTTTATCTGTGTCTTGTGATCGGCACAATTAGTGGATAACAGGCATTCAGAATCCTGCCAGAATCCAGAACAGGCCCATTGCTGAGGACAGCTAGCCCCAGAGCTTCCTGGCAAAAAAGCCCTTTGAAGGGAGTCCCAGAAGGGCAAGCATGAGAGGCACAACTGGGGGATGGGAAAGAAGCTACAGTATCTGCCACTCCAAAGGGAAAGCAGATAAAGTCATAACCTCTGTACTGCAATAAATACACAAAAGTCCAAGGAAAAGTCCAAGTCTCTTTCACTCAGAGCATTCACAGATCTCCACTGTTTTGAGTTAAAAGCAGATTGCCTTCTCTAACTAGGCAAATCCTCAGCTGTCTAGGGCAAGAACTTAACTATGACAAACAACTGTGTAAGAGAGTAAACATGCATAGGATGCTTACTTTTCTCTAGATAAACACACAGAACTGACAACAGCACAGCCTCAGTCAGCAGCAACAGACACAACCTATTTCCCTTCCCCACGCAGAGCACTCCCAGGGTGCCTGCCACCAGCACCAGAGGGAAAGCAGAGGAAGGAGGCTGGAGGTGCAAGCCAGAACAATGTGCCTGCTATAGTCGCTGCTATAAAGAGTCCAAGCTGCCGCAGGCCATACAAACACGGTCTTATTTACACAACTTTTCAAAACTTCCAGGTTCTCCTTTGTTCCAAAAAAAAAACAAACAAAACAAAACCAAGGCTGTTCTAAAAACATTTTCTGACTCAAACGACCCAAGGTCAGGGACAACATCAGCTCTATTTAATACTGGAAATTCTTCCAGTAGCCTCTGAAAGGGCAACAAAAATCTGAGGAGTTTGCACGCAAAGGAGCTAATGAAGCCTGGTTTGCTTCGGTCTTGCATACAACCTACTTCCAAACTAAACTGTACAGGACTTTCACATGGATGGCTACAAAAGGGCAAGTTGTGACTGAAGTTCTTTTCCCCTGTATGGATTATACGGCTTATCTTTCAAGTGGACACCCTCATGCCTCAATTGGCATCTGCTCCCACTGCTGCCTTTCTTTTGGCTAGAGCACCAGCAGGGTCTCTCTGCAAAACCTGCTCACAGCTTGATTAAAGATCTGTAGAAGCTTCAGTACCTGTGTGTTTCCACTCCTTTGTGATAACTGGCCAACATGTTATCTTGGCTTAGAAGAAGGAACAGAAAAATTGCAAAAAGCCTCACTTCAGTGGGAAACAGAACTAAAAGTGGGCAGCCAAAACAGTTTTGAGATCCTCCCACCAGCAACAAGTCAAGATAGGTTCTGTGTTAAATTATGCCTCCATCAGAGCAACAACTGACTCTGAAACAGCTCCACGCTACATTGAGATACAGCACAAACCCACTCGTACCCATAAAACCCACTCATGCTTATACTTGTGCCATGCACAGACACCCTTCAGCCTCTATAAGCACCAGTTAAGGGCTCTACAGAAATGCTACAGGTCTCTTATGCCACATGACCCTCTTAAAGCGATGGAAAAAGGAACTGAAGAGTTTCAGAAATACAATTCTTGTAACAGGTTCTTGCAAGAGGCTACTGTTACAGTAATGTGGATGCAAAAGCCTGGAGCAAAAATTGCTCATGCACTTTTGTGAATTGTGCAAGTACTCAAAAACAGAAGACAACTTACTTTGCTTAGATGATTTTTCCTCTGGAGAAAAATGTATAATGTCAGGTGACCCTGAAAATAAGTTATATCATTAACACAGAACCTGTTCAAATTAAGAGAAAAAACAGACACCATCAAGGCTCAAGGCAAAAGAACAAACTGGAACTGAAGAACAGGACCTTCTTGGAAGGAAAGCTTTAACTGCATAGCCTTTGCAGGGGGAATCTGAAATGGGACAAAGCTGTAATTGCATGGGCATTTGCTAAGTAAATCTGCATTTGCTAAGTAGGTCTGTGGATTCTGTTGTGCAAAATAATAATAAAAAAAAAACCCTCAAGAGATAAGCACTTCAGCCTGCAGAGGGCTTGGATACCTTCCCAGAATTCAGGTCACAAGCAAAGACTCTCATAAGCAATGAAGGGTGCCAGAGCAAACACTTCCATGCAACTGGTTTGCATTTGTCTGTCTAGCCAAAAATTAAATGATGCACTTTTTTCTTTTTATTGGCAAACACACAATACAAAAGTCCAATTAGTGGACAACAAGTTTACATATTTCAGTCTCTCACCCACTTTCACATAGTATCACTGCATGTCAACACTCAAATTTTAAATACTTATACTCAGTATATACTTCACGGATCTGTTGTGTCAACTCAGGGGAAAAAAATAATAATCCTGCTTTCTACATTTGGTTTCAAACAAGTTTGCTGGAGAATGGCCAAAGCATCCTGAAGCCTGCTGAAGAAAGTCAGTTGGATTTCCAATACAGTCACACTCTGACAAATGGAGCCTCACATTCAGTCTCAAAGTACATCCAAACTCTGAAGCATATCTGCTTCATCCTGCAAAGGAAGACAAGGGGCTAGTGTTAGGCTGTGGTTGCTAGACTTCCCCTTAGACAGGTATTCTAACCATCTGTCCATTATCAGCAACAATTTACAAATCTCCAATAGAACAGAAACCAAAAAAGAGGAATTAACATTTAATAATTACCTAATGTACCAGTGTTCACAAATAGACTTGGTTAACAGATGTCTGGTTAGTGGTATTGATAAATGTCATCTGAAAAGCACTTTTATATAGCCAGGTATTGTTTTATTATCTCTTCAGGCATCGCAGCTACGAAGGAAGAGGTTTAAAAGAACACACAAAATACTGAAGGTTGAATTGATGATATCAGCTCTAAGCCAGTCCAGCCAGTCCCAACAGACAAAGAACACAAAACAGGCAGTAGAAGAAAAGATGACAAAGACACCTGCACGTACCTTTTGCCTACACATAAGCTGCTCTCAATAAGCATCACTGTTTGAATAGCCCAGACTCACAGTTCCTTCCAGATTAGGTAACTATTTCATCTTCAGAGCTTCCAGCACCCGATCACCCACACCACTGCAACATATACCACCACCTCCACATGGCCACTGCCAGCCCTGTTGAGGTTAACTACCCATAGCATCTAGTTTCCTTGCAAACCTCCACTCCAATTCCCAGTGGGAGCGTACAAGCCATCCTTCTCCTTGCTCTTCAGCTCTCGGGACTCCTCTCATCCAGGAGATGGGGCCTAGCATACCGCCTGCCCAGCTCCCCATGCCACTAACCAGACTGTACCAAACACCTGAACTAATTCCTAAGGGATATTACTAATTAGCAGAATCAAAATTCTTTGTATATAAAACTAAATAATTATATCCATTTCTCAGCATCCCACTGCATTGCATTCATCTAAGGGCTGAGTTCAGAGACTATTACAAAAAGAGATTGCCTTCAAATTGTCAAATGCTTTCGGTCTCAGCAATGTTAGTCAGGCTTTGGTCCTTCTGCTCCTGCTGGTGCTACCCAGTCCACTAGTAACTGTCCATACTTGCTCCTTATTTGTTCTAAATAATACTCACAGCAGATTCACACATTTGTAAGAGAAAGCTCCAAGATGACAAGATGAGGATCTAAGGAAGGGAGGGAATGTCTCATACTATAAAAACAACCAAGGTGAAAAACTAGGTCCAATCTGTCAAATAATGAGATACCATTTTATGTAGTTTTTAAACTTAGCACTTTTCTTACATTACTAGTGTACACAGCTCTGCTATTTACCACAATGCTGATTCTGCTAGTGCCTTAATCATCCCAGCCCTCTCCTTCCAGTGGTCCAACAGCAGAGTAAGACCTTCTGCCAGGAAGAGCTGCCTCTTCTCTTGCTGTAGGTTCTTTTTCACCTGCATTTCTCTGTCTTCCACCCAGTAAAAGACATATTCTTCCTCTCAGGCAGCTGTGGTGTTCAAAAAGTTGCCTAGAGTTACACTTGTGAAAACAGTAGTAACTTATCTCATAACTAATAAAGGCAAAAAACATCAAAGTAAAATCACCGCACAAGGTTGATCACTGCAATAACTACCACAGGCAGATAGTTTGAGCTGTGAAGCTTTTTATGAAGCAGCATGAAAACAGATACTGGTGATACCTCTATCAAACAACAAATCTCTTCCAACCTGGGCAAGCAAGGGAACTTACCTGCTTACCTGCAGTTTTAAAAAGCAAGCAAAGGACTAAGACTCAATTTCCATTAACAGACTCACACTTGCAGTGGAAATTCTTATAACTACTTCAGACTGAAGTTAGTCAAGGCACAGGAAAGAGTGTAGCTACCTTTTGGTTGGCATAGCATTCAAAATCAATTTCAATATGTTAAAAACAGCGCCTTCAACTTCATTCTCTAAATGGATGAACTAGCCTGTAAAACCTGTTCAAGGGAACAATTAAGGGAGGATTCTAAAGCCACAGAAAATATGAAGAGCTAGAAACACACAAGTGAACATAATTGAAAATCAGGAGCCTACAAGTAAATCTGAAATTTATGTTGCAATCCTATTTGCTACACTACTTTCTGCCAGATACTAAAGCACAACTGTTTTTCCGCTGAGCCAGTTCTACTGCTTTCTCCTTGCTCATCTCCTTTCAAAAGCACTATTCATTAAAAAAAAAAGAAAAAAAACAAAACAAAAAACACAACAGAACCACACACAAAAAAAGACAAATGTGAACTGCACAAAACCAAAAAGCCCAGACTTTCCCACCTTCTACTTACCCGTAACATCTCTATCCAGTTAAGAAATTTGTTCAAACACTCTAAGGGATGTCTTCACCGCACCATCTACTGAGGTTCTTCCTCCCAAAGCACAGCTCCAGAGGTAAACCAAGCCCAGATTAGAGCTTCTTGAGGTCCCACCCTCCCTGTCAGCCTCCTCACCTGCACATTCCTCCATCCACTCTAGTGTCAGAATTGCTTTGCTTGCAACCACACAGAGATCTGGTTCGAGGAAGACATCAAAACTAACTTAGTTCAAACTGAAGCTACAGCAGATCCACACCCTCTGCTCAAGTGAAGGCAGCCACGTTCTAGAACAGCCTTAGACTTGATGTGTGTGCTGAGATGTTACAGGTCACAATCAACAGAATTAGGACAAATTGCTCCGTGATAATCCATTTGTGTTCTACCCTGCAAGACATGGCTTGTTCCTCTTGGTTCACAGGATAGACATAAGGAGACTGGAAACCTGGCTGTGCTCAGCACCCTCTACAAAATGTCTAAACAAGTACTGTGAGTTGCACCAGGCTTGTGTTTTGACATAAGTTAGATCCTGCAAACCCATTTGTGTTTAGTATTTACTTTACAATGTTTTCACCAAAATGTTTTGCATACATATGCTTCAACAAAAGTGGAGTATGGTGAAGTTATAAACCCAAAAGAAAATACTACTACTTATTTACAGATACCCTATGTGAATCAGCAATCCAATAACTAATGTGGGTAACAACTTAAACCAGAATTAAAAGACTCCTTTGTGAGCGTGTAGTCATGAAACCAAACAGAGTCTGCGAGCAAGCACTGCTCAGGGAAGTCTGTCCTGGTTACTGTCTGAAAGAGAATGGGATCTAATTCCAACTCAAAGTCTCAGTAGGGCATCCCCACCACATTTCAAACTTCTTTGCTGGCCTTTGAACAGTCAGATCAAAGTTTGGATTTCTCTGAGGGGGCAGTATTGAGGTTCATTTGGCAGCATATAGCGAGGGGGCAGGGGAAAAAAAAAGGACCTAAAAAAAGCGGTTCCTTCCCATATCCACAGAAAAGCATCGTGTTTCTAATGACTGCACTTAGCACACTGTAATGTTCATATCTACAAGACCATGGAACACCAATGCTAGTACTAACAATGCTGCATATATAATCCTTATAATAATAAATACTCTTCTTACTGCCTTTTGTGTCTGACACAGTTGCTACCAAATCTGAAATGCCTTCTGAAAGATTTTTTTTTTCCTGTATCTTCCAGATCTATCTCTGAAGATGAAAACATATAGGTTACTACTTCTGTAAGAGGTTAAATCCAGACACAGAGCATGGAGCTCATATTCTGATTTCTCCACAAAGTTTTCAAAACTATAGTAGAGTAAATGCTGTATTATATATCACAAGATTTTCCCAGCATTGGCTATGCTTCATCAAGCTGCTTCAGGAGCTGTTTGGAGCTATAAATCACTAAAGAATTCTGCTACCAACTTTGGCTGTTACAGGAAAAAATACTAGGTTTACGACTTTTTTTTTTCTTTTGCGCAATACCAGGCTACTTTCACAGAACATGTCATTTTATCATCTTATAAGGTGAACATCTACTTCACTAATGGTCTGTTACTGTCACAACTCAAAGCTACATCTTCATAGTCTAGTGGGAACTTAAAAGCCTCAGGGAGGAAATCACCAAGTTGTTCAAACATGCTTTGAAGAATATTTGGGGTCTGTACTTAGGGGTGGGGAAAGAGACGCATTTTAATTATTTTTTCATTAAGTCAGCTACGAATTTTAAAGTTCAGAGCATCAGAAACTGCTTTGATGTTTCACTTCACGTAACATCAACCTTTTAGCACAGTATATCAGTTATGTTCCCACATCTTCAGATAAGCTTCACATCATGTGAACATGTAACTGAATCAAAAGCAGCTGTCAGCTTAGACAAACTCATCAACTCTATCCAGAAAACAAAACAACCCTTGAGATAACTCCACTGATAATTTTTGCCCATGACTGGGCAAATGCATGCCATAAGCAGAAGACATTTAGAAAGATACTAAAGATTATTTTGTAACTGTTTTCTTGCAGTAATCTGCAACTTGTCTAAATCCTTTGACATTCACACTAAGGCACATCTTATCACCTCTCTGTCACAGCAGAGGCAATGGAACAATAATTCATACATCCAACATGAACAAAATTCTTCCTATGACCATCATAGCAAAGCTTTTCCCTAGAAGAGTCCCTGAAGCCCCCACAAATGGGACAACCCCTTCCAGTGCAGCATATTAAGAGAAGAAAATTAATTCTTTCCTAGTGTCCTGGTTTTGGCTGGGATAGTTAATTTTCTTCCTAGTAGCTGGTGCAGTGCTGTGTTTTGGATTCACTGTATGAATAATGTTAATAACACTGATGATTTTTAGTTGTTGCTAAGTAGCACTTATCCTAAGTTAAGGATTTGTCACTTTCCCATGCTTTGCCAGTGAGCAGGTACACACAAAGCTGGGAGGGCGGAGCATGGCCAGGATGGTTGGTTGACCTGAACTAGCCAAAGGGATATTCCATACCACAGGACATCATGCTCAATACATAAACTGAGGGGAGCTGTCTGGGACGGGTGGATCACAGAAGGCAGTGAGCAATTGCACTGTGCATCACTTGTCTTTTCTTGGGTTTTATTTCTCTCTTTTTTCCCCCCGCTATACTCCTTTTCATTACTATTATTACATTTTTATTATTATTGTTGTTATTATTATATTTCAGTTTAGTTATTACACTATTCTTATATCAATGCACAACTTACCTTTTTTTCAGTTCTCTTCCCCACTCTACTGGGAGAGGAGAGAAGTGAGCACGTGGCTGCATTGTGCTTAGTTGCTGGCTGGGGTTAAACTATAACACCTAGGATTCTGTTCAGCAGGTGCAACATTCCTCCCAAAAGCTTCCATACCCACTGCTGCCATTGCGGGACATGGTAACAGCAACTGGAAAACTAAGGGACAACCAACAGGAGTGAGGCAAAACAAGAGGGTGCTGCAAATAACTTCACCAACTGAAAATACACTTCACAAGTTCACCTCAGCCACAGGTGAGCACAAAGCAGGTTTTTTGTGACAAAACACAGGATTAACCTCCCAGGAACCTCACTGTGATTTGGTGATCAAAGAGAAGTCAGTGATTTGCATTACACCACCTGCTGTGTTTCAAGCCAACTTGCTTGATTTTCTGACACCTGAGCCCTTCTGTAGGGTGGTTGTTTTTACAAACAGTTCCATTCTTATTCACAACTCTATAAAGGTATATACCAGGAATTATTTCTCCTATATTTTATAACAAATTTGCTATCACAATACACAATATCAAGGCAACCACAAATGCCCTATGGTTTAGCAAACCAAAGAGGAAATCCTGATGGAATATGCACCACTAGCAACTGAACAACTTTGATTTGGCATCCATCAACTTAAGCATTACTGGTTCTCCTACTTGCCTAAACACTTGGCATTACGTATGCCGTGATCAGGTCTAAGATGCAGGAACTGTCTACACTGTGTGCTGGCTAATTGGCATTCATCCTAATCTAGAATATAAAAATCTCACCATAAGAAGCACATGAGCTGTCTGCTTCATTTAACAGTTGATCAAAAATTCTAACCAGGGTCACAAGAAGCCAAAAATCCCACAGACAAATCCACCTCATGAAGTCCCTCTGCACACATGCTTGAGCTAGCATTTAGGGTATTTTCCTGATTCTTCTACTCTTTGATTGCACAGTCTTATTGAGTATTTTCTCAAGAATAAAGCTGCAATTTACAGCACAGAATTAAAAACTTTGTGGAAGATATTTTCTTTAATATACTCTCATAAAAATGTGGTGGCATTAGGTAAGCTGAATTTTATTTTGCCAACATTATACTTCTTAAAATGCATTAAAAATACCTCCTAGAAAAGCAAGGGACCAACAAAAGTTCAGAGAAATGGATCGCATGGTCAGCTGAACACTAATACTGTTTTTCTATTTCTATGAAAACAAACTTGTTCTCATGAAGGCCAAATCAGACCCCAAAGCAACACTTTGCAGCTAACATACACAATGTGAGAGGAAGTATTTAGATTTGTCAGTGATTCTGACATAGCAGTGCAAGTCAGCCTCAGACTAAAAGGAGAGACTTTTAGTCTGAGCATTTTGTACCCAAAGAACAGAACAGATTCTCGCTTGGCCAAGACTTAGAAGAAAAAAGGACAGAGGGAAATCATTCTGTTCCGGAGTAATTCTTTATATACTGTTAGTCATAGAGCCCAAAGAACCCAACTTAAGAAAGGCAACTCTTCACATAACTCAACTTCAGATTCAATGACAGCAGAAAAATACACTTGAAAATAATGTAATGATCCAATTGGGAGGTTTATCTGACTAATGTCCAGAAGCACTTGCTGCCTCCTCAGCCAGCCATATGTACATGCAGTACTCTCTTACCACTACAATGAATTAAAAGGTAACTAAAGCAATTCAACAATATTTCACTGGGGAAGTGACTCTTAAAATAACTAAATTATACTAGTAAACAGAAAAAAATTCCAGTCTTTGAAACCTACAATGATCTTACTCCATGAGGATATCTTATCTAGCTACTGTGAATTCATCTACTCAGATCCTGACTTACTGTGCTAATAGTAGCTAAATGGTTTTCATTACAGAAAGACTTGATTAAGACTCCTTTCATTGGTCATTACCCCACACTGCATATTATTTGAAGGGGAAAAAGGTGTTTTCTTCATTCAACAACTAAAGTGCCTCTGATTATGAAGTTAAATACTCCCAGGATTTGGTTTATCTTAACTTGACCTGCTAACTAATGAAAAAAACTGCAAACTATCCTTAATAATAGTTTTTACACCAAAATTAGCAGAAAGATTTAGAAACACTTCTAAATACAGAAAACAAGATTTTGGAGTTACAAGGCTACAGTTTATGTAGGTACTACATGAGAAAAGCAACACTGTGCTAAGTTAGGCTCCATGAAGGCTGGGAGTATCATGATCTGAGGAAGATTACTTTCATTAAAGATCACGTTCTCCTTAATAAAGCAGACTTCTCTTGTGCAGATTGCATGGGAGTCTGGTTACTGCTTGCATCAGGTTGCCTGCACAAGTGATGTTCCCCTGACCCTATGTCCGGTATTCTTCCACTGCCAGCATTTCTATACTGGCACCTGGCGCAGCAACTGCTCCAAGTATGAACTTTTGATGAAACTGTCCATTTTTGTACAGGACACAAGACATGACTCCCTGATGCAGAAACAGAAACAGCCCATTTTTCATCCTACATTTACAGCAGGACAGATGCAATACCTTTTCTTCCTTCCTTCAGCTGAGGCTTCTGAAAGGCAACCAGGTCACAAATCAACTCTCCATCTTTGACCATGCCTCACATGCAACCAGGATAATTTGCTCCAATTTGCTCTCAGCAACAGATAAGTGTTCCTATTTATCATCCCTAAACAGAGGGAGCAAATCTTCTGCATAAGGATTCTTTCATTCTCCTCCTCCATTCCTTAACTGTTAAATATGAAAGCAACACCTACTTCACACCTTCCAGCTGCCAGGCCTATGCTTCATGGAGTGTCAAGGATTTCAGCAGTTTTCACAAGCACTGCCTGTTGAGGAATTTACCCCTGTATTATATCACAAAACAAGAGCCATCACATGGGTATAACTCTTGCTGCTGGAAACGGGGAGCCTGCATGGTTGACAGGATTAAAATGGAACTTTTCTCCTCAATAGTTCTGTTCCTTGGTCCTCAACAATTAGGTTAAACAGTCTAGCCTAATGGATCCAGGATGCTTCTGCAGAAACCCTCTATCCTCAACGCTTTTCAAAGTTAAACACACATGTACAGTAACAAAAAAAAGGGGCTGACCAGTCCAAGTCACCAGTCTGGACAGTTGTGTGATCAGTTCCTGCAGCTGGCTACAGCATGTATCTGCTGTGCATTTTAGGCACTTTTCTACTAGCAGCAAGCTAACTAGAGACAGAAAAAAAATTTTACCCTTTATGAAGTAAAGGTAACCAAATCTTTGCACACAGCAGTAACAACATAATAAACTATCATAATACAATAGTTCAAATTACACCTATCATGAAAAAAATTGCACTGACATGCTGATCTCACACCATTGAACCTTGAACTTACTGATTTCAGACATTAGGACAAACAATGCAGGTCAATTCTCCCATTACAGAACACACAACCACTATATACTTTATTTTTTAAGCAGTGCCAAAGAACATGCCAGTTTCTGTACACACAAGCACTATGGGTTATGCTGAAATTCCTAATGTAGTTGCTAATTCACACAGCTTTACCACAGGCTTCTCAGATGAACCATTAAGATATTCTCCAATGAAATCAGTAGCTCTGAACAAAAAGACTTCCACAATCTTAGCTTATGCATCTATACACACTAAATCAAGCTGCTGGTGGACTGAACGGCCAGATGAGCAGGTTTTGTTCCCAAGGAGCGGAATTCTTCAGAAGGTAACAACCCAGTAAAAGAAAAGTAATGCACTAAATAAAACACCTGAACTAAACTTCTTAGTTTACAGGCTAGTATGATCCTAGGCACAAGGATGTAGAGGAAGTCCTCTACAACAGAGGTTATCAGCCATCAATACAGTCTTTAAGGTACTTTTGCAGTATTAACAAATCTGATCTATCCCAAACTTTTCTTCAGTGGGGACAAGCCAAATCATGGGATCCCTGCTTCAGGGGAAATAAGATTAAGCACTGAACTATTTAGCAAACTATCATCTTCAGTTAGCAGAACCTGATCTTCAGTTTTTATTACTTAGTAGGCTTTAGAGAGACTATGCTCTGCTCATTAGGTACTGCAAACACAAGATACAACGACTACGCACTATGAGGAAGAGTACAGTATACTTAGACTGTGCATCCACACACTTGATCGCCCCTCAGATCAATTAGGAGACAGAACACAAGAGAAGCAGTTCTAATTATGGACAATAGGGATATCTATAAAAGATTACAAACAACTGCCTTTGTAATTTGTCCCTACTGTATTATTGTATATAATTTCTAAAAGAAACACACTTGCAAACAGCATTTTCCACAACTACTTAGCGGGCAAAGAGTGAGATGGCAAAGCTGACAAGCAGCACAGCAAGTACTCCTACATACCCAACATCTACACTTGATGCTTCCTCTGAGGCAGATGAACCACTCCTGCTTTTACTATTATTTTCAGCCCAGCACAGAGTCCTCCATAAGTGGGAATACAAATTCCTCACCAGCACACACACAGATGAGTAACTAGAAAGTCATCTTAATTGCTACATAAATCACATGTGGGTACTTAGCACAGCCGAATACACTTCTCCATAGGAAGCACTCTCCTCAAAACTGTCTGCAGTATTTCATCAACCTCGCAAAAGAGCAAGTGTGCCAAAAAAAAAATAGAAGGGAAGCAGCAATTACTCATCCCAAGTCAATTCATACCTGCCTAGAGAAATGTGCAGGCTTTCCTACAGTCACCTAAGCACATACAAAATCCTGACTACAACACTGCAGTCAGGTAAGTGCTGCACTGAAATTGGAAGGGATGACAGCACGCTGTACTAACTTGTCCCACCAGGACACTCCACTAAAGTCTGTGGAATGTGCTGGTTGGAAGACCTTTCCTGACTGTTGGTTTCAAAAGGTACAAATCTGTGTCTTACATTTATAAAAATGTAGGTGTATATATGCATACATACAGAAAACCTCTGCTATTTCTACCTGGGAGAAAACTGCAGTATGCTTTGAACGGCCTGGCCCAGCATGCTGCCTGAAGAAGTCCCCAGGGCCTTAGCAGCCTGTCTGTCTACAAGGAGAGTTGAATGACAAAAACCTGTCACACTCACTTCTCTCTTCCTGATGCTTATGTTGCTTGGCTTGGCTTACAAGTATACTGTCACAGGCAAATGCTGCATTACAGATCTACCACTTCATCTAAAATCCTGTTAATCGGTTTATTTGCAACTGTTAATCCGACACCAGTGCCACTGGCTTTTTACACAAGGGACAAACCGCAGCATCAGTTTTCACTTCAGTTTTTCTTCATAATTTTGCTCTTGCAGTGGTAAAGCATTAGCCAACAAGAATCTCCTACAGAATGATTATTCTGATGTTTTTCTTACACACAGGTCTAGAGTTGAAATAAGAGATCATGGAAACAGAGTACCATACTCTCTCCTTCCTTAAGTAATGGTTTATGGGGTTTTTTATCAAATCTCTTTAGTGTATTCGGATGATCCTAAGCTCAGTTGCTCTGCAAACCATGTCCCTGAATTCACCAGAGTCCTCAATTAAAATTCAACTCCTTGTGTCTGCATGTGTATTCACGTGTGTCTAAAGAAGCTTAAGTCTATACATTGGCTATAGGTGCCCAATACTTCCTGACTTCAGTGAAAATGCAAAGCTCCAGCAGTTCTGTCCTTCTGCTTTTGCCCTCAGATTGCCCCAACTCAACTACATCACTTAAAACAGAAAACATCTTACCAGGGAGAAGCCTAGCTACTGCACTCCACTACTCAGACACATGAATCAAAAATAAAGGTAAAAAAATTCAGCGTTTACCCTATGATAGTCAAACAAGTGTCAGTAATGAAGCTAGTAACATATTGCTGGTGCTCCCAAGAGGCACCTAGTATAGTATTAATACAGTTGACTGAATAAGAAGTGTAAAGATAAGAGTTAGTCACCTAGTCTGAATACTACCTGCCACTGTTGCTGCACACGACACTTAAATTGCTGAGTGTAACAGCATTCATTAGATATTGTAGTGACTTGAACTCTTTTTGGGACAGTACATTAACCTATTTCTCCTAAAAATGTTTCTTCAATTTTTGTATGCAAGTAGTTACCCTTTCACATAGTTAAATTCCCAAAATTTAAACTGATGATTCTAAAAAACAACTGTGTATTATAATCCACTGTACAGCAATCAGCACCCACTGCACAGATCACAAATCTCATCTCACTTCCAAAGACTGAGACACCACAAGGGGACTTGGAGTTGACCCCAAAATGGCCACCACACTTCCCAAGCCACTGACAAACAGCAAGCACTCCAAGAAAAGAGGAGCATAAAATAAGGACTTGCTACTTAACTCTGACAATGACACCGGCTTAAAATAGACACAATAAGACACAATCTCTACCCTGCTCATTCCTTCAGCTCTTAACTTTCAAGTAGTTTAGTTGTGACAATGTTTATCCCATAATATTCAGACTGCCAAAAGGATTAAAAAAAAAGGAAAAATAAAACATTAGTGGATATTTTTAGTTAGGTTGGGCTTTTTTTGCGGGTTTGTTGCTTTTTTGTTCAGTAAGTTTCACGTCAAACCTAAACTTTTTGGCTCCAAAGCAAGCCTATAATTAGAAACCTCATTTGTTCTGCTAGTCAGAAGAGGCATTTTCCCTAGGGAATGTCACTGAAAGGAAACCCAGGAAGAGCTGTAATGGCCAAACAACATGAAACTTACTAGTAACATAAAGCCATCCTAACTAGACTTAAGCAGTTACAAATTGCATTTCACCCCTAGGAACTGATTTATTACTAAATAAAAGTTGGGGTTTCTTTCCCTCTCTTCCTCTCAGTGAAATGTCTCAACCCACTGTGCAAATTCACCTGAAACAGAACTAAACCAGGGATTCTGCACTCAAACTAATCTACTTTTTCACACTTGCAGTGGCTCACTCATAAATAAAACTGCTACACCTTTCCCTGCAAATCTCTTCTTCTGGCAGTGGCGAGAGATGGCTGGTTACCTTGCCAGGACTAGTTAGGGATGAGACTTTCACCCTGTGCCTTTTGCCTCTTCATACCTCCTCTGCTCTTTCATATCCGTTTTTCCATTTCCAGCTTTTTTATGGCTTTCCTCTCCCACCCCCACTACCACACCTGCAAATTCCACTAATGTGCACAAAAGACAGCCACAAAAACAGTGCCATGGCAGGGGGCACTGCTTGCAGGTGGAGGCGAAGAAACTAAGCTGAAGGGTCTGAGAGCCGTGAGTATCTAGACCAGTAATGGGAAGAGAGAGGAAGAAATCAGACCTGGTGTTGACAGTAAGGTAACAAGCACATTCTCAGGTGCAAGAGGAAAATTTGCATTTCTGGAAACCACCAACTGAAGCAATTGCATTTTTCTTGCAAGCACTTTTACAGAGCCCTGTATGAAATGGCAGAAAACAGAACACAAACACATGGTTTCCTTTCCTCCCCCCCCCCCCCCCCCNCACACTGCTTTCCTTTCCCCCCCCCCCCCCCCCCCAAGAGAAGAGCAGCATCCAAGTGTCAAACTTCCCATCTCCAAGCTATTTTGCATTATTAGACATCAAGCAGAGCTCTCTCACATTTTTCATGCAAACTATTCACAGTTCAGATGCTGAACACAAGCTGCAGGATCTGCACTCTCCTAACAGCTGGGATCTATGATCCTCACAGCACCACTAGCTTCTGAGGCGGTTTCCCAAAGCACAGTGGTGTCCTCACAGATCCCTTACACACACAGAAAGAGAGAGAGAGGTCTTGCCCATAGCTTCTTCTCATGTTTCTAATCTTTATAATTACAGTGCAAGGGGATGCTGAAATGCAGAGCAGGCAGAACCAAGCACAGGGACATCCCGAGGTGTTTACAGCAATCCTCACAGAAGACATGAGCTTAGCAAGGCGGGAAACTAACTCAGCCACCAACCAAGCTTGAAAAGCCACTGTCCATCAAGCTGCCTAGGAAAGGAGAAGTATTGTGAGGATTTGCATCAACCCTGTTCAAAGTGGCAGAATATGAGGAACTGACACATGGAAAGGAAGAAGCACAGAAAACATATGCAGGAAAATGTGTATCCCTCCAACATATGATAGGCCTTGCAGGAGCCAGCATGACTGTTTTCACTTTCCCTGAAAGGATGGGGGTGGTTGGGAGGAAAGAAGAGAAAGGGGTCAGCTTTCAAAAGTTTGCAAAACAGCTTATTTTGTTATTTTCTCTACAGGGAATGGACAATTTCCAAAGGCTTGATCATACAGAAGCACAGGTCTGATCTTGCAAAAGCCCGTGCACATGGATAACTTTACCTCACATGAGCAGTCACACTGGCAGGACAAACATATTTACAGTTCCTCCTTTTTCATTTATTAAATGAGTCATTGCAAACATGAAGCAGAGCCACAGTGAGCTTTATCTAGCCTCCGATACTTAAATTTTACAGCAGCCCCAGAAGAAAAGAAACCTTAAATAAAGCTAAATTTCCATGAACAAACCCACAGTATAAAGCAGCCCACATTTTATGCATGTTGCCCTGCGACTGAAGTATTTCTTACTCAAGAAATTGCTTTGGGGCCACTGCTTGGCCCCAAAACACCATGATGCCTGTCACACACTGTAGTAGTGTTTATGCTTCAATTTTTTAGAAGTCACAGAGAGAAAGAGACAAACTTTTAACTACCCTACAGAAGATGAGCTGTGCTGGACAAACCCCAAAGGTACTATCACAAGATTTTTACACCAGAGTTACCAGTCCATTAATCCTGTCTTAGCTGAAGAAACTGCGGTATGTAGCAAGCCCATCCCTGCCCCATTAAGTGGAAGACAAAAATTCACCCAGCTCCATAATTTCCTTTTTAACTTACTTCCTTTGGAAATCCATACAAAATGAGTCCAAATGCTACCAGAGAGTTTTCCTGCAGGCACAACTGCAAGCCAAAAGCTCTAACCCATTTCTTCTCTGTGACAAAGGGAGCAGAAGGACCAGAGACAGAAGGGTAAAAGTAATTGCCAGCACTTAAGTCTTCTGCAAGAGAAACAAACAAAAAAAACCCCACAAAACCCACACTGCAAAACTTAGTATCTGTACAGTTGAGAAAAACACAGAAACAATAACAGCTCCCCCTCTTCTCTTTGCTCAAGGGGACATAGTATGCATTTTTTGACCAAACCTCAAATACAAACCAAAAGTAACATCCTCATCCATACAAAGAGGCTCATTATGATTGTTATTGCTGGAAGGGGAAACTCACTCTTACTGGCCACATGACTGTTGAAATCCACATTCAGCATTGTTTGGGGACTTCCCTCCCCCCCATAACTCAGCAGTTCAGAGCAACTGGTAATAACTTCACAGCAAGAAACATTAAGCTGAGCATTTCTGACACTACGAAGTCAGCAACACAGATCAATTTGTTTCAGGCTACTCAATACATACTTAGAACATGTACTCTGTAGCACCTCACTGCAGTACTCTTTTGGGAACCATTACTAGAGCACAATACCAAATTTTAAGAGGTTTTTTCCATCCCCTCTTGCCTGGAAATACTAACACCAGATACAGTGATTTACATGTCTGCACAATTTACTACTTACACAACTAGTATTTAGCGAGATAGCTCATACAACAGCATGCTAAAGATACACAGATTTTTAAGATCTGAATCAAGACCTCTCACAACACAGCAGCTACACACAGCCTGACAGCAGCTAGGTATCTGTTCGCATAGTACTGTCACGCCATGGTCCTCCTCTGTAACGGCCAGGTGGCAGCCAGTGCTGGCCAAACAGCATAGCAGATGAAGTTCAAGGACACTCTGCAGGACTTGTCAAGTTCCCCAGAGACCCTCAGGTTAGGGGTAGGCTGAAATTCAAGATGGATGAGAAAAAGACAACCCCTGAGGAGGAGTGCTGTGAGAAGCACTCTGGGAAAGCAGCCATGAGCTGATAAAAAGCTGATCCCAGCCTATTTGCACAAGCTGCCTGAGCTCAGGTGTAGGGAGAGGGTTTGCCCAGGCTCCCTGCCAAACTTTGCAAAGGAAGCCAAAGCTCAAGAAAGCACTGTGCACTTCCTCAAATGGGAGCACAAGTTTCCTGAGGGGCAGTTGGAGGGCTTAAGTTTTAAGCAAATCACAAATGAGGCATAACAGATGGAGAACCTTGGAGAAACAGAATCCAAGGTTGGCTTTCTGCAGCACAACACAGCCTAGAGGAATGGCTGTGGGCAACGAAAGAGATGGGTCTTGACAAACCCCACGGGTGAACCAGAGGGCACTCGAGGTATTCAGGCTTTGACAAGCAAGTTTATAACTAGGCCTCCACAGCATCAGTAATATTGACACCAAAGTCCAGTGGGGATAAATCAGCCAAAGTTCGCACAAAAAGAGGCACAGAACAGAGAGAAGCCTACACACCGGTAAGAGCAGGGGAAGAAGAGCTAGCATAAACAGGCTTGTAGTTTCCAAAGATACAAGCCACCTCTAGATCCTGTGCTTTTGGAAAAGAAAAATCAGAGGGGCTGGACTGTTTAGCTAACAAAACGTTATGTTTACCCTATATGGCTTAACCACTGCTCGGATCAGACAGGGACTGTTCCATTTTGTATTCCTGAACACAAGTTTTGTTCTTAGGAGCGAGGGGCTGGTTTTGTTATGGCAAGGCTTCGTCAACACACCAACACTCCTCACTTTACCTGCAGCCCTGTAGGCCCCCCACTGAAATTTCAATATTGACCATAAACGGGACTGATCTGGAGTTTTTCCTTCGTTTTTAATCAGTTCTTCACTTCAAAGCCCACTTGCAGGTCATTTCCTAAGCCTGAATGCTTAAATCAAGACACTTAAACACTTCTGAGGGACTTTCTCTGCCAACAAAACAGCTGAAGAGGCTGTCATTCATCTCTAAAGGAGCTCTTGAGAGAAGCGAAGAGGCAGACCCTGCCGTACCCCAGCAGACAGCCCATCAGAGTCGACAGCAGGGCTGATAGCACTGTTACTCACCACAAAAACATGTGATTTTTGATCATATCCGCAGCCCGCCGGGCTGTGGGGGTCAGACTCGCAGTCTGAACTCCGAGCGGGACAGCCCAGCGTGCTCTCGGAGGTGACGGAGCCCCTCCAGAGGGATCCTCGGCCCGCGCAGGAGTCCCGCTCGAAGCCCAGGGAGCGCAGCCCTTCCCTACTGCCTCCTCCCCGCTCCGTCCAGGGGCCTGGGCGACTCCCGCGGGTCCTTCCCCGTGGGGGAGGGAGCGGCGGACACGTGGAGGCCGAGGCCGAAGAGAGGGAGAGAGGGAGTCGGCTTGCCAGCGCACGGGCCAGCACAGCCCGGCGGCAGTTGCCCCGCGAGGCGAGGCCGCCCCTCAGCCCGCAGTACGGCACTTACTTGCGGGGCGGTCCGGGTCTTGCCCGGCGGCCTCCTGAAGAACGAGGTGCGAGCAGTGAAGAAGAACTCCTCGGACTCCTCCTCCTCCAGACTGCTGTAGCCGCTGCTCATGCTGCTGGTCCAAGTCATCGGCGG